>JANJGN010000012.1:622500-1022500 GCA_026770705.1 Isurus oxyrinchus
AAGAATGGTCCTGGTCTGACGGTATGCACAAGAATGGTCCTGGTCTGACTGCATGCACAAGAATGTTCTTGGTCTGACTGTTTGTACAAATATGGTCCCGGTCTGACAGTATGCACAAGAATGGTCCTAGTCTGACTGTGTGCACAAGAATTGTCCTGGTCTGACTGAGTTCACAAGAATGGTCCTGGTTTGACTGTATGGAGAAGAATGCTCCTGTCTGAATGTATGCACAAGAATGGTCTTGGTCTGACTGTGTGCACAAGAATGGTCCTGGTCTTACTGTGTCCACAAGAATGGTCCTGGTCTGACTGTGTGCACAAGAATGGTCCTGGACTGAATGTGTGCACAAGAATGGTGCTTGTCTGACTGCATGCACAAGAATGGTCCTGGTCTGACTGTGTGCAAAGAATGGTCGTGGTCTTACTGTGTCCACAAGAATGGTCCTGGTCTGACTGTGTGCACAAGAATGGTCCTGGTCTGACTGTGTGCACAAGAATGGTCCTGGTCTGACCGTATGTACAAGAATGGTCTTGGTCAAACTGTCTGCATAAGAATGGTCCTGGTCTGACTGTATGCGCAAGAATGGTCCTGTTCTGACTGTGTGCACAAGAATGGTCCTGGTCTGGCTGTGTGCACAAGAATGGTCCTGGTCTCACTGTATGGAGAAGAATGCTCCTGTCTTACTGTATGCACAAGAATGGTCTTCGTCTGACTGTGTGCACAAGAATGGTCCTGGTCTGACTGTGAGCACCAGAATTGTCCTGGTCTGATTGTATGCACAAGAATGGTCCTGGTCTGACTGTGTGTACAAGAGGGGTCCTTGTCTTACTGTGTGCCCAAGAATGGTCCTAGTATGACTGTGCGCACAAGAATTGTCCTGGTCTGATTGTATGCACAAGAATGGTCCTGGTGTGAGTGTATGCACAAGAATGGTCCTGGTCTGACTGTGTGCACAAGAATGGTCCCTGTCTTACTGTGTGTACAAGAATGGTCCTGGTCTGCCTGTATGCAAAAGAATGGTCCTGGTCTGACTGTGTGCACAAGAATGGTCCTGGTCTGACTTTGTGCACAGAAATGTTCCTGATCTGACTGTGCGCACAAGAATTGTCCTGGTCTGACTGTATGCACAAGAATGGTCCTTATGAGACTGTGTGCACAAGAATGGTCCTGTTCTGACTGTATAGACAAGAATGGTCCTGGTCTGACTGTCTGCACGAGAATGGGCTTGGTTGACTGTATGCACAAGAATGGTCCTGGTCTGGCTGTATGCACAAGAATGGTCCTCGTCTGACTGTATGCACAAGAATGGTTCTGGTCTGACTGTGTGCGCACGAATGGTCCTGGTCTGACTGTGTGCACAAGAATGGTCGTGGTCTGACTGTGTGCACAAGAATGGTCGTGGTCTGACTGTGTGCACAAGAATGGTCCTGGTCTGACTGTGTACACAAGAATGGTCCTGGTCTGACTTTATGCACAAGAATGGTCCTGGTCTGACTGTATGCACAAGAATGGTCCTGGTCTAACTGTGTGCACAACAACAGTCCTGGTCTGACTGTGTGCACAAGAATGGTCCTGGTCTGCCTGTGTGCACAAGAATGGTCCTGGTAGGACTGTATGGAAAAGAATGGTCCTGGTCTGACTGTATGGACAAGAATGGTCCTGGTCTGACTGTATGCACAAGAATGGTCCTGGTCTAACTGTATGCACAAGAATGGTCCTGGTCTGACTGTGTGCACAAGAATGGTCCTGGTCTGACTGTATGCACAAAAATGGTCCTGGTCTGACTGTGTGTACAAGAGGGGTCCTTGTCTTACTGTGTGCCCAAGAATGGTCCTGGTATGACTGTGTGCACAAGAATTGTCCTGGTCTGACTGTATGCACAAGAATGGTCCTTATGAGACTGTGTGCACAAGAATGGTCCTCTTCTGACTGTATAGACAAGAATGGTCCTGGTCTGACTGTCTGCACAAGAATGGGCTTGGTTGACTGAGTGCACAAGAATGGTCCTGGTCTGCCTGTATGCAAAAGAATGGTCCTGGTCTGACTGTGTGCACAAGAATGGTCCTGGTCTGACTTTGTGCACAGAAATGTTCCTGATCTGACTGTGCGCACAAGAATTGTCCTGGTCTGACTGTATGCACAAGAATGGTCCTTATGAGACTGTGTGCACAAGAATGGTCCTGTTCTGACTGTATAGACAAGAATGGTCCTGGTCTGACTGTCTGCACGAGAATGGGCTTGGTTGACTGTATGCACAAGAATGGTCCTGGTCTGGCTGTATGCACAAGAATGGTCCTCGTCTGACTGTATGCACAAGAATGGTTCTGGTCTGACTGTGTGCGCACGAATGGTCCTGGTCTGACTGTGTGCACAAGAATGGTCGTGGTCTGACTGTGTGCACAAGAATGGTCGTGGTCTGACTGTGTGCACAAGAATGGTCCTGGTCTGACTGTGTACACAAGAATGGTCCTGGTCTGACTTTATGCACAAGAATGGTCCTGGTCTGACTGTATGCACAAGAATGGTCCTGGTCTAACTGTGTGCACAACAACAGTCCTGGTCTGACTGTGTGCACAAGAATGGTCCTGGTCTGCCTGTGTGCACAAGAATGGTCCTGGTAGGACTGTATGGAAAAGAATGGTCCTGGTCTGACTGTATGGACAAGAATGGTCCTGGTCTGACTGTATGCACAAGAATGGTCCTGGTCTAACTGTATGCACAAGAATGGTCCTGGTCTGACTGTGTGCACAAGAATGGTCCTGGTCTGACTGTATGCACAAAAATGGTCCTGGTCTGACTGTGTGTACAAGAGGGGTCCTTGTCTTACTGTGTGCCCAAGAATGGTCCTGGTATGACTGTGTGCACAAGAATTGTCCTGGTCTGACTGTATGCACAAGAATGGTCCTTATGAGACTGTGTGCACAAGAATGGTCCTCTTCTGACTGTATAGACAAGAATGGTCCTGGTCTGACTGTCTGCACAAGAATGGGCTTGGTTGACTGAGTGCACAAGAATGGTCCTGGTCTGGCTTTATGCACAAGAATGGTCCTCGTCTGACTGTATGCACAAGAATGGTTCTGGTCTGACTGTGTGCGCACGAATGGTCCTGGTCTGACTGTGTGCACAAGAATGGTCGTGGTCTGACTGTGTGCACAAGAATGGTCGTGGTCTGACTGTGTGCACAAGAATGGTCCTGGTCTGACTGTGTACACAAGAATGGTCCTGGTCTGACTGTAGGCACAAGAATGGTCCTGGTCTGACTGTGTGCACAAGAATGGTCCTGGTCTGCCTGTGTGCACAAGAATGGTCATGGTCTGACTGTATGGAAAAGAATGGTCCTGGTCTGACTGTATGGACAAGAATGGTCCTGGTCTGACTGTATGCACAAGAATGGTCCTGGTGTAACTGTATGCACAAGAATGGTCCTCGTCTGACTGTATGCACAAGAATGGTTCTGGTCTGACTGTGTGCGCACGAATGGTATTGGTCTGACTGTGTGCACAAGAATGGTCGTGGTCTGACTGTGTGCACAAGAATGGTCGTGGTCTGATTGTGTGCACAAGAATGGTCCTGGTCTGACTGTGTACACAAGAATGGTCCTGGTCTGACTGTATGCACAAGAATGGTCCTGGTCTGACTGTATGCACAAGAATGGTCCTGGTCTAACTGTGTGCACAAGAATGGTCCTGCTCTGACTGTGTGCACAAGAATGGTCCTGGTCTGACTGTGTGCACAAGAACGGTCCTGGTCTGCCTGTGTGCACAAGAATGGTCATGGTCTGACTGTATGGAAAAGAATGGTCCTGGTCTGACTGTATGGACAAGAATGGTCCTGGTCTGACTGTATGCACAAGAATGGTCCTGGTCTGACTGTGCGCACAAGAATGGTCCTGGTCTGCCTGTATGAACAAAAATGCTCCTGGTCTGACTGTGTATACAGGAGGAGTCCTTGTCTTACGGTGTGCCCAAGAATGCTCCTGGTATGACTGTGCGCACAAGAATTGTCCTGGTCTGACTGTATGCACAAGAATGGTCCTTATGAGACTGTGTGCACAAGAATGGTCCTGTTCAGACTGTGTAGACAAGAATGTTCCTGGTCTGACTGTCTGCCCAAGAATGGGCTTGGTTGACTGTATGCACAAGAATGGTCCTGGTCTGGCTGTATGCACAAGAATGGTCCTGGTCTGACTGTATGCACAAGAATGGTTCTGGTCTGACTGTGTGCGCACGAATGGTCCTGGTCTGACTGTGTGCACAAGAATGGTCGTGGTCTGACTGTGTGCACAAGAATGGTCGTGGTCTGACTGTGTGCACAAGAATGGTCGTGGTCTGACTGTGTGCACAAGAATGGTCCTGGTCTGACTGTGTACACAAGAATGGTCCTGGTCTGACTGTATGCGCAAGAATGGTCCTGTTCTGACTGTGTGCACAAGAATGGTCCTGGTCTGACTGTATGCGCAAGAATGGTCCTGTTCTGACTGTGTGCACAAGAGTGGTCCTCGTCTGACTGTGGGCACAAAAATGGTCCTGGTCTTACTGTATGGACAAGAATGGTCCTGGTCTGACTGTATGCACAAGAATGGTCCTGGTCTGACTGTGTGCACAAGAATGGTCCTGGTCTGACGGTATGCACAAGAATGGTCCTGGTCTGACTGCATGCACAAGAATGTTCTTGGTCTGACTGTTTGTACAAATATGGTCCCGGTCTGACAGTATGCACAAGAATGGTCCTAGTCTGACTGTGTGCACAAGAATTGTCCTAGTCTGACTGAGTTCACAAGAATGGTCCTGGTTTGACTGTATGGAGAAGAATGCTCCTGTCTGAATGTATGCACAAGAATGGTCTTGGTCTGACTGTGTGCACAAGAATGGTCCTGGTCTTACTGTGTCCACAAGAATGGTCCTGGTCTGACTGTGTGCACAAGAATGGTCCTGGTCTGACTGTATGTACAAGAATGGTCTTGGTCAGACTGTATGCACAAGAATGGTCCTGGTGTGACTATATGCACAAGAATGGTCCTGCTCTGACTGTGTGCACAAGAATGGTCCTGGTCTGACTGTGTGCACAAGATTGGTCCTGGTCTTCCTGTGTGCACAAGAATGGTCCTGGTCTGACTGTATGGAAAAGAATGGTCCTGGTCTGACTGTATGGACAAGAATGGTCCTGGTCTGACTGTATGCACAAGAATGGTCCTGGTCTAACTGTATGCACAAGAATGGTCCTGGTCTGACTGTATGCACAAGAATGGTCCTGGTCTGACTGTATGCACAAGAATGGTCTTGGTCTGACTGTGTGCATAGGAATGGTCCTGGTCTGACTGTGTGCACAAGAATGGTCCTGGTCTGATTGTATGCACAAGAATGGTCCTGGTGTGACTATATGCACAAGAATGGTCCTGCTCTGACTTTGTGCACAAGAATGGTCCTTGTCTGACTGTGTGCACAAGAATGGTCCTGGTCTGCCTGTGTGCACAAGAATGGTCCTGGTCTGACTGTATGGAAAAGAATGGTCCTGGTCTGACTGTATGGACAAGAATGGTCCTGGTCTGACTGTATGCACAAGAATGGTCCTGGTCTAACTGTATGCACAAGAATGGTCCTGGTCTGACTGTGTGCACAAGAATGGTCCTGGTCTGACTGTATGCACAAAAATGGTCCTGGTCTGACTGTGTGTACAAGAGGGGTCCTTGTCTTACTGTGTGCCCAAGAATGGTCCTGGTATGACTGTGCGCACAAGAATTGTCCTGGTCTGATTGTATGCACAAGAATGGTCCTGGTGTGAGTGTATGCACAAGAATGGTCCTGGTCTGACTGTGTGCACAAGAATGGTCCCTGTCTTACTGTGTGTACAAGAATGGTCCTGGTCTGCCTGTATGCAAAAGAATGGTCCTGGTCTGACTGTGTGCACAAGAATGGTCCTGGTCTGACTTTGTGCACAGAAATGTTCCTGATCTGACTGTGCGCACAAGAATTGTCCTGGTCTGACTGTATGCACAAGAATGGTCCTTATGAGACTGTGTGCACAAGAATGGTCCTGTTCTGACTGTATAGACAAGAATGGTCCTGGTCTGACTGTCTGCACGAGAATGGGCTTGGTTGACTGTATGCACAAGAATGGTCCTGGTCTGGCTGTATGCACAAGAATGGTCCTCGTCTGACTGTATGCACAAGAATGGTTCTGGTCTGACTGTGTGCGCACGAATGGTCCTGGTCTGACTGTGTGCACAAGAATGGTAGTGGTCTGACTGTGTGCACAAGAATGGTCGTGGTCTGACTGTGTGCACAAGAATGGTCCTGGTCTGACTGTGTACACAAGAATGGTCCTGGTCTGACTTTATGCACAAGAATGGTCCTGGTCTGACTGTATGCACAAGAATGGTCCTGGTCTAACTGTGTGCACAACAACAGTCCTGGTCTGACTGTGTGCACAAGAATGGTCCTGGTCTGCCTGTGTGCACAAGAATGGTCCTGGTAGGACTGTATGGAAAAGAATGGTCCTGGTCTGACTGTATGGACAAGAATGGTCCTGGTCTGACTGTATGCACAAGAATGGTCCTGGTCTAACTGTATGCACAAGAATGGTCCTGGTCTGACTGTGTGCACAAGAATGGTCCTGGTCTGACTGTATGCACAAAAATGGTCCTGGTCTGACTGTGTGTACAAGAGGGGTCCTTGTCTTACTGTGTGCCCAAGAATGGTCCTGGTATGACTGTGTGCACAAGAATTGTCCTGGTCTGACTGTATGCACAAGAATGGTCCTTATGAGACTGTGTGCACAAGAATGGTCCTCTTCTGACTGTATAGACAAGAATGGTCCTGGTCTGACTGTCTGCACAAGAATGGGCTTGGTTGACTGAGTGCACAAGAATGGTCCTGGTCTGGCTTTATGCACAAGAATGGTCCTCGTCTGACTGCATGCACAAGAATGGTTCTGGTCTGACTGTGTGCGCACGAATGGTCCTGGTCTGACTGTGTGCACAAGAATGGTCGTGGTCTGACTGTGTGCACAAGAATGGTCGTGGTCTGACTGTGTGCACAAGAATGGTCCTGGTCTGACTGTGTACACAAGAATGGTCCTGGTCTGACTGTAGGCACAAGAATGGTCCTCGTCTGACTGTGTGCACAAGAATGGTCCTGGTCTGCCTGTGTGCACAAGAATGGTCATGGTCTGACTGTATGGAAAAGAATGGTCCTGGTCTGACTGTATGGACAAGAATGGTCCTGGTCTGACTGTATGCACAAGAATGGTCCTGGTGTAACTGTATGCACAAGAATGGTCCTCGTCTGACTGTATGCACAAGAATGGTTCTGGTCTGACTGTGTGCGCACGAATGGTATTGGTCTGACTGTGTGCACAAGAATGGTCGTGGTCTGACTGTGTGCACAAGAATGGTCGTGGTCTGATTGTGTGCACAAGAATGGTCCTGGTCTGACTGTGTACACAAGAATGGTCCTGGTCTGACTGTATGCACAAGAATGGTCCTGGTCTGACTGTATGCACAAGAATGGTCCTGGTCTAACTGTGTGCACAAGAATGGTCCTGCTCTGACTGTGTGCACAAGAATGGTCCTGGTCTGACTGTGTGCACAAGAACGGTCCTGGTCTGCCTGTGTGCACAAGAATGGTCATGGTCTGACTGTATGGAAAAGAATGGTCCTGGTCTGACTGTATGGACAAGAATGGTCCTGGTCTGACTGTATGCACAAGAATGGTCCTGGTCTGACTGTGCGCACAAGAATGGTCCTGGTCTGCCTGTATGAACAAAAATGCTCCTGGTCTGACTGTGTATACAGGAGGAGTCCTTGTCTTACGGTGTGCCCAAGAATTCTCCTGGTATGACTGTGCGCACAAGAATTGTCCTGGTCTGACTGTATGCACAAGAATGGTCCTTATGAGACTGTGTGCACAGGAATGGTCCTGTTCAGACTGTGTAGACAAGAATGTTCCTGGTCTGACTGTCTGCCCAAGAATGGGCTTGGTTGACTGTATGCACAAGAATGGTCCTGGTCTGGCTGTATGCACAAGAATGGTCCTGGTCTGACTGTATGCACAAGAATGGTTCTGGTCTGACTGTGTGCGCACGAATGGTCCTGGTCTGACTGTGTGCACAAGAATGGTCGTGGTCTGACTGTGTGCACAAGAATGGTCGTGGTCTGACTGTGTGCACAAGAATGGTCGTGGTCTGACTGTGTGCACAAGAATGGTCCTGGTCTGACTGTGTACACAAGAATGGTCCTGGTCTGACTGTATGCGCAAGAATGGTCCTGTTCTGACTATGTGCACAAGAATGGTCCTGGTCTGACTGTATGCGCAAGAATGGTCCTGTTCTGACTGTGTGCACAAGAGTGGTCCTCGTCTGACTGTGGGCACAAAAATGGTCCTGGTCTTACTGTATGGACAAGAATGGTCCTGGTCTGACTGTATGCACAAGAATGGTCCTGGTCTGACTGTGTGCACAAGAATGGTCCTGGTCTGACGGTATGCACAAGAATGGTCCTGGTCTGACTGCATGCACAAGAATGTTCTTGGTCTGACTGTTTGTACAAATATGGTCCCGGTCTGACAGTATGCACAAGAATGGTCCTAGTCTGACTGTGTGCACAAGAATTGTCCTAGTCTGACTGAGTTCACAAGAATGGTCCTGGTTTGACTGTATGGAGAAGAATGCTCCTGTCTGAATGTATGCACAAGAATGGTCTTGGTCTGACTGTGTGCACAAGAATGGTCCTGGTCTTACTGTGTCCACAAGAATGGTCCTGGTCTGACTGTGTGCACAAGAATGGTCCTGGTCTGACTGTATGTACAAGAATGGTCTTGGTCAGACTGTATGCACAAGAATGGTCCTGGTGTGACTATATGCACAAGAATGGTCCTGCTCTGACTGTGTGCACAAGAATGGTCCTGGTCTGACTGTGTGCACAAGATTGGTCCTGGTCTTCCTGTGTGCACAAGAATGGTCCTGGTCTGACTGTATGGAAAAGAATGGTCCTGGTCTGACTGTATGGACAAGAATGGTCCTGGTCTGACTGTATGCACAAGAATGGTCCTGGTCTAACTGTATGCACAAGAATGGTCCTGGTCTGACTGTATGCACAAGAATGGTCCTGGTCTGACTGTATGCACAAGAATGGTCTTGGTCTGACTGTGTGCATAGGAATGGTCCTGGTCTGACTGTGTGCACAAGAATGGTCCTGGTCTGATTGTATGCACAAGAATGGTCCTGGTGTGACTATATGCACAAGAATGGTCCTGCTCTGACTTTGTGCACAAGAATGGTCCTTGTCTGACTGTGTGCACAAGAATGGTCCTGGTCTGCCTGTGCGCACAAGAATGGTCCTGGTCTGACTGTATGGAAAAGAATGGTCCTGGTCTGACTGTATGGACAAGAATGGTCCTGGTCTGACTGTATGCACAAGAATGGTCCTGGTCTAACTGTATGCACAAGAATGGTCCTGGTCTGACTGTGTGCACAAGAATGGTCCTGGTCTGACTGTATGCACAAAAATGGTCCTGGTCTGACTGTGTGTACAAGAGGGGTCCTTGTCTTACTGTGTGCCCAAGAATGGTCCTGGTATGACTGTGCGCACAAGAATTGTCCTGGTCTGATTGTATGCACAAGAATGGTCCTGGTGTGAGTGTATGCACAAGAATGGTCCTGGTCTGACTGTGTGCACAAGAATGGTCCCTGTCTTACTGTGTGTACAAGAATGGTCCTGGTCTGCCTGTATGCAAAAGAATGGTCCTGGTCTGACTGTGTGCACAAGAATGGTCCTGGTCTGACTTTGTGCACAGAAATGTTCCTGATCTGACTGTGCGCACAAGAATTGTCCTGGTCTGACTGTATGCACAAGAATGGTCCTTATGAGACTGTGTGCACAAGAATGGTCCTGTTCTGACTGTATAGACAAGAATGGTCCTGGTCTGACTGTCTGCACGAGAATGGGCTTGGTTGACTGTATGCACAAGAATGGTCCTGGTCTGGCTGTATGCACAAGAATGGTCCTCGTCTGACTGTATGCACAAGAATGGTTCTGGTCTGACTGTGTGCGCACGAATGGTCCTGGTCTGACTGTGTGCACAAGAATGGTCGTGGTCTGACTGTGTGCACAAGAATGGTCGTGGTCTGACTGTGTGCACAAGAATGGTCCTGGTCTGACTGTGTACACAAGAATGGTCCTGGTCTGACTTTATGCACAAGAATGGTCCTGGTCTGACTGTATGCACAAGAATGGTCCTGGTCTAACTGTGTGCACAACAACAGTCCCGGTCTGACTGTGTGCACAAGAATGGTCCTGGTCTGCCTGTGTGCACAAGAATGGTCCTGGTAGGACTGTATGGAAAAGAATGGTCCTGGTCTGACTGTATGGACAAGAATGGTCCTGGTCTGACTGTATGCACAAGAATGGTCCTGGTCTAACTGTATGCACAAGAATGGTCCTGGTCTGACTGTGTGCACAAGAATGGTCCTGGTCTGACTGTATGCACAAAAATGGTCCTGGTCTGACTGTGTGTACAAGAGGGGTCCTTGTCTTACTGTGTGCCCAAGAATGGTCCTGGTATGACTGTGTGCACAAGAATTGTCCTGGTCTGACTGTATGCACAAGAATGGTCCTTATGAGACTGTGTGCACAAGAATGGTCCTCTTCTGACTGTATAGACAAGAATGGTCCTGGTCTGACTGTCTGCACAAGAATGGGCTTGGTTGACTGAGTGCACAAGAATGGTCCTGGTCTGGCTTTATGCACAAGAATGGTCCTCGTCTGACTGCATGCACAAGAATGGTTCTGGTCTGACTGTGTGCGCACGAATGGTCCTGGTCTGACTGTGTGCACAAGAATGGTCGTGGTCTGACTGTGTGCACAAGAATGGTCGTGGTCTGACTGTGTGCACAAGAATGGTCCTGGTCTGACTGTGTACACAAGAATGGTCCTGGTCTGACTGTAGGCACAAGAATGGTCCTGGTCTGACTGTGTGCACAAGAATGGTCCTGGTCTGCCTGTGTGCACAAGAATGGTCATGGTCTGACTGTATGGAAAAGAATGGTCCTGGTCTGACTGTATGGACAAGAATGGTCCTGGTCTGACTGTATGCACAAGAATGGTCCTGGTGTAACTGTATGCACAAGAATGGTCCTCGTCTGACTGTATGCACAAGAATGGTTCTGGTCTGACTGTGTGCGCACGAATGGTATTGGTCTGACTGTGTGCACAAGAATGGTGGTGGTCTGACTGTGTGCACAAGAATGGTCGTGGTCTGATTGTGTGCACAAGAATGGTCCTGGTCTGACTGTGTACACAAGAATGGTCCTGGTCTGACTGTATGCACAAGAATGGTCCTGGTCTGACTGTATGCACAAGAATGGTCCTGGTCTAACTGTGTGCACAAGAATGGTCCTGGTCTGACTGTGTGCACAAGAATGGTCCTGGTCTGACTGTGTGCACAAGAACGGTCCTGGTCTGCCTGTGTGCACAAGAATGGTCATGGTCTGACTGTATGGAAAAGAATGGTCCTGGTCTGACTGTATGGACAAGAATGGTCCTGGTCTGACTGTATGCACAAGAATGGTCCTGGTCTGACTGTGCGCACAAGAATGGTCCTGGTCTGCCTGTATGAACAAAAATGCTCCTGGTCTGACTGTGTATACAGGAGGAGTCCTTGTCTTACGGTGTGCCCAAGAATGCTCCTGGTATGACTGTGCGCACAAGAATTGTCCTGGTCTGACTGTATGCACAAGAATGGTCCTTATGAGACTGTGTGCACAAGAATGGTCCTGTTCAGACTGTGTAGACAAGAATGTTCCTGGTCTGACTGTCTGCCCAAGAATGGGCTTGGTTGACTGTATGCACAAGAATGGTCCTGGTCTGGCTGTATGCACAAGAATGGTCCTGGTCTGACTGTATGCACAAGAATGGTTCTGGTCTGACTGTGTGCGCACGAATGGTCCTGGTCTGACTGTGTGCACAAGAATGGTCGTGGTCTGACTGTGTGCACAAGAATGGTCGTGGTCTGACTGTGTGCACAAGAATGGTCGTGGTCTGACTGTGTGCACAAGAATGGTCCTGGTCTGACTGTGTACACAAGAATGGTCCTGGTCTGACTGTATGCGCAAGAATGGTCCTGTTCTGACTGTGTGCACAAGAATGGTCCTGGTCTGACTGTATGCGCAAGAATGGTCCTGTTCTGACTGTGTGCACAAGAGTGGTCCTCGTCTGACTGTGGGCACAAAAATGGTCCTGGTCTTACTGTATGGACAAGAATGGTCCTGGTCTGACTGTATGCACAAGAATGGTCCTGGTCTGACTGTGTGCACAAGAATGGTCCTGGTCTGACGGTATGCACAAGAATGGTCCTGGTCTGACTGCATGCACAAGAATGTTCTTGGTCTGACTGTTTGTACAAATATGGTCCCGGTCTGACAGTATGCACAAGAATGGTCCTAGTCTGACTGTGTGCACAAGAATTGTCCTGGTCTGACTGAGTTCACAAGAATGGTCCTGGTTTGACTGTATGGAGAAGAATGCTCCTGTCTGAATGTATGCACAAGAATGGTCTTGGTCTGACTGTGTGCACAAGAATGGTCCTGGTCTTACTGTGTCCACAAGAATGGTCCTGGTCTGACTGTGTGCACAAGAATGGTCCTGGACTGAATGTGTGCACAAGAATGGTGCTTGTCTGACTGCATGCACAAGAATGGTCCTGGTCTGACTGTGTGCAAAGAATGGTCGTGGTCTTACTGTGTCCACAAGAATGGTCCTGGTCTGACTGTGTGCACAAGAATGGTCCTGGTCTGACTGTGTGCACAAGAATGGTCCTGGTCTGACCGTATGTACAAGAATGGTCTTGGTCAAACTGTATGCATAAGAATGGTCCTGGTCTGACTGTATGCGCAAGAATGGTCCTGTTCTGACTGTGTGCACAAGAATGGTCCTGGTCTGGCTGTGTGCACAAGAATGGTCCTGGTCTCACTGTATGGAGAAGAATGCTCCTGTCTTACTGTATGCACAAGAATGGTCTTCGTCTGACTGTGTGCACAAGAATGGTCCTGGTCTGACTGTGAGCACCAGAATTGTCCTGGTCTGATTGTATGCACAAGAATGGTCCTGGTGTGAGTGTATGCACAAGAATGGTCCTGGTCTGACTGTGTGCACAAGAATGGTCCTTGTCTTACTGTGTGTACAAGAATGGTCCTGGTCTGCCTGTATGCAAAAGAATGGTCCTGGTCTGACTGTGTGCACAAGAATGGTCCTGGTCTGACTTTGTGCACAGAAATGTTCCTGATCTGACTGTGTGCACAAGAATGGTCCTGGTCTGACAGTATAGACAAGAATGGTCCTGGTCTGACTGTATGCACAAGAATGGTCCTGGTCTGACTGTGTGCACAAGAATGGTCGTGGTCTGACTGTGTGCACAAGAATGGTCCTGGTCTGATTGTGTACACAAGAATGGTCCTGGTCTGACTGTATGCACAAGAATGGTCCTGGTCTGACTGTATGCACAAGAATGGTCCTGGTCTAACTGTGTGCACAAGAATGGTCCTGCTCTGACTGTGTGCACAAGAATGGTCCTGGTCTGACTGTGTGCACAAGAATGGTCCTGGTCTGCCTGTGTGCACAAGAATGGTCATGGTCTGACTGTATGGAAAAGAATGGTCCTGGTCCGACTGTATGGACAAGAATGGTCCTGGTCTGACTGTATGCACAAGAATGGTCCTGGTCTGCCTGTATGAACAAAAATGCTCCTGGTCTGACTGTGTATACAGGAGGGGTCCTTGTCTTACTGTGTGCCCAAGAATGGTCCTGGTATGACTGTGCGCACAAGAATTGTCCTGGTCTGACTGTATGCACAAGAATGGTCCTTATGAGACTGTGTGCACAAGAATGGTCCTGTTCTGACTGTGTAGACAAGAATGGTCCTGGTCTGACTGTCTGCACAAGAATGGGCTTGGTTGACTGTATGCACAAGAATGGTCCTGGTCTGGCTGTATGCACAAGAATGGTCCTGGTCTGACTGTATGCACAAGAATGGTTCTGGTCTGACTGTGTGTGCACGAATGGTCCTGGTCTGACTGTGTGCACAAGAATGGTCGTGGTCTGACTGTGTGCACAAGAATGGTCGTGGTCTGACTGTGTGCACAAGAATGGTCCTGTTCTGACTGTGTACACAAGAATGGTCCTGGTCTGACTGTATGCGCAAGAATGGCCCTGTTCTGACTGTGTGCACAAGAATGGTCCTGGTCTGACTGTATGCGCAAGAATGGTCCTGTTCTGACTGTGTGCACAAGAGTGGTCCTCGTCTGACTGTGGGCACAAAAATGGTCCTGGTCTTACTGTATGGACAAGAATGGTCCTGGTCTGACTGTATGCACAAGAATGGTCCTGGTCTGACTGTGTGCACAAGAATGGTCCTGGTCTGACTGAGTGCTTAAGAATGGTCCTGGTCTGACGGTATGCACAAGAATGGTCCTGGTCTGACTGCATGCACAAGAATGTTCTTGGTCTGACTGTTTGCACAAATATGGTCCCGGTCTGACAGTATGCACAAGAATGGTCCTAGTCTGACTGTGTGCACAAGAATTGTCCTGGTCTGACTGAGTTCACAAGAATGGTCCTGGTTTGACTGTATGGAGAAGAATGCTCCTGTCTGAATGTATGCACAAGAATGGTCTTGGTCTGACTGTGTGCACAAGAATGGTCCTGGTCTTACTGTGTCCACAAGAATGGTCCTGGTCTGACTGTGTGCACAAGAATGGTCCTGGACTGAATGTGTGCACAAGAATGGTGCTTATCTGACTGCATGCACAAGAATGGTCCTGGTCTGACTGTGTGCAAAGAATGGTCGTGGTCTTACAGTGTCCACAAGAATGGTCCTGGTCTGACTGTGTGCACAAGAATGGTCCTGGTCTGACCGTATGTACAAGAATGGTCCTTGTTTTACTATGTGCACAAGAATGGTCCTTGTCTGCCAGTATGCACAAGAATGGTCCTGGTCTGACTGGGTGCACAGGAATGGTTCAGATCTGACTGTGTGCACAAGAATTGTCCTGGTCTACCTGTATGCACAAGAATTGTCCTGGTCTGACTGGTTGCACAAGAATAGTGCTGGTCTGACTGTGTGCACAAGAATGGTCCTCGTCTGACTGTATGGACAAGAATGGTCCTGGTCTGACTGTGTGCAAAGAATGGTCCTGGTCTTACTGTGTCCACAAGAATGGTCCTGGTCTGACTGTATGCACAAGAATGGTCCTGGTCTGACTGTGTGCACAAGAATGTTCCTGGTCTGACTGTGTGCACAAGAATGGTCCTGGTCTGACTGTGTGCACAAGAATGGTCCTGGACTGAATGTGTGCACAAGAATGGTGCTTGTCTGACTGCATGCACAAGAATGGTCCTGGTCTGACTGTGTGCAAAGAATGGTCGTGGTCTTACTGTGTCCACAAGAATGGTCCTGGTCTGACTGTGTGCACAAGAATGGTCCTGGTCTGACTGTGTGCACAAGAATGGTCCTGGTCTGACCGTATTTACAAGAATGGTCTTGGTCAAACTGTATGCATAAGAATGGTCCTGGTCTGACTGTATGCGCAAGAATGGTCCTGTTCTGACTGTGTGCACAAGAATGGTCCTGGTCTGGCTGTGTGCACAAGAATGGTCCTGGTCTCACAGTATGGAGAAGAATGCTCCTGTCTTACTGTATGCACAAGAATGGTCTTCGTCTGACTGTGTGCACAAGAATGGTCCTGGTCTGACTGTGAGCACAAGAATTGTCCTGGTCTGATTGTATGCACAAGAATGGTCCTGGTGTGAGTGTATGCACAAGAATGGTCCTGGTCTGACTGTGTGCACAAGAATGGTCCCTGTCTTACTGTGTGTACAAGAATGGTCCAGGTCTGCCTGTATGCAAAAGAATGGTCCTGGTCTGACTGTGTGCACAAGAATGGTCCTGGTCTGACTTTGTGCACAGAAATGTTCCTGATCTGACTGTGTGCACAAGAATGGTCCTGGTCTGACAGTATAGACAAGAATGGTCCTGGTCTGACTGTATGCACAAGAATGGTCCTGGTCTGACTGTGTGCACAAGAATGGTCCTTGTTTTACTATGTGCACAAGAATGGTCCTTGTCTGCCAGTATGCACAAGAATGGTCCTGGTCTGACTGGGTGCACAGGAATGGTTCTGATCTGACTGTGTGCACAAGAATTGTCCTGGCCTGCCTGTATGCACAAGAATTGTCCTGGTCTGACTGGTTGCACAAGAATGGTGCTGGTCTGACTGTGTGCACAAGAATGGTCCTCGTCTGACTGTATGGACAAGAATGGTCCTGGTCTGACTGTGTGCAAAGAATGGTCCTGGTCTTACTGTGTCCACAAGAATGGTCCTGGTCTGACTGTATGCACAAGAATGGTCGTGGTCTGACTGTGTGCACAAGAATGGTCCTGGTCTGACTGTATGTACAAGAATGGTCTTGGTCAGACTGTATGCACAAGAATGGTCCTGGTGTGACTATATGCACAAGAATGGTCCTGCTCTGACTGTGTGCACAAGAATGTTCCTGGTCTGACTGTGTGCACAAGATTGGTCCTGGTCTTCCTGTGTGCACAAGAATGGTCCTGGTCTGACTGTATGGAAAAGAATGGTCCTGGTCTGACTGTATGGACAAGAATGGTCCTGGTCTGACTGTATGCACAAGAATGGTCCTGGTCTAACTGTCTGCACAAGAATGGTCCTGGTCTGACTGTATGCACAAGAATGGTCCTGGTCTGACTGTATGCACAAGAATGGTCTTGGTCTGACTGTGTGCATAGGAATGGTCCTGGTCTGACTGTGTGCACAAGAATGGTCCTGGTCTGATTGTATGCACAAGAATGGTCCTGGTGTGACTATATGCACAAGAATGGTCCTGCTCTGACTTTGTGCACAAGAATGGTCCTTGTCTGACTGTGTGCACAAGAATGGTCCTGGTCTGCCTGTGTGCACAAGAATGGTCCTGGTCTGACTGTATGGAAAAGAATGGTCCTGGTCTGACTGTATGGACAAGAATGGTCCTGGTCTGACTGTATGCACAAGAATGGTCCTCGTCTAACTGTATGCACAAGAATGGTCCTGGTCTGACTGTGTGCACAAGAATGGTCCTGGTCTGACTGTATGCACAAAAAAGGTCCTGGTCTGACTGTGTGTACAAGAGGGGTCCTTGTCTTACTGTGTGCCCAAGAATGGTCCTGGTATGACTGTGCGCACAAGAATTGTCCTGGTCTGATTGTATGCACAAGAATGGTCCTGGTGTGAGTGTATGCACAAGAATGGTCCTGGTCTGACTGTGTGCACAAGAATGGTCCCTGTCTTACTGTGTGTACAAGAATGGTCCTGGTCTGCCTGTATGCAAAAGAATGGTCCTGGTCTGACTGTGTGCACAAGAATGGTCCTGGTCTGACTTTGTGCACAGAAATGTTCCTGATCTGACTGTGCGCACAAGAATTGTCCTGGTCTGACTGTATGCACAAGAATGGTCCTTATGAGACTGTGTGCACAAGAATGGTCCTGTTCTGACTGTATAGACAAGAATGGTCCTGGTCTGACTGTCTGCACGAGAATGGGCTTGGTTGACTGTATGCACAAGAATGGTCCTGGTCTGGCTGTATGCACAAGAATGGTCCTCGTCTGACTGTATGCACAAGAATGGTTCTGGTCTGCCTGTGTGCGCACGAATGGTCCTGGTCTGACTGTGTGCACAAGAATGGTCGTGGTCTGACTGTGTGCACAAGAATGGTCGTGGTCTGACTGTGTGCACAAGAATGGTCCTGGTCTGACTGTGTACACAAGAATGGTCCTGGTCTGACTTTATGCACAAGAATGGTCCTGGTCTGACTGTATGCACAAGAATGGTCCTGGTCTAACTGTGTGCACAACAACAGTCCTGGTCTGACTGTGTGCACAAGAATGGTCCTGGTCTGCCTGTGTGCACAAGAATGGTCCTGGTAGGACTGTATGGAAAAGAATGGTCCTGGTCTGACTGTATGGACAAGAATGGTCCTGGTCTGACTGTATGCACAAGAATGGTCCTGGTCTAACTGTATGCACAAGAATGGTCCTGGTCTGACTGTGTGCACAAGAATGGTCCTGGTCTGACTGTATGCACAAAAATGGTCCTGGTCTGACTGTGTGTACAAGAGGGGTCCTTGTCTTACTGTGTGCCCAAGAATGGTCCTGGTATGACTGTGTGCACAAGAATTGTCCTGGTCTGACTGTATGCACAAGAATGGTCCTTATGAGACTGTGTGCACAAGAATGGTCCTCTTCTGACTGTATAGACAAGAATGGTCCTGGTCTGACTGTCTGCACAAGAATGGGCTTGGTTGACTGAGTGCACAAGAATGGTCCTGGTCTGGCTTTATGCACAAGAATGGTCCTCGTCTGACTGTATGCACAAGAATGGTTCTGGTCTGACTGTGTGCGCACGAATGGTCCTGGTCTGACTGTGTGCACAAGAATGGTCGTGGTCTGACTGTGTGCACAAGAATGGTCGTGGTCTGACTGTGTGCACAAGAATGGTCCTGGTCTGACTGTGTACACAAGAATGGTCCTGGTCTGACTGTAGGCACAAGAATGGTCCTGGTCTGACTGTGTGCACAAGAATGGTCCTGGTCTGCCTGTGTGCACAAGAATGGTCATGGTCTGACTGTATGGAAAAGAATGGTCCTGGTCTGACTGTATGGACAAGAATGGTCCTGGTCTGACTGTATGCACAAGAATGGTCCTGGTGTAACTGTATGCACAAGAATGGTCCTCGTCTGACTGTATGCACAAGAATGGTTCTGGTCTGACTGTGTGCGCACGAATGGTATTGGTCTGACTGTGTGCACAAGAATGGTCGTGGTCTGACTGTGTGCACAAGAATGGTCGTGGTCTGATTGTGTGCACAAGAATGGTCCTGGTCTGACTGTGTACACAAGAATGGTCCTGGTCTGACTGTATGCACAAGAATGGTCCTGGTCTGACTGTATGCACAAGAATGGTCCTGGTCTAACTGTGTGCACAAGAATGGTCCTGCTCTGACTGTGTGCACAAGAATGGTCCTGGTCTGACTGTGTGCACAAGAACGGTCCTGGTCTGCCTGTGTGCACAAGAATGGTCATGGTCTGACTGTATGGAAAAGAATGGTCCTGGTCTGACTGTATGGACAAGAATGGTCCTGGTCTGACTGTATGCACAAGAATGGTCCTGGTCTGACTGTGTGCACAAGAATGGTCCTGGTCTGCCTGTATGAACAAAAATGCTCCTGGTCTGACTGTGTATACAGGAGGAGTCCTTGTCTTACGGTGTGCCCAAGAATGGTCCTGGTATGACTGTGCGCACAAGAATTGTCCTGGTCTGACTGTATGCACAAGAATGGTCCTTATGAGACTGTGTGCACAAGAATGGTCCTGTTCTGACTGTGTAGACAAGAATGGTCCTGGTCTGACTGTCTGCCCAAGAATGGGCTTGGTTGACTGTATGCACAAGAATGGTCCTGGTCTGGCTGTATGCACAAGAATGGTCCTGGTCTGACTGTATGCACAAGAATGGTTCTGGTCTGACTGTGTGCGCACGAATGGTCCTGGTCTGACTGTGTGCACAAGAATGGTCCTGGTCTGACTGTGTGCACAAGAATGGTCGTGGTCTGACTGTGTGCACAAGAATGGTCGTGGTCCGACTGTGTGCACAAGAATGGTCCTGGTCTGACTGCGTACACAAGAATGGTCCTGGTCTGACTGTATGCGCAATAATGGTCCTGTTCTGACTGTGTGCACAAGAATGGTCCTGGTCTGACTGTATGCGCAAGAATGGTCCTGTTCTGACTGTGTGCACAAGAGTGGTCCTCGTCTGACTGTGGGCACAAAAATGGTCCTGGTCTTACTGTATGGACAAGAATGGTCCTGGTCTGACTGTATGCACAAGAATGGTCCTGGTCTGACTGTGTGCACAAGAATGGTCCTGGTCTGACGGTATGCACAAGAATGGTCCTGGTCTGACTGCATGCACAAGAATGTTCTTGGTCTGACTGTTTGTACAAATATGGTCCCGGTCTGACAGTATGCACAAGAATGGTCCTAGTCTGACTGTGTGCACAAGAATTGTCCTGGTCTGACTGAGTTCACAAGAATGGTCCTGGTTTGACTGTATGGAGAAGAATGCTCCTGTCTGAATGTATGCACAAGAATGGTCTTGGTCTGACTGTGTGCACAAGAATGGTCCTGGTCTTACTGTGTCCACAAGAATGGTCCTGGTCTGACTGTGTGCACAAGAATGGTCCTGGACTGAATGTGTGCACAAGAATGGTGCTTGTCTGACTGCATGCACAAGAATGGTCCTGGTCTGACTGTGTGCAAAGAATGGTCGTGGTCTTACTGTGTCCACAAGAATGGTCCTGGTCTGACTGTGTGCACAAGAATGGTCCTGGTCTGACTGTGTGCACAAGAATGGTCCTGGTCTGACCGTATGTACAAGAATGGTCTTGGTCAAACTGTATGCATAAGAATGGTCCTGGTCTGACTGTATGCGCAAGAATGGTCCTGTTCTGACTGTGTGCACAAGAATGGTCCTGGTCTGGCTGTGTGCACAAGAATGGTCCTGGTCTCACTGTATGGAGAAGAATGCTCCTGTCTTACTGTATGCACAAGAATGGTCTTCGTCTGACTGTGTGCACAAGAATGGTCCTGGTCTGACTGTGAGCACCAGAATTGTCCTGGTCTGATTGTATGCACAAGAATGGTCCTGGTGTGAATGTATGCACAAGAATGGTCCTGGTCTGACTGTGTGCACAAGAATGGTCCTTGTCTTACTGTGTGTACAAGAATGGTCCTGGTCTGCCTGTATGCAAAAGAATGGTCCTGGTCTGACTGTGTGCACAAGAATGGTCCTGGTCTGACTTTGTGCACAGAAATGTTCCTGATCTGACTGTGTGCACAAGAATGGTCCTGGTCTGACAGTATAGACAAGAATGGTCCTGGTCTGACTGTATGCACAAGAATGGTCCTGGTCTGACTGTGTGCACAAGAATGGTCGTGGTCTGACTGTGTGCACAAGAATGGTCCTGGTCTGATTGTGTACACAAGAATGGTCCTGATCTGACTGTATGCACAAGAATGGTCCTGGTCTGACTGTATGCACAAGAATGGTCCTGGTCTAACTGTGTGCACAAGAATGGTCCTGCTCTGACTGTGTGCACAAGAATGGTCCTGGTCTGACTGTGTGCACAAGAATGGTCCTGGTCTGCCTGTGTGCACAAGAATGGTCATGGTCTGACTGTATGGAAAAGAATGGTCCTGGTCCGACTGTATGGACAAGAATGGTCCTGGTCTGACTGTATGCACAAGAATGGTCCTGGTCTGCCTGTATGAACAAAAATGCTCCTGGTCTGACTGTGTATACAGGAGGGGTCCTTGTCTGACTGTGTGCCCAAGAATGGTCCTGGTATGACTGTGCGCACAAGAATTGTCCTGGTCTGACTGTATGCACAAGAATGGTCCTTATGAGACTGTGTGCACAAGAATGGTCCTGTTCTGACTGTGTAGACAAGAATGGTCCTGGTCTGACTGTCTGCACAAGAATGCGCTTGGTTGACTGTATGCACAAGAATGGTCCTGGTCTGGCTGTATGCACAAGAATGGTCCTGGTCTGACTGTATGCACAAGAATGGTTCTGGTCTGACTGTGTGTGCACGAATGGTCCTGGTCTGACTGTGTGCACAAGAATGGTCGTGGTCTGACTGTGTGCACAAGAATGGTCGTGGTCTGACTGTGTGCACAAGAATGGTCCTGTTCTGACTGTGTACACAAGAATGGTCCTGGTCTGACTGTATGCGCAAGAATGGTCCTGTTCTGACTGTGTGCACAAGAATGGTCCTGGTCTGACTGTATGCGCAAGAATGGTCCTGTTCTGACTGTGTGCACAAGAGTGGTCCTCGTCTGACTGTGGGCACAAAAATGGTCCTGGTCTTACTGTATGGACAAGAATGGTCCTGGTCTGACTGTATGCACAAGAATGGTCCTGGTCTGACGGTATGCACAAGAATGGTCCTGGTCTGACTGCATGCACAAGAATGTTCTTGGTCTGACTGTTTGCACAAATATGGTCCCGGTCTGACAGTATGCACAAGAATGGTCCTAGTCTGACTGTGTGCACAAGAATTGTCCTGGTCTGACTGAGTTCACAAGAATGGTCCTGGTTTGACTGTATGGAGAAGAATGCTCCTGTCTGAATGTATGCACAAGAATGGTCTTGGTCTGACTGTGTGCACAAGAATGGTCCTGGTCTTACTGTGTCCACAAGAATGGTCCTGGTCTGACTGTGTGCACAAGAATGGTCCTGGACTGAATGTGTGCACAAGAATGGTGCTTATCTGACTGCATGCACAAGAATGGTCCTGGTCTGACTGTGTGCAAAGAATGGTCGTGGTCTTACAGTGTCCACAAGAATGGTCCTGGTCTGACTGTGTGCACAAGAATGGTCCTGGTCTGACCGTATGTACAAGAATGGTCTTGGTCAAACTGTATGCATAAGAATGGTCCTGGTCTGACTGTATGCGCAAGAATGGTCCTGTTCTGACTCTGTGCACAAGAGTGGTCCTGGTCTGGCTGTTTGCACAAGAATGGTCCTGGTCTCACTGTATGGAGAAGAATGCTCCTGTCTTACTGTATGCACAAGAATGGTCTTCATCTGACTGTGTGCACAAGAATGGTCCTGGTCTGACTGTGAGCACAAGAATGGTCCTGGTCTGATTGTATGCACAAGAATGGTCCTGGTGTGAGTGTATGCACAAGAATGGTCCTGGTCTGACTGTGTGCACAAGAATGGTCCATGTCTTACTGTGTGTACAAGAATGGTCCTGGTCTGCCTGTATGCAAAAGAATGGTCCTGGTCTGACTGTGTGCACAAGAATGGTCCTGGTCTGACTTTGTGCACAGAAATGTTCCAGATCTGACTGTGTGCACAAGAATGGTCCTGGTCTGACTGTGTGCACAAGAATGGTCCTTGTTTTACTATGTGCACAAGAATGGTCCTTGTCTGCCAGTATGCACAAGAATGGTCCTGGTCTGACTGGGTGCACAGGAATGGTTCAGATCTGACTGTGTGCACAAGAATTGTCCTGGTCTACCTGTATGCACAAGAATTGTCCTGGTCTGACTGGTTGCACAAGAATAGTGCTGGTCTGACTGTGTGCACAAGAATGGTCCTCGTCTGACTGTATGGACAAGAATGGTCCTGGTCTGACTGTGTGCAAAGAATGGTCCTGGTCTTACTGTGTCCACAAGAATGGTCCTGGTCTGACTGTATGCACAAGAATGGTCCTGGTCTGACTGTGTGCACAAGAATGGTCCTGGTCTGACTGTATGTACAAGAATGGTCTTGGTCAGACTGTATGCACAAGAATGGTCCTGGTCTGACTGTATGCGCAAGAATGGTCCTGTTCTGACTGAGTGCACAGGAATGGTCCTGGTCTTACTGTGTGCACAAGAATGGTGCTGGTCTCACTGTGTGCACAAGAATGGTCCTGCTCTGACTGTGTGCACAAGAATGGTCCTGGTCTGACTGTGTGCACAAGAATGGTCCTGGTCTTCCTGTGTGCACAAGAATGGTCCTGGTCTGACTGTATGGAAAAGAATGGTCCTGGTCTGACTGTATGGACAAGAATGGTCCTGGTCTGACTGTATGCACAAGAATGGTCCTGGTCTAACTGTATGCACAAGAATGGTCCTGGTCTGATTGTGTGCACAAGAATGGTCCTGGTCTGACTGAATGCACAAAAATGGTCCTGGTCTGACTGTGTGTACAAGAGGGGTCCTTGTCTTACTGTGTGCCCAAGAATGGTCCTGGTATGACTGTGCGCACAAGAATTGTCCTGGTCTGACTGTGTGTGCACGAATGGTCCTGGTCTGACTGTGTGCACAAGAATGGTCGTGGTCTGACTGTGTGCACAAGAATGGTCGTGGTCTGACTGTGTGCACAAGAATGGTCCTGTTCTGACTGTGTACACAAGAATGGTCCTGGTCTGACTGTATGCGCAAGAATGGTCCTGTTCTGACTGTGTGCACAAGAATGGTCCTGGTCTGACTGTATGCGCAAGAATGATCCTGTTCTGACTGTGTGCACAAGAGTGGTCCTCGTCTGACTGTGGGCACAAAAATGGTCCTGGTCTTACTGTAAGGACAAGAATGGTCCTGGTCTGACTGTATGCACAAGAATGGTCCTGTTCTGACTGTGTGCACAAGAATGGTCCTGGTCTGACTGAGTGCTTAAGAATGGTCCTGATCTGACGGTATGCACAAGAATGGTCCTGGTCTGACTGCATGCACAAGAATGTTCTTGGTCTGACTGTTTGCACAAATATGGTCCCGGTCTGACAGTATGCACAAGAATGGTCCTAGTCTGACTGTGTGCACAAGAATTGTCCTGGTCTGACTGAGTTCACAAGAATGGTCCTGGTTTGACTGTATGGAGAAGAATGCTCCTGTCTGAATGTATGCACAAGAATGGTCTTGGTCTGACTGTGTGCACAAGAATGGTCCTGGTCTTACTGTGTCCACAAGAATGGTCCTGGTCTGACTGTGTGCACAAGAATGGTCCTGGACTGAATGTGTGCACAAGAATGGTGCTTATCTGACTGCTTGCACAAGAATGGTCCTGGTCTGACTGTGTGCAAAGAATGGTCGTGGTCTTACTGTGTCCACAAGAATGGTCCTGGTCTGACTGTGTGCACAAGAATGGTCCTGGTCTGACCGTATGTACAAGAATGGTCTTGGTCAAACTGTATGCATAAGAATGGTCCTGGTCTGACTGTATGCGCAAGAATGGTCCTGTTCTGACTCTGTGCACAAGAGTGGTCCTGGTCTGGCTGTTTGCACAAGAATGGTCCTGGTCTCACTGTATGGAGAAGAATGCTCCTGTCTTACTGTATGCACAAGAATGGTCTTCATCTGACTGTGTGCACAAGAATGGTCCTGGTCTGACAGTGAGCACAAGAATGGTCCTGGTCTGATTGTATGCACAAGAATGGTCCTGGTGTGAGTGTATGCACAAGAATGGTCCTGGTCTGACTGTGTGCACAAGAATGGTCCATGTCTTACTGTGTGTACAAGAATGGTCCTGGTCAGCCTGTATGCAAAAGAATGGTCCTGGTCTGACTGTGTGCACAAGAATGGTCCTGGTCTGACTTTGTGCACAGAAATGTTCCTGATCTGACTGTGTGCACAAGAATGGTCCTGGTCTGACTGTGTGCACAAGAATGGTCCTTGTTTTACTATGTGCACAAGAATGGTCCTTGTCTGTCAGTATGCACAAGAATGGTCCTGGTCTGACTGGGTGCACAGGAATGGTTCTGATCTGACTGTGTGCACAAGAATTGTCCTGGTCTGACTGGTTGCACAAGAATGGTGCTGGTCTGACTGTGTGCACAAGAATGGTCCTCGTCTGACTGTATGGACAAGAATGGTCCTGGTCTGACTGTGTGCAAAGAATGGTCCTGGTCTTACTGTGTCCACAAGAATGGTCCTGGTCTGACTGTATGCACAAGAATGGTCCTGGTCTGACTGTGTGCACAAGAATGGTCCTGGTCTGACTGTATGTACAAGAATGGTCTTGGTCAGACTGTATGCACAAGAATGGTCCTGGTCTGACTGTATGCGCAAGAATGGTCCTGTTCTGACTGTGTGCACAGGAAAGGTCCTGGTCTTACTGTGTGCACAAGAATGGTGCTGGTCTCACTGTATGGAGAAGAATGCTCCTGTCTTACTGTATGCACAAGAATGGTCTTGGTCTGACTGTGTGCATAGGAATGGTCCTGGTCTGACTGTGTGCACAAGAATGGTCCTGGTCTGATTGTATGCACAAGAATGGTCCTGGTGTGACTATATGCACAAGAATGGTCCTGCTCTGACTGTGTGCACAAGAATGGTCCTGGTCTGACTGTGTGCACAAGAATGGTCCTGGTCTGCCTGTGTGCACAAGAATGGTCCTGGTCTGACTGTATGGAAAAGAATGGTCCTGGTCTGACTGTATGGACAAGAATGGTCCTGGTCTGACTGTATGCACAAGAATGGTCCTGGTCTAACTGTATGCACAAGAATGGTCCTGGTCTGATTGTGTGCACAAGAATGGTCCTGGTCTGACTGAATGCACAAAAATGGTCCTGGTCTGACTGTGTGTACAAGAGGGGTCCTTGTCTTACTGTGTGCCCAAGAATGGTCCTGGTATGACTGTGCGCACAAGAATTGTCCTGGTCTGACTGTATGCACAAGAATGGCCCTTATGAGACTGTGTGCACAAGAATGGTCCTGTTCTGACTGTATAGACAAGAATGGTCCTGGTCTGACTGTCTGCACGAGAATGGGCTTGGTTGACTGTATGCACAAGAATGGCCCTGGTCTGGCTGTATGCACAAGAATGGTCCTGGTCTGACTGTATGCACAAGAATGGTTCTGGTCTGACTGTGTGCGCACGAATGGTCCTGGTCTGACTGTGTGCACAAGAATGGTCGTGGTCTGACTGTGTGCACAAGAATGGTCGTGGTCTGACTGTGTGCACAAGAATGGTCCTGGTCTGACTGTGTACACAAGAATGGTCCTGGTCTGACTGTATGCACAAAAATGGTCCTGGTCTGACTGTATGCACAAGAATGGTCCTGGTCTGACCGTATGTACAAGAATGGTCTTGGTCAAACTGTATGCATAAGAATGGTCCTGGTCTGACTGTATGCGCAAGAATGGTCCTGTTCTGACTCTGTGCACAAGAGTGGTCCTGGTCTGGCTGTTTGCACAAGAATGGTCCTGGTCTCACTGTATGGAGAAGAATGCTCCTGTCTTACTGTATGCACAAGAATGGTCTTCATCTGACTGTGTGCACAAGAATGGTCCTGGTCTGACTGTGAGCACAAGAATGGTCCTGGTCTGATTGTATGCACAAGAATGGTCCTGGTGTGAGTGTATGCACAAGAATGGTCCTGGTCTGACTGTGTGCACAAGAATGGTCCATGTCTTACTGTGTGTACAAGAATGGTCCTGGTCTGCCTGTATGCAAAAGAATGGTCCTGGTCTGACTGTGTGCACAAGAATGGTCCTGGTCTGACTTTGTGCACAGAAATGTTCCAGATCTGACTGTGTGCACAAGAATGGTCCTGGTCTGACTGTGTGCACAAGAATGGTCCTTGTTTTACTATGTGCACAAGAATGGTCCTTGTCTGCCAGTATGCACAAGAATGGTCCTGGTCTGACTGGGTGCACAGGAATGGTTCAGATCTGACTGTGTGCACAAGAATTGTCCTGGTCTACCTGTATGCACAAGAATTGTCCTGGTCTGACTGGTTGCACAAGAATAGTGCTGGTCTGACTGTGTGCACAAGAATGGTCCTCGTCTGACTGTATGGACAAGAATGGTCCTGGTCTGACTGTGTGCAAAGAATGGTCCTGGTCTTACTGTGTCCACAAGAATGGTCCTGGTCTGACTGTATGCACAAGAATGGTCCTGGTCTGACTGTGTGCACAAGAATGGTCCTGGTCTGACTGTATGTACAAGAATGGTCTTGGTCAGACTGTATGCACAAGAATGGTCCTGGTCTGACTGTATGCGCAAGAATGGTCCTGTTCTGACTGAGTGCACAGGAATGGTCCTGGTTTTACTGTGTGCACAAGAATGGTGCTGGTCTCACTGTGTGCACAAGAATGGTCCTGCTCTGACTGTGTGCACAAGAATGGTCCTGGTCTGACTGTGTGCACAAGAATGGTCCTGGTCTTCCTGTGTGCACAAGAATGGTCCTGGTCTGACTGTATGGAAAAGAATGGTCCTGGTCTGACTGTATGGACAAGAATGGTCCTGGTCTGACTGTATGCACAAGAATGGTCCTGGTCTAACTGTATGCACAAGAATGGTCCTGGTCTGATTGTGTGCACAAGAATGGTCCTGGTCTGACTGAA
The DNA here is from genome assembly GCA_026770705.1 of Isurus oxyrinchus. Taxonomy (NCBI): domain Eukaryota; kingdom Metazoa; phylum Chordata; class Chondrichthyes; order Lamniformes; family Lamnidae; genus Isurus; species Isurus oxyrinchus. Next base: position 650,436 of record JANJGN010000012.1, read on the forward strand.
TGCACAAAAATGGTCCTGGTCTGACTGTGTGTACAAGAGGGGTCCTTGTCTTACTGTGTGCCCAAGAATGGTCCTGGTATGACTGTGCGCACAAGAATTGTCCTGGTCTGACTGTGTGTGCACGAATGGTCCTGGTCTGACTGTGTGCACAAGAATGGTCGTGGTCTGACTGTGTGCACAAGAATGGTCGTGGTCTGACTGTGTGCACAAGAATGGTCCTGTTCTGACTGTGTACACAAGAATGGTCCTGGTCTGACTGTATGCGCAAGAATGGTCCTGTTCTGACTGTGTGCACAAGAATGGTCCTGGTCTGACTGTATGCGCAAGAATGATCCTGTTCTGACTGTGTGCACAAGAGTGGTCCTCGTCTGACTGTGGGCACAAAAATGGTCCTGGTCTTACTGTAAGGACAAGAATGGTCCTGGTCTGACTGTATGCACAAGAATGGTCCTGGTCTGACTGTGTGCACAAGAATGGTCCTGGTCTGACTGAGTGCTTAAGAATGGTCCTGATCTGACGGTATGCACAAGAATGGTCCTGGTCTGACTGCATGCACAAGAATGTTCTTGGTCTGACTGTTTGCACAAATATGGTCCCGGTCTGACAGTATGCACAAGAATGGTCCTAGTCTGACTGTGTGCACAAGAATTGTCCTGGTCTGACTGAGTTCACAAGAATGGTCCTGGTTTGACTGTATGGAGAAGAATGCTCCTGTCTGAATGTATGCACAAGAATGGTCCTGGTCTTACTGTGTCCACAAGAATGGTCCTGGTCTGACTGTGTGCACAAGAATGGTCCTGGACTGAATGTGTGCACAAGAATGGTGCTTATCTGACTGCTTGCACAAGAATGGTCCTGGTCTGACTGTGTGCAAAGAATGGTCGTGGTCTTACTGTGTCCACAAGAATGGTCCTGGTCTGACTGTGTGCACAAGAATGGTCCTGGTCTGACCGTATGTACAAGAATGGTCTTGGTCAAACTGTATGCATAAGAATGGTCCTGGTCTGACTGTATGCGCAAGAATGGTCCTGTTCTGACTCTGTGCACAAGAGTGGTCCTGGTCTGGCTGTTTGCACAAGAATGGTCCTGGTCTCACTGTATGGAGAAGAATGCTCCTGTCTTACTGTATGCACAAGAATGGTCTTCATCTGACTGTGTGCACAAGAATGGTCCTGGTCTGACAGTGAGCACAAGAATGGTCCTGGTCTGATTGTATGCACAAGAATGGTCCTGGTGTGAGTGTATGCACAAGAATGGTCCTGGTCTGACTGTGTGCACAAGAATGGTCCATGTCTTACTGTGTGTACAAGAATGGTCCTGGTCAGCCTGTATGCAAAAGAATGGTCCTGGTCTGACTGTGTGCACAAGAATGGTCCTGGTCTGACTTTGTGCACAGAAATGTTCCTGATCTGACTGTGTGCACAAGAATGGTCCTGGTCTGACTGTGTGCACAAGAATGGTCCTTGTTTTACTATGTGCACAAGAATGGTCCTTGTCTGTCAGTATGCACAAGAATGGTCCTGGTCTGACTGGGTGCACAGGAATGGTTCTGATCTGACTGTGTGCACAAGAATTGTCCTGGTCTGACTGGTTGCACAAGAATGGTGCTGGTCTGACTGTGTGCACAAGAATGGTCCTCGTCTGACTGTATGGACAAGAATGGTCCTGGTCTGACTGTGTGCAAAGAATGGTCCTGGTCTTACTGTGTCCACAAGAATGGTCCTGGTCTGACTGTATGCACAAGAATGGTCCTGGTCTGACTGTGTGCACAAGAATGGTCCTGGTCTGACTGTATGTACAAGAATGGTCTTGGTCAGACTGTATGCACAAGAATGGTCCTGGTCTGACTGTATGCGCAAGAATGGTCCTGTTCTGACTGTGTGCACAGGAAAGGTCCTGGTCTTACTGTGTGCACAAGAATGGTGCTGGTCTCACTGTATGGAGAAGAATGCTCCTGTCTTACTGTATGCACAAGAATGGTCTTGGTCTGACTGTGTGCATAGGAATGGTCCTGGTCTGACTGTGTGCACAAGAATGGTCCTGGTCTGATTGTATGCACAAGAATGGTCCTGGTGTGACTATATGCACAAGAATGGTCCTGCTCTGACTGTGTGCACAAGAATGGTCCTGGTCTGACTGTGTGCACAAGAATGGTCCTGGTCTGCCTGTGTGCACAAGAATGGTCCTGGTCTGACTGTATGGAAAAGAATGGTCCTGGTCTGACTGTATGGACAAGAATGGTCCTGGTCTGTCTGTATGCACAAGAATGGTCCTGGTCTAACTGTATGCACAAGAATGGTCCTGGTCTGATTGTGTGCACAAGAATGGTCCTGGTCTGACTGAATGCACAAAAATGGTCCTGGTCTGACTGTGTGTACAAGAGGGGTCCTTGTCTTACTGTGTGCCCAAGAATGGTCCTGGTATGACTGTGCGCACAAGAATTGTCCTGGTCTGACTGTATGCACAAGAATGGCCCTTATGAGACTGTGTGCACAAGAATGGTCCTGTTCTGACTGTATAGACAAGAATGGTCCTGGTCTGACTGTCTGCACGAGAATGGGCTTGGTTGACTGTATGCACAAGAATGGCCCTGGTCTGGCTGTATGCACAAGAATGGTCCTGGTCTGACTGTATGCACAAGAATGGTTCTGGTCTGACTGTGTGCGCACGAATGGTCCTGGTCTGACTGTGTGCACAAGAATGGTCGTGGTCTGACTGTGTGCACAAGAATGGTCGTGGTCTGACTGTGTGCACAAGAATGGTCCTGGTCTGACTGTGTACACAAGAATGGTCCTGGTCTGACTGTATGCACAAAAATGGTCCTGGTCTGACTGTATGCACAAGAATGGTCCTGGTCTAACTGTGTGCACAACAACAGTCCTGGTCTGACTGTGTGCACAAGAATGGTCCTGGTCTGCCTGTGTGCACAAGAATGGTCCTGGTCTGACTGTATGGAAAAGAATGGTCCTGGTCTGACTGTAAGGACAAGAATGGTCCTGGTCTGACTGTATGCACAAGAATGGTCCTGGTCTAACTGTATGCACAAGAATGGTCCTGGTCTGACTGTGTGCACAAGAATGGTCTTGGTCTGACTGTATGCACAAAAATGGTCCTGGTCTGACTGTGTGTACAAGAGGGGTCCTTGTCTTACTGTGTGCCCAAGAATGGTCCTGGTATGACTGTGTGCACAAGAATTGTCCTGGTCTGACTGTATGCACAAGAATGGTCCTTATGAGACTGTGTGCACAAGAATGGTCCTGTTCTGACTGTATAGACAAGAATGGTCCTGGTCTGACTGTCTGCACAAGAATGGGCTTGGTTGACTGTGTGCACAAGAATGGTCCTGGTCTAGCTTTATGCACAAGAATGGTCCTGGTCTGACTGTATGCACTAGAATGGTTCTGGTCTGACTGTGTGCGCACGAATGGTCCTGGTCTGACTGTGTGCACAAGAATGGTCGTGGTCTGACTGTGTGCACAAGAATGGTCGTGGTCTGACTGTGTGCACAAGAATGGTCCTGGCCTGACCGTGTACACAAGAATGGTCCTGGTCTGACTGTATGCACAAGAATGGTCCTGGTCTGACTGTATGCACAAGAATGGTCCTGGTCTAACTGTGTGCACAGGAATGGTCCTGCTCTGACTGTGTGCACAAGAATGGTCCTGGTCTGACTGTGTGCACAAGAATGGTCCTGGTCTGGCTGTGTGCACAAGAATGGTCATGGTCTGACTGTATGGAAAAGAATGGTCCTGGTCTGACTGTATGGACAAGAATGGTCCTGGTCTGACTGTATGCACAAGAATGGTCCTGGTATAACTGTATGCACAAGAATGGTCCTGGTCTGACTGTGTGCACAAGAATGGTCCTGGTCTGCCTGTATGAACAAAAATGGTCCTGGTCTGACTGTGTATACAGGATGGGTCCTAGTCTGACTGTGGGCCCAAGAATGGCCCTGGTATGACTGTGCGCACAAGAATTGTCCTGGTCTGACTGTATGCACAAGAATGGTCCTTATGAGACTGTGTGCACAAGAATGGTCCTGTTCTGACTGTGTAGACAAGAGTGGTCCTGGTCTGACTGTCTGCACAAGAATGGGCTTGGTTGACTGTATGCACAAGAATGGTCCTGGTCTGGCTGTATGCACAAGAATGGTCCTGGTCTGACTGTATGCACAAGAATGGTTCTGGTCTGACTGTGTGCGCACGAATGGTCCTGGTCTGACTGTGTGCACAAGAATGGTCGTGGTCTGACTGTGTGCACAAGAATGGTCGTGGTCTGACTGTGTGCACAAGAATGGTCCTGGTCTAACTGTATGCACAAGAATGGTCCTGGTCTGACTGTGTGCACAAGAATGGTCTTGGTCTGACTGTATGCACAAAAATGGTCCTGGTCTGACTGTGTGTACAAGAGGGGTCCTTGTCTTACTGTGTGCCCAAGAATGGTCCTGGTATGACTGTGTGCACAAGAATTGTCCTGGTCTGACTGTATGCACAAGAATGGTCCTTATGAGACTGTGTGCACAAGAATGGTCCTGTTCTGACTGTATAGACAAGAATGGTCCTGGTCTGACTGTCTGCACAAGAATGGGCTTGGTTGACTGTGTGCACAAGAATGGTCCTGGTCAAGCTTTATGCACAAGAATGGTCCTGGTCTGACTGTATGCACAAGAATGGTTCTGGTCTGACTGTGTGCGCACGAATGGTCCTGGTCTGACTGTGTGCACAAGAATGGTCGTGGTCTGACTGTGTGCACAAGAATGGTCGTGGTCTGACTGTGTGCACAAGAATGGTCCTGGCCTGACTGTGTACACAAGAATGGTCCTGGTCTGACTGTATGCACAAGAATGGTCCTGGTCTGACTGTATGCACAAGAATGGTCCTGGTCTAACTGTGTGCACAGGAATGGTCCTGCTCTGACTGTGTGCACAAGAATGGTCCTGGTCTGACTGTGTGCACAAGAATGGTCCTGGTCTGGCTGTGTGCACAAGAATGGTCATGGTCTGACTGTATGTAAAAGAATGGTCCTGGTCTGACTGTCTGGACAAGAATAGTCCTGGTCTGACTGTATGCACAAGAATGGTCCTGGTATAACTGTATGCACAAGAATGGTCCTGGTCTGACTGTGTGCACAAGAATGGTCCTGGTCTGCCTGTATGAACAGAAATGGTCCTGGTCTGACTGTGTATACAGGAGGGGTCCTAGCCTGACTGTGTGCCCAAGAATGGCCCTGATATGACTGTGCGCACAAGAATTGTCCTGGTCTGACTGTATGCACAAGAATGGTCCTTATGAGACTGTGTGCACAAGAATGGTCCTGTTCTGACTGTGTAGACAAGAATGGTCCTGGTCTGACTGTCTGCACAAGAATGGGCTTGGTTGACTGTATGCACAAGAATGGTCCTGGTCTGGCTGTATGCACAGGAATGGTCCTGGTCTGACTGTATGCACAAGAATGGTTCTGGTCTGACTGTGTGCGCACGAATGTTCCTGGTCTGACTGTGTGCACAAGAATGGTCGTGGTCTGACTGTGTGCACAAGAATGGTCGTGGTCTGACTGTGTGCACAAGAATGGTCCTGTTCTGACTGTGTACACAAGAATGGTCCTGGTCTGACTGTATGCGCAAGAATGGTCCTGTTCTGACTGTGTGCACAAGAATGGTCCTGGTCTGACTGTATGCGCAAGAATGGTCCTGTTCTGACTGTGTGCACAAGAGTGGTCCTCGTCTGACTGTGGGCACAAAAATGGTCCTGGTCTTACTGTATGGACAAGAATGGTCCTGGTCTGACTGTATGCACAAGAATGGTCCTGGTCTGACTGTGTGCACAAGAATGGTCCTGGTCTGACTGAGTGCTTAAGAATGGTCCTGGTCTGACGGTATGCACAAGAATGGTCCTGGTCTGACTGCATGCACAAGAATGTTCTTGGTCTGACTGTTTGCACAAATATGGTCCCGGTCTGACAGTATGCACAAGAATGGTCCTAGTCTGACTGTGTGCACAAGAATTGTCCTGGTCTGACTGAGTTCACAAGAATGGTCCTGGTTTGACAGTATGGAGAAGAATGCTCCTGTCTGAATGTATGCACAAGAATGGTCTTGGTCTGACTGTGTGCACAAGAATGGTCCTGGTCTTACTGTGTCCACAAGAATGGTCCTGGTCTGACTGTGTGCACAAGAATGGTCCTGGACTGAATGTGTGCACAAGAATGGTGCTTGTCTGACTGCATGCACAAGAATGGTCCTGGTCTGACTGTGTGCAAAGAATGGTCGTGGTCTTACTGTGTCCACAAGAATGGTCCTGGTCTGACTGTGTACACAAGAATGGTCCTGGTCTGACTGTGTGCACAAGAATGGTCCTGGTCTGACCGTATGTACAAGAATGGTCTTGGTCAAACTGTATGCATAAGAATGGTCCTGGTCTGACTGTATGCGCAAGAATGGTCCTGTTCTGACTGTGTGCACAAGAATGGTCCTGGTCTGACTGTGTGCACAAGAATGGTCGTGGTCTGACTGTGTCCACAAGAATGGTCCTGGTCTGACTGTGTGCACAAGAATGGTACTGGTCTGAACGTAAGTACAAGAATGGTCTTGGTCAAACTGTATGCATAAGAATGGTCCTGGTCTGACTGTATGCGCAAGAATGGTCCTGTTCTGACTGTGTGCACAAGAATGGTCCTGGTCTGGCTGTGTGCACAAGAATGGTCCTGGTCTCACTGTATGGAGAAGAATGCTCCTGTCTTACTGTATGCACAAGAATGGTCTTCGTCTGACTGTGTGCACAAGAATGGTCCTGGTCTGACTGTGAGCACAAGAATGGTCCTGGTCTGATTGTATGCACAAGAATTGTCCTGGTGTGAGTGTATGCACAAGAATGGTCCTGGTCTGACTGTGTGCACAAGAATGGTCCATGTCTTACTGTGTGTACAAGAATGGTCCTGGTCTGCCTGTATGCAAAAGAATGGTCCTGGTCTGACTGTGTGCACAAGAATGGTCCTGGTCTGACTGTGTGCACAGAAATGTTCCAGATCTGACTGTGTGCACAAGAATGGTCCTGGTCTGACAGTATAGACAAGAATGGTCCTGGTCTGACTGTATGCACAAGAATGGTCCTGGTCTGACTGTGTGCACAAGAATGGTCCTTGTTTTACTAAGTGCACAAGAATGGTCCTTGTCTGCCAGTATGCACAAGAATGGTCCTGGTCTGACTGGGTGCACAGGAATGGTTCTGATCTGACTGTGTGCACAAGAATTGTCCTGGTCTACCTGTATGCACAAGAATTGTCCTGGTCTGACTGGTTGCACAAGAATGGTGCTGGTCTGACTGTGTGCACAAGAATGGTCCTGGTCTGACTGTGTGCAAAGAATGGTCCTGGTCTTACTGATCCACAAGAATGGTCCTGGTCTGACTGTATGCACAAGAATGGTCCTGGTCTGACTGTGTGCACAAGAATGGTCCTGGTCTGACTGTATGTACAAGAATGGTCTTGGTCAGACTGTATGCACAAGAATGGTCCTGGTCTGACTGTATGCGCAAGAATGGTCCTGTTCTGACTGTGTGCACAGGAATGGTCCTGGTCTTACTGTGTGCACAAGAATGGTGCTGGTCTCACTATATGGAGAAGAATGCTCCTGTCTTACTGTATGCACAAGAATGGTCTTTGTCTGACTGTGTGCATAGGAATGGTCCTGGTCTGACTGTGAGCACAAGAATGGTCTGGTCTGATTGTATGCACAAGAATGGTCCTTGTGTGACTATATGCACAAGAATGGTCCTGCTCTGACTGTGTGCACAAGAATGGTCCTGGTCTGACTGTGTGCACAAGAATGGTCCTGGTCTTCCTGTGTGCACAAGAATGGTCCTGGTCTGACTGTATGGAAAAGAATGGTCCTGGTCTGACTGTATGGACAAGAATGGTCCTGGTCTGACTGTATGCACAAGAATGGTCCTGGTCTAAATGTATGCACAAGAATGGTCCTGGTCTGACTGAATGCACAAAAATTGTCCTGGTCTGACTGTGTGTACAAGAGGGGTCCTTGTCTTACTGTGTGCCCAAGAATGGTCCTGGTATGACTGTGCGCACAAGAATTGTCCTGGTCTGACTGTATGCACAAGAATGGCCCTTATGAGACTGTGTGCACAAGAATGGTCCTGTTCTGACTGTATAGACAAGAATGGTCCTGGTCTGACTGTCTGCACGAGAATGGGCTTGGTTGACTGTATGCACAAGAATGGTCCTGGTCTGGCTGTATGCACAAGAATGGTCCTGGTCTGACTGTATGCACAAGAATGGTTCTGGTCTGACTGTGTGCGCACGAATGGTCCTGGTCTGACTGTGTGCACAAGAATGGTCGTGGTCTGACTGTGTCCACAAGAATGGTCCTGGTCTGACTGTGTGCACAAGAATGGTCCTGGTCTGAACGTAAGTACAAGAATGGTCTTGGTCAAACTGTATGCATAAGAATGGTCCTGGTCTGACTGTATGCGCAAGAATGGTCCTGTTCTGACTGTGTGCACAAGAATGGTCCTGGTCTGGCTGTGTGCACAAGAATGGTCCTGGTCTCACTGTATGGAGAAGAATGCTCCTGTCTTACTGTATGCACAAGAATGGTCTTCGTCTGACTGTGTGCACAAGAATGGTCCTGGTCTGACTGTGAGCACAAGAATGGTCCTGGTCTGATTGTATGCACAAGAATGGTCCTGGTGTGAGTGTATGCACAAGAATGGTCCTGGTCTGACTGTGTGCACAAGAATGGTCCATGTCTTACTGTGTGTACAAGAATGGTCCTGGTCTGCCTGTATGCAAAAGAATGGTCCTGGTCTGACTGTGTGCACAAGAATGGTCCTGGTCTGACTTTGTGCACAGAAATGTTCCTGAACTGACTGTGTGCACAAGAATGGTCCTGGTCTGACAGTATAGACAAGAATGGTCCTGGTCTGACTGCATGCACAAGAATGGTCCTGGTCTGACTGTGTGCACAAGAATGGTCCTTGTTTTACTAAGTGCACAAGAATGGTCCTTGTCTGCCAGTATGCACAAGAATGGTCCTGGTCTGACTGGGTGCACAGGAATGGTTCTGATCTGACTGTGTGCACAAGAATTGTCCTGGTCTACCTGTATGCACAAGAATTGTCCTGGTCTGACTGGTTGCACAAGAATGGTGCTGGTCTGACTGTGTGCACAAGAATGGTCCTGGTCTGACTGTGTGCAAAGAATGGTCCTGGTCTTACTGATCCACAAGAATGGTCCTGGTCTGACTGTATGCACAAGAATGGTCCTGGTCTGACTGTGTGCACAAGAATGGTCCTGGTCTGACTGTATGTACAAGAATGGTCTTGGTCAGACTGTATGCACAAGAATGGTCCTGGTCTGACTGTATGCGCAAGAATGGTCCTGTTCTGACTGTGTGCACAGGAATGGTGCTGGTCTCACTATATGGAGAAGAATGCTCCTGTCTTACTGTATGCACAAAAATGGTCTTTGTCTGACTGTGTGCATAGGAATGGTCCTGGTCTGACTGTGAGCACAAGAATGGTCTGGTCTGATTGTATGCACAAGAATGGTCCTTGTGTGACTATATGCACAAGAATGGTCCTGCTCTGACTGTGTGCACAAGAATGGTCCTGGTCTGACTGTGTGCACAAGAATGGTCCTGGTCTTCCTGTGTGCACAAGAATGGTCCTGGTCTGACTGTATGGAAAAGAATGGTCCTGGTCTGACTGTATGGACAAGAATGGTCCTGGTCTGACTGTATGCACAAGAATGGTCCTGGTCTAAATGTATGCACAAGAATGGTCCTGGTCTGACTGAATGCACAAAAATTGTACTGGTCTGACTGTGTGTACAAGAGGGGTCCTTGTCTTACTGTGTGCCCAAGAATGGTCCTGGTATGACTGTGCGCACAAGAATTGTCCTGGTCTGACTGTATGCACAAGAATGGCCCTTATGAGACTGTGTGCACAAGAATGGTCCTGTTCTGACTGTATAGACAAGAATGGTCCTGGTCTGACTGTCTGCACGAGAATGGGCTTGGTTGACTGTATGCACAAGAATGGTCCTGGTCTGGCTGTATGCACAAGAATGGTCCTGGTCTGACTGTATGCACAAGAATGGTTCTGGTCTGACTGTGTGCGCACGAATGGTCCTGGTCTGACTGTGTGCACAAGAATGGTCGTGGTCTGACTGTGTGCACAAGAATGGTCGTGGTCTGACTGTGTGCACAAGAATGGTCCTGGTCTGACTGTGTACACAAGAATGGTCCTGGTCTGACTGTATGCACAAGAATGGTCCTGGTCTGACTGTATGCACAAGAATGGTCCTGGTCTAACTGTGTGCACAACAACAGTCCTGGTCTGACTGTGTGCACAAGAATGGTCCTGGTCTGCCTGTGTGCACAAGAATGGTCCTGGTCTGACTGTATGTAAAAGAATGGTCCTGGTCTGACTGTATGGACAAGAATGGTCCTGGTCTGACTGTATGCACAAGAATGGTCCTGGTCTAACTGTATGCACAAGAATGGTCTTGGTCTGACTGTATGCACAAAAATGGTCCTGGTCTGACTGTGTGTACAAGAGGGGTCCTTGTCTTACTGTGTGCCCAAGAATGGTCCTGGTATGACTGTGTGCACAAGAATTGTCCTGGTCTGACTGTATGCACAAGAATGGTCCTTATGAGACTGTGTGCACAAGAATGGTCCTGTTCTGACTGAATAGACAAGAATGGTCCTGGTCTGACTGTCTGCACAAGAATGGGCTTGGTTGACTGTGTGCACAAGAATGGTCCTGGTCTAGCTTTATGCACAAGAATGGTCCTGGTCTGACTGTATACACAAGAATGGTTCTGGTCTGACTGTGTGCGCACGAATGGTCCTGGTCTGACTGTCTGCACAAGAATGGTCGTGGTCTGACTGTGTGCACAAGAATGGTCGTGGTCTGACTGTGTGCACAAGAATGGTCCTGGTCTGACTGCGTACACAAGAATGGTCCTGGTCTGACTGTATGCACAAGAATGGTCCTGGTCTGACTGTATGCACAAGAATGGTCCTGGTCTAACTGTGTGCACAGGAATGGTCCTGCTCTGACTGTGTGCACAAGAATGGTCCTGGTCTGACTGTGTGCACAAGAATGGTCCTGGTCTGCCTGTGTGCACAGGAATGGTCCTGGTCTGACTGTGTGCACAAGAATGGTGCTGGTCTCACTGTATGGAGAAGAATGCTCCTGTCTTACTGTATGCACAAGAATGGTCTTCGTCTGACTGTGTGCACAAGAATGGTCCTGGTCTGATTGTATGCACAAGAATGGTCCATGTCTTACTGTGTGTACAAGAATGGTCCTGGTCTGCCTGTATGCAAAAGAATGGTCCTGGTCTGACTGTGTGCACAAGAATGGTCCTGGTCTGACTTTGTGCACAGAAATGTTCCTGATCTGACTGTGTGCACAAGAATGGTCCTGGTCTGACAGTATAGACAAGAATGGTCCTGGTCTGACTGTATGCACAAGAATGGTCCTGGTCTGACTGTGTGCACAAGAATGGTCCTTGTTTTACTAAGTGCACAAGAATGGTCCTTGTCTGCCAGTATGCACAAGAATGGTCCTGGTCTGACTGGGTGCACAGGAATGGTTCTGATCTGACTGTGTGCACAAGAATTGTCCTGGTCTACCTGTATGCACAAGAATTGTCCTGGTCTGACTGGTTGCACAAGAATGGTGCTGGTCTGACTGTGTGCACAAGAATGGTCCTGGTCTGACTGTGTGCAAAGAATGGTCCTGGTCTTACTGATCCACAAGAATGGTCCTGGTCTGACTGTATGCACAAGAATGGTCCTGGTCTGACTGTGTGCACAAGAATGGTCCTGTTCTGACTGTATGTACAAGAATGGTCTTGGTCAGACTGTATGCACAAGAATGGTCCTGGTCTGACTGTATGCGCAAGAATGGTCCTGTTCTGACTGTGTGCACAGGAATGGTCCTGGTCTTACTGTGTGCACAAGAATGGTGCTGGTCTCACTATATGGAGAAGAATGCTCCTGTCTTACTGTATGCACAAGAATGGTCTTTGTCTGACTGTGTGCATAGGAATGGTCCTGGTCTGACTGTGAGCACAAGAATGGTCTGCTCTGACTGTGTGCACAAGAATGGTCCTGGTCTGACTGTGTGCACAAGAATGGTCCTGGTCTGCCTGTGTGCACAAGAATGGTCCTGGTCTGACTGTATGGAAAAGAATGGTCCTGGTCTGACTGTATGGACAAGAATGGTCCTGGTCTGACTGTATGCACAAGAATGGTCCTGGTCTAACTGCATGCACAAGAATGGTCCTGGTCTGACTGAATGCACAAAAATTGTCCTGGTCTGACTGTGTGTACAAGAGGGGTCCTTGTCTTACTGTGTGCCCAAGAATGGTCCTGGTATGACTGTGCGCACAAGAATTGTCCTGGTCTGACTGTATGCACAAGAATGGCCCTTATGAGACTGTGTGCACAAGAATGGTCCTGTTCTGACTGTATAGACAAGAATGGTCCTGGTCTGACTGTCTGCACGAGAATGGGCTTGGTTGACTGTATGCACAAGAATGGTCCTGGTCTGGCTGTATGCACAAGAATGGTCCTGGTCTGACTGTATGCACAAGAATGGTTCTGGTCTGACTGTGTGCGCACGAATGGTCCTGGTCTGACTGTGTGCACAAGAATGGTCGTGGTCTGACTGTGTGCACAAGAATGGTCGTGGTCTGACTGTGTGCACAAGAATGGTCCTGGTCTGACTGTGTACACAAGAATGGTCCTGGTCTGACTGTATGCACAAGAATGGTCCTGGTCTGACTGTATGCACAAGAATGGTCCTGGTCTAACTGTGTGCACAACAACAGTCCTGGTCTGACTGTGTGCACAAGAATGGTCCTGGTCTGCCTGTGTGCACAAGAATGGTCCTGGTCTGACTGTATGTAAAAGAATGGTCCTGGTCTGACTGTATGGACAAGAATGGTCCTGCTCTGACTGTATGCACAAGAATGGTCCTGGTCTAACTGTATGCACAAGAATGGTCTTAGTCTGACTGTATGCACAAAAATGGTCCTGGTCTGACTGTGTGTACAAGAGGGGTCCTTGTCTTACTGTGTGCCCAAGAATGGTCCTGGTATGACTGTGTGCACAAGAATTGTCCTGGTCTGACTGTATGCACAAGAATGGTCCTTATGAGACTGTGTGCACAAGAATGGTCCTGTTCTGACTGAATAGACAAGAATGGTCCTGGTCTGACTGTCTGCACAAGAATGGGCTTGTTTGACTGTGTGCACAAGAATGGTCCTGGTCTAGCTTTATGCACAAGAATGGTCCTGGTCTGACTGTATACACAAGAATGGTTCTGGTCTGACTGTGTGCACAAGAATGGTCCTGGTCTGACTGCGTACACAAGAATGGTCCTGGTCTGACTGTATGCACAAGAATGGTCCTGGTCTGACTGTATGCACAAGAATGGTCCTGGTCTAACTGTGTGCACAAGAATGGTCCTGGTCTGACTGTGTGCACAAGAATGGTCCTGGTCTGCCTGTGTGCACAAGAATGGTCATGGTCTGACTGTATGGAAAAGAATGGTCCTGGTCTGACTGTATGGACAAGAATGGTCCTGGTCTGACTGTATGCACAAGAATGGTCCTTGTATAACTGTATGCACAAGAATGGTCCTGGTATGACTGTGTGCACAAGAATGGTCATGGTCTGCCTGTATGAACAAAACTGGTCCTGGTCTGACTGGGTATACAGGAGGGGTCCTAGTCTGACTGTGTGCCCAAGAATGGCCCTGGTATGACTGTGCGCACAAGAATTGTCCTGGTCTGACTGTATGCACAAGAATGGTCCTTATGAGACTGTGTGCACAAGAATGGTCCTGTTCTGACTGTGTAGACAAGAATGGTCCTGGTCTGACTGTCTGCACAAGAATGGGCTTGGTTGACTGTATGCACAAGAATGGTCCTGGTCTGGCTGTATGCACAAGAATGGTCCTGGTCTGACTGTATGCACAAGAATGGTTCTGGTCTGACTGTGTGCGCACGAATGGTCCTGGTCTGACTGTGTGCACAAGAATGGTCGTGGTCTGACTGTGTGCACAAGAATGGTCGTGGTCTGACTGTGTGCACAAGAATGGTGCTGGTCTGACTGTGTACACAAGAATGGTCCTGGTCTGACTGTATGCGCAAGAATGGTCCTGTTCTGACTGTGTGCACAAGAATGGTCCTGGTCTGACTGTATGCGCAAGAATGGTCCTGTTCTGACTGTGTGCACAAGAGTGGTCCTCGTCTCACTGTGGGCACAAAAATGGTCCTGGTCTGACTGAGTGCTTAAGAATGGTCCTGGTCTGACGGTATGCACAAGAATGGTCCTGGTCTGAGTGCATGCACAAGAATGTTCTTGGTCTGACTGTTTGCACAAATATTGTCCCGGTCTGACAGTATGCACAAGAATGGTCCTAGTCTGACTGTGTGCACAAGAATTGTCCTGGTCTGACTGAGTTCACAAGAATGGTCCTGGTTTGACTGTATGGAGAAGAATGCTCCTGTCTGAATGTGTGCACAAGAATGGTCCTTGTCTGACTGCATGCACAAGAATGGTCCTGGTCTGACTGTGTGCAAAGAATGGTCGTGGTCTTACTGTGTCCACAAAAATGGTCCTGGTCTGACTGTGTGCACAAGAATGGTCCTGGTCTGACTGTGTGCACAAGAATGGTCCTGGTCTGACCATATGTTCAAGAATGGTCTTGGTCAAACTGTATGCATAAGAATGGTCCTGGTCTGACTGTATGCGCAAGAATGGTCCTGTTCTGACTGTGTGCACAAGAATGGTCCTGGTCTGACTGTGTGCACAAGAATGGTCCTGGTCTGACTGTGGGCACAAAAATGGTCCTGGTCTGACTGAGTGCTTAAGAATGGTCCTGGTCTGACGGTATGCACAAGAATGGTCCTGGTCTGAGTGCATGCACAAGAATGTTCTTGGTCTGACTGTTTGCACAAATATTGTCCCGGTCTGACAGTATGCACAAGAATGGTCCTAGTCTGACTGTGTGCACAAGAATTGTCCTGGTCTGACTGAGTTCACAAGAATGGTCCTGGTTTGACTGTATGGAGAAGAATGCTCCTGTCTGAATGTGTGCACAAGAATGGTGCTTGTCTGACTGCATGCACAAGAATGGTCCTGGTCTGACTGTGTGCAAAGAATGGTCGTGGTCTTACTGTGTCCACAAGAATGGTCCTGGTCTGACTGTGTGCACAAGAATGGTCCTGGTCTGACTGTGTGCACAAGAATGGTCCTGGTCTGACCATATGTACAAGAATGGTCTTGGTCAAACTGTATGCATAAGAATGGTCCTGGTCTGACTGTATGCGCAAGAATGGTCCTGTTCTGACTGTGTGCACAAGAATGGTCCTGGTCTGACTGCGTGCACAAGAATGGTCCTGGTCTCACTGTATGGAGAAGAATGCTCCTGTCTTACTGTATGCACAAGAATGGTCTTCGTCTGACTGTGTGCACAAGAATGGTCCTGGTCTGACTGTGTGCACAAGAATGGTCCTTGTCTTACTGTGTGTACAAGAATGGTCCTGGTCTGCCTGTATGCAAAAGAATGGTCCTGGTCTGACTGTGTGCACAAGAATGGTCCTGGTCTGACTGTGTGCACAGAAATGTTCCTGATCTGACTGTGTGCACAAGAATGGTCCTGGTCTGACAGTATAGACAAGAATGGTCCTGGTCTGACTGTATGCACAAGAATGGTCCTGGTCTGACTGTGTGCACAAGAATGGTCCTTGTTTTACTATGTGCACAAGAATGGTCCTGGTCTGCCAGTATGCACAAGAATGGTCCTGGACTGACTGGGTGCACAGGAATGGTTCTGATCTGACTGTGTGCACAAGAATTGTCCTGCTCTGCCTGTATGCACAAGAATTGTCCTGGTCTGACTGGTTGCACAAGAATGGTGCTGGTTTGACTGTGTGCACAAAAATGGTCCTCGTCTGACTGTATGGACAAGAATGGTCCTGGTCTGACTGTGTGCAAAGAATGGTCCTGGTCTTACTGTGTCCACAAGAATGGTCCTGGTCTGACTGTATGCACAAGAATGGTCCTGGTCTGACTGTGTGCACAAGAATGGTCCTGGTTTGACTGTATGTACAAGAATGGTCTTGGTCAGACTGTATGCACAAGAATGGTCCTGGTCTGACTGTATGCGCAAGAATGGTCCTGTTCTGACTGTGTGCACAGGAATGGTCCTGGTCTTACTGTGTGCACAAGAATGGTGCTGGTCTCACTGTATGGAGAAGAATGCTCCTGTCTTACTGTATGCACAAGAATGGTCTTGGTCTGACTGTGTGCATAGGAATGGTCCTGGTCTGACTGTGTGCACAAGAATGGTCCTGGTCTGATTGTATGCACAAGAATGGTCCTGGTGTGACTATATGCACAAGAATGGTCCTGCTCTGACTGTGTGCACAAGAATGGTCCTGGTCTGACTGTGTGCACAAGAATGGTCCTGGTCTGCCTGTGTGCACAAGAATGGTCCTGGTCTGACTGTATGGAAAAGAATGGTCCTGGTCTGACTGTATGGACAAGAATGGTCCTGGTCTGTCTGTATGCACAAGAATGGTCCTGGTCTAACTGTATGCACAAGAATGTTCCTGGTCTGACTGTGTGCACAAGAATGGTCCTGGTCTGACTGAATGCACAAAAATGGTCCTGGTCTGACTGTGTGTACAGGAGGGGTCCTTGTCTTACTGTCTGCCCAAGAATGGTCCTGGTATGACTGTGAGCACAAGAATTGTCCTGGTCTGACTGTATGCACAAGAATGGTCCTTATGAGACTGTGCGCACAAGAATGGTCCTGTTCTGACTGTATAGACAAGAATGGTCCTGGTCTGACTGTCTGCACGAGAATGGGCTTGGTTGACTGTATGCACAAGAATGGTCCTGGTCTGGCTGTATGCACAAGAATGGTCCTGGTCTGACTGTATGCACAAGAATGGTTCTGGTCTGGCTGAATGCACAAGAATGGTCCTGGTCTGACTGTATGCACAAGAATGGTTCTGGTCTGACTGTGTGCGCACGAATGGTCCTGGTCTGACTGTGTGCACAAGAATGGTCGTGGTCTGACTGTGTGCACAAGAATGGTCGTGGTCTGACTGTATGGAAAAGAATGGTCCTGGTCTGACTGTAGGGACAAGAATGGTCCTGGTCTGACTGTATGCACAAGAATGGTCCTGGTCTAACTGTGTACACAAGAATGGTCCTGGTCTGACTGTATGCACAAGAATGGTCCTGGTCTGACTGTATGCACAAGAATGTTCCTGGTCTAACTGTGTGCACAAGAACGGTCCTGGTCTGACTGTAGGCGCAAGAATGGTCCTGGTTTGCCTGTGTGCACAGGAATGGTCCTGGTCTGAATGTATGGACAAGAATGGTCCTGGTCTGACTGTGTGCAGAAGAATGGTCCTGGTCTGCCTGTGTGCACAAGAATGGTCCTGGTCTGACTGTATGCACAAGCATGGTCCTGGTCTGACAGTATGCACAGAATGGTCCTCGTCTGACTGTAGGCTCAAGAATTGTCATGGTCTGACTGTTTGCACACGAATTGTCCTGGTCTGACTGTATGCACAAGAATGGCCCTGGTCTGACTGTGTGCACAAGAATGGTCTTTGTCTGACTGTGTGCAGAAGAATGGTCATGGTCTGACTGTGTGCAAAAGAAAGGTCCTGGTATGACTGTATGGACAAGAATGGTCCTGGTCTGACTATGCACAAGAATAGGTCCTGGTCTGACTGTGTGCACAAGAATGGTCCTTGTCTTACTGTGTGTACAAGAATGGTCCTGGTCTGCCTGTATGCAAAAGAATGGTCCTGGTCTGACTGGGTGCACAAGAATGGACCTGGTCTGATTGTGTGCACAAGAATGTTCCTGATCTGACTGTGTGCACAAGAATGGTCCTGGTCTGACAGTATAGACAAGAATGGTCCTGGTCTGACTGTATGCACAAGAATGGTCCTGGTCTGACTGTGTGCACAAGAATGGTCCTTCTTTTACTATGTGCACAAGAATGGTCCTGGTCTGCCAGTATGCACAAGAATGGTCCTGGTCTGACTGGGTGCACAGGAATGGTTCTGATCTGACTGTGTGCACAAGAATTGTCCTGGTCTGACTGTGCGCACAAGAATGGTACTCGTCTGACTGTATGGACAAGAATGGTCCTGGTCTGACTGTGTGCACAAAGATTGGTCTTGGTCTCACTGTGTGCACAAGAATGTTCCTGGTCTGACTGTATGTACAAGAATGGTCGTGTTCTGACTGTGTGCACAAGAATGGTACTGGTCTGACTGTGTGCACAAGAATGGTCCTGGTCTCACTGTATGGAGAAGACTGCTCCTGTCTTACTGTATGCACAAGAATGGTCTTGGTCTGACTGTGTGCACAAGAATGGTCCTGGTCTGACTGTGTGCACAAGAATGGTCCTGGTCTGATTGTATGCACAAGAATGGTCCTGGTGTGACTATATGCACAAGAATGGTCCTGGTCTGACTGTGTACACAAGAATGGTCCTGGTCTGACTGTATGCGCAAGAATGGTCCTGTTCTGACTGTGTGCACAAGAATGGTCCTGGTCTGACTGTATGCGCAAGAATGGTCCTGTTCTGACTGTGTGCACTAGAGTGGTCCTCGTCTGACTGTGGGCACAAAAATGGTCCTGGTCTTACTGTATGGACAAGAATGTTCCTGGTCTGACTGTATGCACAAGAATAGTCCTGGTCTGACTGAGTGCTTAAGAATGGTCATGGTCTGACGGTATGCACAAGAATGGTCCTGGTCTGAGTGCATGCACAAGAATGTTCTTGGTCTGACTGTTTGCACAAATATTGTCCCGGTCTGACAGTATGCACAAGAATGGTCCTAGTCTGACTGTGTGCACAAGAATTGTCCTGGTCTGACTGAGTTCACAAGAATGGTCCTGGTTTGACTGTATGGAGAAGAATGCTCCTGTCTGAATGTGTGCACAAGAATGGTGCTTGTCTGACTGCATGCACAAGAATGGTCCTGGTCTGACTGTGTGCAAAGAATGGTCGTGGTCTTACTGTGTCCACAAGAATGGTCCTGGTCTGACTGTGTGCACAAGAATGGTCCTGGTCTGACTGTATGCACAAGAATGGTCCTGGTCTGACCGTATGTACAAGAATGGTCTTGGTCAAACTGTATGCATAAGAATGGTCCTGGTCTGACTGTATGCGCAAGAATGGTCCTGTTCTGACTGTGTGCACAAGAATGGTCCTGGTCTGACTGTGTGCACAAGAATGGTCCTGGTCTCACTGTATGGAGAAGAATGCTCCTGTCTTACTGTATGCACAAGAATGGTCTTCGTCTGACTGTGTGCACAAGAATGGTCCTGGTCTGACTGTCAGCACAAGAATTGTCCTGGTCTGATTGTATGCACAAGAATGGTCCTGGTGTGAGTGTATGCACAAGAATGGTCCTGGTCTGACTGTGTGCACAAGAATGGTCCTTGTCTTACTGTGTGTACAAGAATGGTCCTGGTCTGCCTGTATGCAAAAGAATGGTTCTGGTCTGACTGTGTGCACAAGAACGGTCCTGGTCTGACTGTGTGCACAGAAATGTTCCTGATCTGACTGTGTGCACAAGAATGGTCCTGGTCTGACTGTATAGACAAGAATGGTCCTGGTCTGACTGTATGCACAAGAATGGTCCTGGTCTGACTGTGTGCACAAGAATGGTCCTTGTTTTACTATGTGCACAAGAATGGTCCTGGTCTGCCAGTATGCACAAGAATGGTCCTGGACTGACTGGGTGCACAGGAATGGTTCTGATCTGACTGTGTGCACAAGAATTGTCCTGCTCTGCCTGTATGCACAAGAATTGTCCTGGTCTGACTGGTTGCACAAGAATGGTGCTGGTTTGACTGTGTGCACAAAAATGGTCCTCGTCTGACTGTATGGACAAGAATGGTCCTGGTCTGACTGTGTGCAAAGAATGGTCCTGGTCTTACTGTGTCCACAAGAATGGTCTTGGTCAAACTGTATGCATAAGAATGGTCCTGGTCTGACTGTATGCGCAAGAATGGTCCTGTTCTGACTGTGTGCACAAGAATGGTCCTGGTCTGACTGTGTGCACAAGAATGGTCCTGGTCTGACTGTGGGCACAAAAATGGTCCTGGTCTGACTGAGTGCTTAAGAATGGTCCTGGTCTGACGGTATGCACAAGAATGGTCCCGGTCTGAGTGCATGCACAAGAATGTTCTTGGTCTGACTGTTTGCACAAATATTGTCCCGGTCTGACAGTATGCACAAGAATGGTCCTAGTCTGACTGTGTGCACAAGAATTGTCCTGGTCTGACTGAGTTCACAAGAATGGTCCTGGTTTGACTGTATGGAGAAGAATGCTCCTGTCTGAATGTGTGCACAAGAATGGTGCTTGTCTGACTGCATGCACAAGAATGGTCCTGGTCTGACTGTGTGCAAAGAATGGTCGTGGTCTTACTGTGTCCACAAGAATGGTCCTGGTCTGACTGTGTGCACAAGAATGGTCCTGGTCTGACTGTGTGCACAAGAATGGTCCTGGTCTGACCATATGTACAAGAATGGTCTTGGTCAAACTGTATGCATAAGAATGGTCCTGGTCTGCCAGTATGCACAAGAATGGTCCTGGACTGACTGGGTGCACAGGAATGGTTCTGATCTGACTGTGTGCACAAGAATTGTCCTGCTCTGCCTGTATGCACAAGAATTGTCCTGGTCTGACTGGTTGCACAAGAATGGTGCTGGTTTGACTGTGTGCACAAAAATGGTCCTCGTCTGACTGTATGGACAAGAATGGTCCTGGTCTGACTGTGTGCAAAGAATGGTCCTGGTCTTACTGTGTCCACAAGAATGGTCCTGGTCTGACTGTATGCACAAGAATGGTCCTGGTCTGACTGTGTGCACAAGAATGGTCCTGGTCTGACTGTATGTACAAGAATGGTCTTGGTCAGACTGTATGCACAAGAATGGTCCTGGTCTGACTGTATGCGCAAGAATGGTCCTGTTCTGACTGTGTGCACAGGAATGGTCCTGGTCTTACTGTGTGCACAAGAATGGTGCTGGTCTGACTGTGTGCACAAGAATGGTCCTGGTCTGCCTGTGTGCACAAGAATGGTCCTGGTCTGACTGTATGGAAAAGAATGGTCCTGGTCTGACTGTATGGACAAGAATGGTCCTGTCTTACTGTATGCACAAGAATGGTCTTGGTCTGACTGTGTGCATAGGAATGGTCCTGGTCTGACTGTGTGCACAAGAATGGTCCTGGTCTGATTGTATGCACAAGAATGGTCCTGGTGTGACTATATGCACAAGAATGGTCCTGCTCTGACTGTGTGCACAAGAATGGTCCTGGTCTGACTGTGTGCACAAGAATGGTCCTGGTCTGCCTGTGTGCACAAGAATGGTCCTGGTCTGACTGTATGGAAAAGAATGGTCCTGGTCTGACTGTATGGACAAGAATGGTCCTGGTCTGTCTGTATGCACAAGAATGGTCCTGGTCTAACTGTATGCACAAGAATGTTCCTGGTCTGACTGTGTGCACAAGAATGGTCCTGGTCTGACTGAATGCACAAAAATGGTCCTGGTCTGACTGTGTGTACAGGAGGGGTCCTTGTCTTACTGTGTGCCCAAGAATGGTCCTGGTATGACTGTGAGCACAAGAATTGTCCTGGTCTGACTGTATGCACAAGAATGGTCCTTATGAGACTGTGCGCACAAGAATGGTCCTGTTCTGACTGTATAGACAAGAATGGTCCTGGTCTGACTGTCTGCACGAGAATGGGCTTGGTTGACTGTATGCACAAGAATGGTCCTGGTCTGGCTGTATGCACAAGAATGGTCCTGGTCTGACTGTATGCACAAGAATGGTTCTGGTCTGGCTGAATGCACAAGAATGGTCCTGGTCTGACTGTATGCACAAGAATGGTTCTGGTCTGACTGTGTGCGCACGAATGGTCCTGGTCTGACTGTGTGCACAAGAATGGTCGTGGTCTGACTGTGTGCACAAGAATGGTCGTGGTCTGACTGTGTGCACAAGAATGGTCCTTGTCTGACTGTGTACACAAGAATGGTCCTGGTCTGACTGTATGCACAAGAATGGTCCTGGTCTGACTGTATGCACAAGAATGGTCCTGGTCTAACTGTGTGCACAAGAACAGTCCTGGTCTGACTGTGTGCACAAGAATGGTCCTGGGTTGCCTGTGTGCACAGGAATGGTCCTGGTCTGACTGTATGGAAAAGAATGGTCCTGGTCTGACTGTAGGGACAAGAATGGTCCTGGTCTGACTGTATGCACAAGAATGGTCCTGGTCTAACTGTGTACACAAGAATGGTCCTGGTCTGACTGTATGCACAAGAATGGTCCTGGTCTGACTGTATGCACAAGAATGTTCCTGGTCTAACTGTGTGCACAAGAACGGTCCTGGTCTGACTGTAGGCGCAAGAATGGTCCTGGTTTGCCTGGGTGCACAGGAATGGTCCTGGTCTGAATGTATGGACAAGAATGGTCCTGGTCTGACTGTGTGCAGAAGAATGGTCCTGGTCTGCCTGTGTGCACAAGAATGGTCCTGGTCTGACTGTATGCACAAGCATGGTCCTGGTCTGACAGTATGCACAGAATGGTCCTCGTCTGACTGTAGGCTCAAGAATTGTCATGGTCTGACTGTTTGCACACGAATTGTCCTGGTCTGACTGTATGCACAAGAATGGCCCTGGTCTGACTGTGTGCACAAGAATGGTCTTTGTCTGACTGTGTGCAGAAGAATGGTCATGGTCTGACTGTGTGCAAAAGAAAGGTCCTGGTATGACTGTATGGACAAGAATGGTCCTGGTCTGACTGTATGCACAAGAATAGGTCCTGGTCTGACTGTGTGCACAAGAATGGTCCTTGTCTTACTGTGTGTACAAGAATGGTCCTGGTCTGCCTGTATGCAAAAGAATGGTCCTGGTCTGACTGGGTGCACAAGAATGGACCTGGTCTGATTGTGTGCACAAGAATGTTCCTGATCTGACTGTGTGCACAAGAATGGTCCTGGTCTGACAGTATAGACAAGAATGGTCCTGGTCTGACTGTATGCACAAGAATGGTCCTGGTCTGACTGTGTGCACAAGAATGGTCCTTGTTTTACTATGTGCACAAGAATGGTCCTGGTCTGCCAGTATGCACAAGAATGGTCCTGGTCTGACTGGGTGCACAGGAATGGTTCTGATCTGACTGTGTGCACAAGAATTGTCCTGGTCTGACTGTGCGCACAAGAATGGTACTCGTCTGACTGTATGGACAAGAATGGTCCTGGTCTGACTGTGTGCACAAAGATTGGTCTTGGTCTCACTGTGTGCACAAGAATGTTCCTGGTCTGACTGTATGTACAAGAATGGTCTTGGTCAGACTGTATGCACAAGAATGGTCCTAGTCTGACTGTATGCGCAAGAATGGTCGTGTTCTGACTGTGTGCACAAGAATGGTCCTGGTCTGACTGTGTGCACAAGAATGGTCCTGGTCTCACTGTATGGAGAAGACTGCTCCTGTCTTACTGTATGCACAAGAATGGTCTTGGTCTGACTGTGTGCACAAGAATGGTCCTGGTCTGACTGTGTGCACAAGAATGGTCCTGGTCTGATTGTATGCACAAGAATGGTCCTGGTGTGACTATATGCACAAGAATGGTCCTGGTCTGACTGTGTACACAAGAATGGTCCTGGTCTGACTGTATGCGCAAGAATGGTCCTGTTCTGACTGTGTGCACAAGAATGGTCCTGGTCTGACTGTATGCGCAAGAATGGTCCTGTTCTGACTGTGTGCACAAGAGTGGTCCTCGTCTGACTGTGGGCACAAAAATGGTCCTGGTCTTACTGTATGGACAAGAATGTTCCTGGTCTGACTGTATGCACAAGAATGGTCCTGGTCTGACTGAGTGCTTAAGAATGGTCATGGTCTGACGGTATGCACAAGAATGGTCCTGGTCTGAGTGCATGCACAAGAATGTTCTTGGTCTGACTGTTTGCACAAATATTGTCCCGGTCTGACAGTATGCACAAGAATGGTCCTAGTCTGACTGTGTGCACAAGAATTGTCCTGGTCTGACTGAGTTCACAAGAATGGTCCTGGTTTGACTGTATGGAGAAGAATGCTCCTGTCTGAATGTGTGCACAAGAATGGTGCTTGTCTGACTGCATGCACAAGAATGGTCCTGGTCTGACTGTGTGCAAAGAATGGTCGTGGTCTTACTGTGTCCACAAGAATGGTCCTGGTCTGACTGTGTGCACAAGAATGGTCCTGGTCTGACTGTATGCACAAGAATGGTCCTGGTCTGACCGTATGTACAAGAATGGTCTTGGTCAAACTGTATGCATAAGAATGGTCCTGGTCTGACTGTATGCGCAAGAATGGTCCTGTTCTGACTGTGTGCACAAGAATGGTCCTGGTCTGACTGTGTGCACAAGAATGGTCCTGGTCTCACTGTATGGAGAAGAATGCTCCTGTCTTACTGTATGCACAAGAATGGTCTTCGTCTGACTGTGTGCACAAGAATGGTCCTGGTCTGACTCTCAGCACAAGAATTGTCCTGGTCTGATTGTATGCACAAGAATGGTCCTGGTGTGAGTGTATGCACAAGAATGGTCCTGGTCTGACTGTGTGCACAAGAATGGTCCTTGTCTTACTGTGTGTACAAGAATGGTCCTGGTCTGCCTGTATGCAAAAGAATGGTCCTGGTCTGACTGTGTGCACAAGAATGGTCCTGGTCTGACTGTGTGCACAGAAATGTTCCTGATCTGACTGTGTGCACAAGAATGGTCCTGGTCTGACTGTATAGACAAGAATGGTCCTGGTCTGACTGTATGCACAAGAATGGTCCTGGTCTGACTGTGTGCACAAGAATGGTCCTTGTTTTACTATGTGCACAAGAATGGTCCTGGTCTGCCAGTATGCACAAGAATGGTCCTGGACTGACTGGGTGCACAGGAATGGTTCTGATCTGACTGTGTGCACAAGAATTGTCCTGCTCTGCCTGTATGCACAAGAATTGTCCTGGTCTGACTGGTTGCACAAGAATGGTGCTGGTTTGACTGTGTGCACAAAAATGGTCCTCGTCTGACTGTATGGACAAGAATGGTCCTGGTCTGACTGTGTGCAAAGAATGGTCCTGGTCTTACTGTGTCCACAAGAATGGTCTTGGTCAAACTGTATGCATAAGTATGGTCCTGGTCTGACTGTATGCGCAAGAATGGTCCTGTTCTGACTGTGTGCACAAGAATGGTCCTGGTCTGACTGTGTGCACAAGAATGGTCCTGGTCTGACTGTGGGCACAAAAATGGTCCTGGTCTGACTGAGTGCTTAAGAATGGTCCTGGTCTGACGGTATGCACAAGAATGGTCCTGGTCTGAGTGCATGCACAAGAATGTTCTTGGTCTGACTGTTTGCACAAATATTGTCCCGGTCTGACAGTATGCACAAGAATGGTCCTAGTCTGACTGTGTGCACAAGAATTGTCCTGGTCTGACTGAGTTCACAAGAATGGTCCTGGTTTGACTGTATGGAGAAGAATGCTCCTGTCTGAATGTGTGCACAAGAATGGTGCTTGTCTGACTGCATGCACAAGAATGGTCCTGGTCTGACTGTGTGCAAAGAATGGTCGTGGTCTTACTGTGTCCACAAGAATGGTCCTGGTCTGACTGTGTGCACAAGAATGGTCCTGGTCTGACTGTGTGCACAAGAATGGTCCTGGTCTGACCATATGTACAAGAATGGTCTTGGTCAAACTGTATGCATAAGAATGGTCCTGGTCTGACTGTATGCGCAAGAATGGTCCTGTTCTGACTGTGTGCACAAGAATGGTCCTGGTCTGACTGCGTGCACAAGAATGGTCCTGGTCTCACTGTATGGAGAAGAATGCTCCTGTCTTACTGTATGCACAAGAATGGTCTTCGTCTGACTGTGTGCACAAGAATGGTCCTGGTCTGACTGTGTGCACAAGAATGGTCCTTGTCTTACTGTGTGTACAAGAATGGTCCTGGTCTGCCTGTATGCAAAAGAATGGTCCTGGTCTGACTGTGTGCACAAGAATGGTCCTGGTCTGACTGTGTGCACAGAAATGTTCCTGATCTGACTGTGTGCACAAGAATGGTCCTGGTCTGACAGTATAGACAAGAATGGTCCTGGTCTGACTGTATGCACAAGAATGGTCCTGGTCTGACTGTGTGCACAAGAATGGTCCTTGTTTTACTATGTGCACAAGAATGGTCCTGGTCTGCCAGTATGCACAAGAATGGTCCTGGACTGACTGGGTGCACAGGAATGGTTCTGATCTGACTGTGTGCACAAGAATTGTCCTGCTCTGCCTGTATGCACAAGAATTGTCCTGGTCTGACTGGTTGCACAAGACTGGTGCTGGTTTGACTGTGTGCACAAAAATGGTCCTCGTCTGACTGTATGGACAAGAATGGTCCTGGTCTGACTGTGTGCAAAGAATGGTCCTGGTCTTACTGTGTCCACAAGAATGGTCCTGGTCTGACTGTATGCACAAGAATGGTCCTGGTCTGACTGTGTGCACAAGAATGGTCCTGGTCTGACTGTATGTACAAGAATGGTCTTGGTCAGACTGTATGCACAAGAATGGTCCTGGTCTGACTGTATGCGCAAGAATGGTCCTGTTCTGACTGTGTGCACAGGAATGGTCCTGGTCTTACTGTGTGCACAAGAATGGTGCTGGTCTCACTGTATGGAGAAGAATGCTCCTGTCTTACTGTATGCACAAGATTGGTCTTGGTCTGACTGTGTGCATAGGAATGGTCCTGGTCTGACTGTGTGCACAAGAATGGTCCTGGTCTGATTGTATGCACAAGAATGGTCCGGGTGTGACTATATGCACAAGAATGGTCCTGCTCTGACTGTGTGCACAAGAATGGTCCTGGTCTGACTGTGTGCACAAGAATGGTCCTGGTCTGCCTGTGTGCACAAGAATGGTCCTGGTCTGACTGTATGGAAAAGAATGGTCCTGGTCTGACTGTATGGACAAGAATGGTCCTGGTCTGTCTGTATGCACAAGAATGGTCCTGGTCTAACTGTATGCACAAGAATGTTCCTGGTCTGACTGTGTGCACAAGAATGGTCCTGGTCTGACTGAATGCACAAAAATGGTCCTGGTCTGACTGTGTGTACAGGAGGGGTGCTTGTCTTACTGTGTGCCCAAGAATGGTCCTGGTATGACTGTGCGCACAAGAATTGTCCTGGTCTGACTGTATGCACAAGAATGGTCCTTATGAGACTGTGCGCACAAGAATGGTCCTGTTCTGACTGTATAGACAAGAATGGTCCTGGTCTGACTGTCTGCACGAGAATGGGCTTGGTTGACTGTATGCACAAGAATGGTCCTGGTCTGGCTGTATGCACAAGAATGGTCCTGGTCTGACTGTATGCACAAGAATGGTTCTGGTCTGGCTGAATGCACAAGATTGGTCCTGGTCTGACTGTATGCACAAGAATGGTTCTGGTCTGACTGTGTGCGCACGAATGGTCCTGGTCTGACTGTGTGCACAAGAATGGTCGTGGTCTGACTGTGTGCACAAGAATGGTCGTGGTCTGACTGTGTGCACAAGAATGGTCCTGGTCTGACTGTGTACACAAGAATGGTCCTGGTCTGACTGTATGCACAAGAATGGTCCTGGTCTGACTGTATGCACAAGAATGGTCCTGGTCTAACTGTGTGCACAAGAACAGTCCTGGTCTGACTGTGTGCACAAGAATGGTCCTGGGTTGCCTGTGTGCACAGGAATGGTCCTGGTCTGACTGTATGGAAAAGAATGGTCCTGGTCTGACTGTAGGGACAAGAATGGTCCTGGTCTGACTGTATGCACAAGAATGGTCCTGGTCTAACTGTGTACACAAGAATGGTCCTGGTCTGACTGTATGCACAAGAATGGTCCTGGTCTGACTGTATGCACAAGAATGTTCCTGGTCTAACTGTGTGCACAAGAACGGTCCTGGTCTGACTGTAGGCGCAAGAATGGTCCTGGTTTGCCTGTGTGCACAGGAATGGTCCTGGTCTGAATGTATGGACAAGAATGGTCCTGGTCTGACTGTGTGCAGAAGAATGGTCCTGGTCTGCCTGTGTGCACAAGAATGGTCCTGGTCTGACTGTATGCACAAGCATGGTCCTGGTCTGACAGTATGCACAGAATGGTCCTCGTCTGACTGTAGGCTCAAGAATTGTCATGGTCTGACTGTTTGCACACGAATTGTCCTGGTCTGACTGTATGCACAAGAATGGCCCTGGTCTGACTGTGTGCACAAGAATGGTCTTTGTCTGACTGTGTGCAGAAGAATGGTCATGGTCTGACTGTGTGCAAAAGAAAGGTCCTGGTATGACTGTATGGACAAGAATGGTCCTGGTCTGACTGTATGCACAAGAATAGGTCCTGGTCTGACTGTGTGCACAAGAATGGTCCTTGTCTTACTGTGTGTACAAGAATGGTCCTGGTCTGCCTGTATGCAAAAGAATGGTCCTGGTCTGACTGGGTGCACAAGAATGGACCTGGTCTGATTGTGTGCACAAGAATGTTCCTGATCTGACTGTGTGCACAAGAATGGTCCTGGTCTGACAGTATAGACAAGAATGGTCCTGGTCTGACTGTATGCACAAGAATGGTCCTGGTCTGACTGTGTGCACAAGAATGGTCCTTGTTTTACTATGTGCACAAGAATGGTCCTGGTCTGCCAGTATGCACAAGAATGGTCCTGGTCTGACTGGGTGCACAGGAATGGTTCTGATCTGACTGTGTGCACAAGAATTGTCCTGGTCTGACTGTGCGCACAAGAATGGTACTCGTCTGACTGTATGGACAAGAATGGTCCTGGTCTGACTGTGTGCACAAAGATTGGTCTTGGTCTCACTGTGTGCACAAGAATGTTCCTGGTCTGACTGTATGTACAAGAATGGTCTTGGTCAGACTGTATGCACAAGAATGGTCCTAGTCTGACTGTATGCGCAAGAATGGTCGTGTTCTGACTGTGTGCACAAGAATGGTCCTGGTCTGACTGTGTGCACAAGAATGGTCCTGGTCTCACTGTATGGAGAAGACTGCTCCTGTCTTACTGTATGCACAAGAATGGTCTTGGTCTGACTGTGTGCACAAGAATGGTCCTGGTCTGACTGTGTGCACAAGAATGGTCCTGGTCTGATTGTATGCACAAGAATGGTCCTGGTGTGACTATATGCACAAGAATGGTCCTGGTCTGACTGTGTACACAAGAATGGTCCTGGTCTGACTGTATGCGCAAGAATGGTCCTGTTCAGACTGTGTGCACAAGAATGGTCCTGGTCTGACTGTATGCGCAAGAATGGTCCTGTTCTGACTGTGTGCACAAGAGTGGTCCTCGTCTGACTGTGGGCACAAAAATGGTCCTGGTCTTACTGTATGGACAAGAATGTTCCTGGTCTGACTGTATGCACAAGAATGATCCTGGTCTGACTGAGTGCTTAAGAATGGTCATGGTCTGACGGTATGCACAAGAATGGTCCTGGTCTGAGTGCATGCACAAGAATGTTCTTGGTCTGACTGTTTGCACAAATATTGTCCCGGTCTGACAGTATGCACAAGAATGGTCCTAGTCTGACTGTGTGCTCAAGAATTGTCCTGGTCTGACTGAGTTCACAAGAATGGTCCTGGTTTGACTGTATGGAGAAGAATGCTCCTGTCTGAATGTGTGCACAAGAATGGTGCTTGTCTGACTGCATGCACAAGAATGGTCCTGGTCTGACTGTGTGCAAAGAATGGTCGTGGTCTTACTGTGTCCACAAGAATGGTCCTGGTCTGACTGTGTGCACAAGAATGGTCCTGGTCTGACTGTATGCACAAGAATGGTCCTGGTCTGACAGTATGTACAAGAATGGTCTTGGTCAAACTGTATGCATAAGAATGGTCCTGGTCTGACTGTATGCGCAAGAATGGTCCTGTTCTGACTGTGTGCACAAGAATGGTCCTGGTCTGACTGTGTGCACAAGAATGGTCCTGGTCTCACTGTATGGAGAAGAATGCTCCTGTCTTACTGTATGCACAAGAATGGTCTTCGTCTGACTGTGTGCACAAGAATGGTCCTGGTCTGACTGTCAGCACAAGAATTGTCCTGGTCTGATTGTATGCACAAGAATGGTCCTGGTGTGAGTGTATGCACAAGAATGGTCCTGGTCTGACTGTGTGCACAAGAATGGTCCTTGTCTTACTGTGTGTACAAGAATGGTCCTGGTCTGCCTGTATGCAAAAGAATGGTCCTGGTCTGACTGTGTGCACAAGAATGGTCCTGGTCTGACTGTGTGCACAGAAATGTTCCTGATCTGACTGTGTGCACAAGAATGGTCCTGGTCTGACTGTATAGACAAGAATGGTCCTGGTCTGACTGTATGCACAAGAATGGTCCTGGTCTGACTGTGTGCACAAGAATGGTCCTTGTTTTACGATGTGCACAAGAATGGTCCTGGTCTGCCAGTATGCACAAGAATGGTCCTGGACTGACTGGGTGCACAGGAATGGTTCTGATCTGACTGTGTGCACAAGAATTGTCCTGCTCTGCCTGTATGCACAAGAATTGTCCTGGTCTGACTGGTTGCACAAGAATGGTGCTGGTTTGACTGTGTGCACAAAAATGGTCCTCGTCTGACTGTATGGACAAGAATGGTCCTGGTCTGACTGTGTGCAAAGAATGGTCCTGGTCTTACTGTGTCCACAAGAATGGTCCTGGTCTGACTGTATGCACAAGAATGGTCCTGGTCTGACTGTGCGCACAAGAATGGTCCTGGTCTGACTGTATGTACAAGAATGGTCTTGGTCAGACTGTATGCACAAGAATGGTCCTGGTCTGACCGTATGCGCAAGAATGGTCCTGTTCTGACTGTGTGCACAGGAATGGTCCTGGTCTTACTGTGTGCACAAGAATGGTGCTGGTCTCACTGTATGGAGAAGAATGCTCCTGTCTTACTGTATGCACAAGAATGGTCTTGGTCTGACTGTGTGCATAGGAATGGTCCTGGTCTGACTGTGTGCACAAGAATGGTCCTGGTCTGATTGTATGCACAAGAATGGTCCTGGTGTGACTATATGCACAAGAATGGTCCTGCTCTGACTGTGTGCACAAGAATGGTCCTGGTCTGACTGTGTGCACAAGAATGGTCCTGGTCTGACTGTATGGAAAAGAATGGTCCTGGTCTGACTGTATGGACAAGAATGGTCCTGGTCTGACTGTATGCACAAGAATGGTCCTGGTCTAACTGTATGCACAAGAATGGTCCTGGTCTGACTGTGTGCACAAGAATGGTCCTGGTCTGACTGAATGCACAAAAATGGTCCTGGTCTGACTGTGTGTACAAGAGGGGTCCTTGTCTTACTGTGTGCCCAAGAATGGTCCTGGTATGACTGTGCGCACAAGAATTGTCCTGGTCTGACTGTATGCACAAGAATGGTCCTTATGAGACTGTGCGCACAAGAATGATCCTGTTCTGACTGTATAGACAAGAATGGTCCTGGTCTGACTGTCTGCACGAGAATGGGCTTGGTTGACTGTATGCACAAGAATGGTCCTAGTCTGGCTGTATGCACAAGAATGGTCCTGGTCTGACTGTATGCACAAGAATGGTTCTGGTCTGGCTGAATGCACAAGAATGGTCCTGGTCTGACTGTATGCACAAGAATGGTTCTGGTCTGACTGTGTGCGCACGAATGGTCCTGGTCTGACTGTGTGCACAAGAATGGTCGTGGTCTGACTGTGTGCACAAGAATGGTCGTGGTCTGACTGTGTGCACAAGAATGGTCCTGGTCTGACTGTGTACACAAGAATGGTCCTGGTCTGACTGTATGCACAAGAATGGTCCTTGTCTGACTGTATGCACAAGAATGGTCCTGGTCTAACTGTGTGCACAAGAACAGCCCTGGTCTGACTGTGTGCACAAGAATGGTCCTGGGTTGCCTGTGTGCACAAGAATGGTCCTGGTCTGACTGTATGGAAAAGAATGGTCCTGGTCTGACTGTAGGGACAAGAATGGTCCTGGTCTGACTGTATGCACAAGAATGGTCCTGGTCTAACTGTGTACACAAGAATGGTCCTGGTCTGACTGTATGCACAAGAATGGTCCTGGTCTGACTGTATGCACAAGAATGTTCCTGGTCTAACTGTGTGCACAAGAACGGTCCTGGTCTGACTGTAGGCGCAAGAATTGTCCTGGTTTGCCTGTGTGCACAGGAATGGTCCTGGTCTGAATGTATGGACAAGAATGGTCCTGGTCTGACTGTGTGCAGAAGAATGGTCCTGGTCTGCCTGTGTGCACAAGAATGGCCCTGGTCTGACTGTATGCACAAGCATGGTCCTGGTCTGACAGTATGCACAGAATGGTCCTCGTCTGACTGTAGGCTCAAGAATTGTCATGGTCTGACTGTTTGCACACGAATTGTCCTGGTCTGACTGTATGCACAAGAATGGCCCTGGTCTGACTGTGTGCACAAGAATGGTCTTTGTCTGACTGTGTGCAGAAGAATGGTCATGGTCTGACTGTGTGCAAAAGAAAGGTCCTGGTATGACTGTATGGACAAGAATGGTCCTGGTCTGACTGTATGCACAAGAATAGGTCCTGGTCTGACTGTGTGCACAAGAATGGTCCTTGTCTTACTGTGTGTACAAGAATGGTCCTGGTCTGCCTGTATGCAAAAGAATGGTCCTGGTCTGACTGGGTGCACAAGAATGGACCTGGTCTGATTGTGTGCACAAGAATGTTCCTGATCTGACTGTGTGCACAAGAATGGTCCTGGTCTGACAGTATAGACAAGAATGGTCCTGGTCTGACTGTATGCACAAGAATGGTCCTGGTCTGACTGGGTGCACAGGAATGGTTCTGATCTGACTGTGTGCACAAGAATTGTCCTGGTCTGACTGTGCGCACAAGAATGGTACTCGTCTGACTGTATGGACAAGAATGGTCCTGGTCTGACTGTGTGCACAAAGATTGGTCTTGGTCTGACTGTGTGCACAAGAATGTTCCTGGTCTGACTGTATGCACAAGAATGGTCCTACAGAGATTGTGTGCACAAGAATGGTCCTGGTCTGACTGTGTGCACAAGAATGGTCCTAGTCTGACTGTATGTACAAGAATGGTCTTGGTCAGACTGTATGCACAAGAATGGTCCTAGTCTGACTGTATGCGCAAGAATGGTCGTGTTCTGACTGTGTGCACAAGAATGGTCCTGGTCTGACTGTGTGCACAAGAATGGTCCTGGTCTCACTGTATGGAGAAGAATGCTCCTGTCTTACTGTATGCACAAGAATGGTCTTGGTCTGACTGTGTGCACAAGAATGGTCCTGGTCTGACTGTGTGCACAAGAATGGTCCTGGTCTGATTGTATGCACAAGAATGGTCCTGGTGTGACTATATGCACAAGAATGGACCTGCTCTGCCTGTATGCACAAGAATTGTCCTGGTCTGACTGGTTGCACAAGAATGGTGCTGGTTTGACTGTGTGCACAAAAATGGTCCTCGTCTGACTGTATGGACAAGAATGGTCCTGGTCTGACTGTGTGCAAAGAATGGTCCTGGTCTTACTGTGTCCACAAGAATGGTCCTGGTCTGACTGTATGCACAAGAATGGTCCTGGTCTGACTGTGCGCACAAGAATGGTCCTGGTCTGACTGTATGTACAAGAATGGTCTTGGTCAGACTGTATGCACAAGAATGGTCCTGGTCTGACCGTATGCGCAAGAATGGTCCTGTTCTGACTGTGTGCACAGGAATGGTCCTGGTCTTACTGTGTGCACAAGAATGGTGCTGGTCTCACTGTATGGAGAAGAATGCTCCTGTCTTACTGTATGCACAAGAATGGTCTTGGTCTGACTGTGTGCATAGGAATGGTCCTGGTCTGACTGTGTGCACAAGAATGGTCCTGGTCTGATTGTATGCACAAGAATGGTCCTGGTGTGACTATATGCACAAGAATGGTCCTGCTCTGACTGTGTGCACAAGAATGGTCCTGGTCTGACTGTGTGCACAAGAATGGTCCTGGTCTGACTGTATGGAAAAGAATGGTCCTGGTCTGACTGTATGGACAAGAATGGTCCTGGTCTGACTGTATGCACAAGAATGGTCCTGGTCTAACTGTATGCACAAGAATGGTCCTGGTCTGACTGTGTGCACAAGAATGGTCCTGGTCTGACTGAATGCACAAAAATGGTCCTGGTCTGACTGTGTGTACAAGAGGGGTCCTTGTCTTACTGTGTGCCCAAGAATGGTCCTGGTATGACTGTGCGCACAAGAATTGTCCTGGTCTGACTGTATGCACAAGAATGGTCCTTATGAGACTGTGCGCACAAGAATGATCCTGTTCTGACTGTATAGACAAGAATGGTCCTGGTCTGACTGTCTGCACGAGAATGGGCTTGGTTGACTGTATGCACAAGAATGGTCCTAGTCTGGCTGTATGCACAAGAATGGTCCTGGTCTGACTGTATGCACAAGAATGGTTCTGGTCTGGCTGAATGCACAAGAATGGTCCTGGTCTGACTGTATGCACAAGAATGGTTCTGGTCTGACTGTGTGCGCACGAATGGTCCTGGTCTGACTGTGTGCACAAGAATGGTCGTGGTCTGACTGTGTGCACAAGAATGGTCGTGGTCTGACTGTGTGCACAAGAATGGTCCTGGTCTGACTGTGTACACAAGAATGGTCCTGGTCTGACTGTATGCACAAGAATGGTCCTTGTCTGACTGTATGCACAAGAATGGTCCTGGTCTAACTGTGTGCACAAGAACAGCCCTGGTCTGACTGTGTGCACAAGAATGGTCCTGGGTTGCCTGTGTGCACAAGAATGGTCCTGGTCTGACTGTATGGAAAAGAATGGTCCTGGTCTGACTGTAGGGACAAGAATGGTCCTGGTCTGACTGTATGCACAAGAATGGTCCTGGTCTAACTGTGTACACAAGAATGGTCCTGGTCTGACTGTATGCACAAGAATGGTCCTGGTCTGACTGTATGCACAAGAATGTTCCTGGTCTAACTGTGTGCACAAGAACGGTCCTGGTCTGACTGTAGGCGCAAGAATTGTCCTGGTTTGCCTGTGTGCACAGGAATGGTCCTGGTCTGAATGTATGGACAAGAATGGTCCTGGTCTGACTGTGTGCAGAAGAATGGTCCTGGTCTGCCTGTGTGCACAAGAATGGCCCTGGTCTGACTGTATGCACAAGCATGGTCCTGGTCTGACAGTATGCACAGAATGGTCCTCGTCTGACTGTAGGCTCAAGAATTGTCATGGTCTGACTGTTTGCACACGAATTGTCCTGGTCTGACTGTATGCACAAGAATGGCCCTGGTCTGACTGTGTGCACAAGAATGGTCTTTGTCTGACTGTGTGCAGAAGAATGGTCATGGTCTGACTGTGTGCAAAAGAAAGGTCCTGGTATGACTGTATGGACAAGAATGGTCCTGGTCTGACTGTATGCACAAGAATAGGTCCTGGTCTGACTGTGTGCACAAGAATGGTCCTTGTCTTACTGTGTGTACAAGAATGGTCCTGGTCTGCCTGTATGCAAAAGAATGGTCCTGGTCTGACTGGGTGCACAAGAATGGACCTGGTCTGATTGTGTGCACAAGAATGTTCCTGATCTGACTGTGTGCACAAGAATGGTCCTGGTCTGACAGTATAGACAAGAATGGTCCTGGTCTGACTGTATGCACAAGAATGGTCCTGGTCTGACTGGGTGCACAGGAATGGTTCTGATCTGACTGTGTGCACAAGAATTGTCCTGGTCTGACTGTGCGCACAAGAATGGTACTCGTCTGACTGTATGGACAAGAATGGTCCTGGTCTGACTGTGTGCACAAAGATTGGTCTTGGTCTGACTGTGTGCACAAGAATGTTCCTGGTCTGACTGT
This sequence comes from Isurus oxyrinchus, assembly GCA_026770705.1. Lineage (NCBI taxonomy): Eukaryota > Metazoa > Chordata > Chondrichthyes > Lamniformes > Lamnidae > Isurus > Isurus oxyrinchus. The sequence goes on from JANJGN010000012.1 coordinate 686,383, forward strand.
ATGCACAAGAATGGTCCTACAGAGATTGTGTGCACAAGAATGGTCCTGGTCTGACTGTGTGCACAAGAATGGTCCTAGTCTGACTGTATGTACAAGAATGGTCTTGGTCAGACTGTATGCACAAGAATGGTCCTAGTCTGACTGTATGCGCAAGAATGGTCGTGTTCTGACTGTGTGCACAAGAATGGTCCTGGTCTGACTGTGTGCACAAGAATGGTCCTGGTCTCACTGTATGGAGAAGAATGCTCCTGTCTTACTGTATGCACAAGAATGGTCTTGGTCTGACTGTGTGCACAAGAATGGTCCTGGTCTGACTGTGTGCACAAGAATGGTCCTGGTCTGATTGTATGCACAAGAATGGTCCTGGTGTGACTATATGCACAAGAATGGACCTGGTCTGGCTGTATGCACAAGAATGGTCCTGGTCTGACTGTATGCACAAGAATGGTTCTGGTCTGGCTGAATGCACAAGAATGGTCCTGGTCTGACTGTATGCACAAGAATGGTTCTGGTCTGACTGTGTGCGCACGAATGGTCCTGGTCTGACTGTGTGCACAAGAATGGTCGTGGTCTGACTGTGTGCACAAGAATGGTCGTGGTCTGACTGTGTGCACAAGAATGGTCCTGGTCTGACTGTGTACACAAGAATGGTCCTGGTCTGACTGTATGCACAAGAATGGTCCTGGTCTGACTGTATGCACAAGAATGGTCCTGGTCTAACTGTGTGCACAAGAACAGTCCTGGTCTGACTGTGTGCACAAGAATTGTCCTGGTCTGACTGGTTGCACAAGAATGGTGCTGGTTTGACTGTGTGCACAAAAATGGTCCTCGTCTGACTGTATGGACAAGAATGGTCCTGGTCTGACTGTGTGCAAAGAATGGTCCTGGTCTTACTGTGTCCACAAGAATGGTCCTGGTCTGACTGTATGCACAAGAATGGTCCTGGTCTGACTGTGTGCACAAGAATGGTCCTGGTCTGACTGTATGTACAAGAATGGTCTTGGTCAGACTGTATGCACAAGAATGGTCCTGGTCTGACTGTATGCGCAAGAATGGTCCTGTTCTGACTGTGTGCACAGGAATGGTCCTGGTCTTACTGTGTGCACAAGAATGGTGCTGGTCTCACTGTATGGAGAAGAATGCTCCTGTCTTACTGTATGCACAAGAATGGTCTTGGTCTGACTGTGTGCATAGGAATGGTCCTGGTCTGACTGTGTGCACAAGAATGGTCCTGGTCTGATTGCATGCACAAGAATGGTCCTGGTGTGACTATATGCACAAGAATGGTCCTGCTCTGACTGTGTGCACAAGAATGGTCCTGGTCTGACTGTGTGCACAAGAATGGTCCTGGTCTGCCTGTGTGCACAAGAATGGTCCTGGTCTGACTGTATGGAAAAGAATGGTCCTGGTCTGACTGTATGGACAAGAATGGTCCTGGTCTGTCTGTATGCACAAGAATGGTCCTGGTCTAACTGTATGCACAAGAATGTTCCTGGTCTGACTGTGTGCACAAGAATGGTCCTGGTCTGACTGAATGCACAAAAATGGTCCTGGTCTGACTGTGTGTACAGGAGGGGTCCTTGTCTTACTGTGTGCCCAAGAATGGTCCTGGTATGACTGTGCGCACAAGAATTGTCCTGGTCTGACTGTATGCACAAGAATGGTCCTTATGAGACTGTGCGCACAAGAATGGTCCTGTTCTGACTGTATAGACAAGAATGGTCCTGGTCTGACTGTCTGCACGAGAATGGGCTTGGTTGACTGTATGCACAAGAATGGTCCTGGTCTGGCTGTATGCACAAGAATGGTCCTGGTCTGACTGTATGCACAAGAATGGTTCTGGTCTGGCTGAATGCACAAGATTGGTCCTGGTCTGACTGTATGCACAAGAATGGTTCTGGTCTGACTGTGTGCGCACGAATGGTCCTGGTCTGACTGTGTGCACAAGAATGGTCGTGGTCTGACTGTGTGCACAAGAATGGTCGTGGTCTGACTGTGTGCACAAGAATGGTCCTGGTCTGACTGTGTACACAAGAATGGTCCTGGTCTGACTGTATGCACAAGAATGGTCCTGGTCTGACTGTATGCACAAGAATGGTCCTGGTCTAACTGTGTGCACAAGAACAGTCCTGGTCTGACTGTGTGCACAAGAAAGGTCCTGGGTTGCCTGTGTGCACAGGAATGGTCCTGGTCTGACTGTATGGAAAAGAATGGTCCTGGTCTGACTGTAGGGACAAGAATGGTCCTGGTCTGACTGTATGCACAAGAATGGTCCTGGTCTAACTGTGTACACAAGAATGGTCCTGGTCTGACTGTATGCACAAGAATGGTCCTGGTCTGACTGTATGCACAAGAATGTTCCTGGTCTAACTGTGTGCACAAGAACGGTCCTGGTCTGACTGTAGGCGCAAGAATGGTCCTGGTTTGCCTGTGTGCACAGGAATGGTCCTGGTCTGAATGTATGGACAAGAATGGTCCTGGTCTGACTGTGTGCAGAAGAATGGTCCTGGTCTGCCTGTGTGCACAAGAATGGTCCTGGTCTGACTGTATGCACAAGCATGGTCCTGGTCTGACAGTATGCACAGAATGGTCCTCGTCTGACTGTAGGCTCAAGAATTGTCATGGTCTGACTGTTTGCACACGAATTGTCCTGGTCTGACTGTATGCACAAGAATGGCCCTGGTCTGACTGTGTGCACAAGAATGGTCTTTGTCTGACTGTGTGCAGAAGAATGGTCATGGTCTGACTGTGTGCAAAAGAAAGGTCCTGGTATGACTGTATGGACAAGAATGGTCCTGGTCTGACTGTATGCACAAGAATAGGTCCTGGTCTGACTGTGTGCACAAGAATGGTCCTTGTCTTACTGTGTGTACAAGAATGGTCCTGGTCTGCCTGTATGCAAAAGAATGGTCCTGGTCTGACTGGGTGCACAAGAATGGACCTGGTCTGATTGTGTGCACAAGAATGTTCCTGATCTGACTGTGTGCACAAGAATGGTCCTGGTCTGACAGTATAGACAAGAATGGTCCTGGTCTGACTGTATGCACAAGAATGGTCCTGGTCTGACTGTGTGCACAAGAATGGTCCTTGTTTTACTATGTGCACAAGAATGGTCCTGGTCTGCCAGTATGCACAAGAATGGTCCTGGTCTGACTGGGTGCACAGGAATGGTTCTGATCTGACTGTGTGCACAAGAATTGTCCTGGTCTGACTGTGCGCACAAGAATGGTACTCGTCTGACTGTATGGACAGGAATGGTCCTGGTCTGACTGTGTGCACAAAGATTGGTCTTGGTCTCACTGTGTGCACAAGAATGTTCCTGGTCTGACTGTATGTACAAGAATGGTCTTGGTCAGACTGTATGCACAAGAATGGTCCTAGTCTGACTGTATGCGCAAGAATGGTCGTGTTCTGACTGTGTGCACAAGAATGGTCCTGGTCTGACTGTGTGCACAAGAATGGTCCTGGTCTCACTGTATGGAGAAGACTGCTCCTGTCTTACTGTATGCACAAGAATGGTCTTGGTCTGACTGTGTGCACAAGAATGGTCCTGGTCTGACTGTGTGCACAAGAATGGTCCTGGTCTGATTGTATGCACAAGAATGGTCCTGGTGTGACTATATGCACAAGAATGGTCCTGGTCTGACTGTGTACACAAGAATGGTCCTGGTCTGACTGTATGCGCAAGAATGGTCCTGTTCTGACTGTGTGCACAAGAATGGTCCTGGTCTGACTGTATGCGCAAGAATGGTCCTGTTCTGACTGTGTGCACAAGAGTGGTCCTCGTCTGACTGTGGGCACAAAAATGGTCCTGGTCTTACTGTATGGACAAGAATGTTCCTGGTCTGACTGTATGCACAAGAATGATCCTGGTCTGACTGAGTGCTTAAGAATGGTCATGGTCTGACGGTATGCACAAGAATGGTCCTGGTCTGAGTGCATGCACAAGAATGTTCTTGGTCTGACTGTTTGCACAAATATTGTCCCGGTCTGACAGTATGCACAAGAATGGTCCTAGTCTGACTGTGTGCTCAAGAATTGTCCTGGTCTGACTGAGTTCACAAGAATGGTCCTGGTTTGACTGTATGGAGAAGAATGCTCCTGTCTGAATGTGTGCACAAGAATGGTGCTTGTCTGACTGCATGCACAAGAATGGTCCTGGTCTGACTGTGTGCAAAGAATGGTCGTGGTCTTACTGTGTCCACAAGAATGGTCCTGGTCTGACTGTGTGCACAAGAATGGTCCTGGTCTGACTGTATGCACAAGAATGGTCCTGGTCTGACCGTATGTACAAGAATGGTCTTGGTCAAACTGTATGCATAAGAATGGTCCTGGTCTGACTGTATGCGCAAGAATGGTCCTGTTCTGACTGTGTGCACAAGAATGGTCCTGGTCTGACTGTGTGCACAAGAATGGTCCTGGTCTCACTGTATGGAGAAGAATGCTCCTGTCTTACTGTATGCACAAGAATGGTCTTCGTCTGACTGTGTGCACAAGAATGGTCCTGGTCTGACTGTCAGCACAAGAATTGTCCTGGTCTGATTGTATGCACAAGAATGGTCCTGGTGTGAGTGTATGCACAAGAATGGTCCTGGTCTGACTGTGTGCACAAGAATGGTCCTTGTCTTACTGTGTGTACAAGAATGGTCCTGGTCTGCCTGTATGCAAAAGAATGGTCCTGGTCTGACTGTGTGCACAAGAATGGTCCTGGTCTGACTGTGTGCACAGAAATGTTCCTGATCTGACTGTGTGCACAAGAATGGTCCTGGTCTGACTGTATAGACAAGAATGGTCCTGGTCTGACTGTATGCACAAGAATGGTCCTGGTCTGACTGTGTGCACAAGAATGGTCCTTGTTTTACGATGTGCACAAGAATGGTCCTGGTCTGCCAGTATGCACAAGAATGGTCCTGGACTGACTGGGTGCACAGGAATGGTTCTGATCTGACTGTGTGCACAAGAATTGTCCTGCTCTGCCTGTATGCACAAGAATTGTCCTGGTCTGACTGGTTGCACAAGAATGGTGCTGGTTTGACTGTGTGCACAAAAATGGTCCTCGTCTGACTGTATGGACAAGAATGGTCCTGGTCTGACTGTGTGCAAAGAATGGTCCTGGTCTTACTGTGTCCACAAGAATGGTCCTGGTCTGACTGTATGCACAAGAATGGTCCTGGTCTGACTGTGTGCACAAGAATGGTCCTGGTCTGACTGTATGTACAAGAATGGTCTTGGTCAGACTGTATGCACAAGAATGGTCCAGGTCTGACCGTATGTGCAAGAATGGTCCTGTTCTGACTGTGTGCACAGGAATGGTCCTGGTCTTACTGTGTGCACAAGAATGGTGCTGGTCTCACTGTATGGAGAAGAATGCTCCTGTCTTACTGTATGCACAAGAATGGTCTTGGTCTGACTGTGTGCATAGGAATGGTCCTGGTCTGACTGTGTGCACAAGAATGGTCCTGGTCTGATTGTATGCACAAGAATGGTCCTGGTGTGACTATATGCACAAGAATGGTCCTGCTCTGACTGTGTGCACAAGAATGGTCCTGGTCTGACTGTGTGCACAAGAATGGTCCTGGTCTGACTGTATGGAAAAGAATGGTCCTGGTCTGACTGTATGGACAAGAATGGTCCTGGTCTGACTGTATGCACAAGAATGGTCCTGGTCTAACTGTATGCACAAGAATGGTCCTGGTCTGACTGTGTGCACAAGAATGGTCCTGGTCTGACTGAATGCACAAAAATGGTCCTGGTCTGACTGTGTGTACAAGAGGGGTCCTTGTCTTACTGTGTGCCCAAGAATGGTCCTGGTATGACTGTGCGCACAAGAATTGTCCTGGTCTGACTGTATGCACAAGAATGGTCCTTATGAGACTGTGCGCACAAGAATGGTCCTGTTCTGACTGTATAGACAAGAATGGTCCTGGTCTGACTGTCTGCACGAGAATGGGCTTGGTTGACTGTATGCACAAGAATGGTCCTAGTCTGGCTGTATGCACAAGAATGGTCCTGGTCTGACTGTATGCACAAGAATGGTTTTGGTCTGGCTGAATGCACAAGAATGGTCCTGGTCTGACTGTATGCACAAGAATGGTTCTGGTCTGACTGTGTGCGCACGAATGGTCCTGGTCTGACTGTGTGCACAAGAATGGTCGTGGTCTGACTGTGTGCACAAGAATGGTCGTGGTCTGACTGTGTGCACAAGAATGGTCCTGGTCTGACTGTGTACACAAGAATGGTCCTGGTCTGACTGTATGCACAAGAATGGTCCTTGTCTGACTGTATGCACAAGAATGGTCCTGGTCTAACTGTGTGCACAAGAACAGCCCTGGTCTGACTGTGTGCACAAGAATGGTCCTGGGTTGCCTGTGTGCACAAGAATGGTCCTGGTCTGACTGTATGGAAAAGAATGGTCCTGGTCTGACTGTAGGGACAAGAATGGTCCTGGTCTGACTGTATGCACAAGAATGGTCCTGGTCTAACTGTGTACACAAGAATGGTCCTGGTCTGACTGTATGCACAAGAATGGTCCTGGTCTGACTGTATGCACAAGAATGTTCCTGGTCTAACTGTGTGCACAAGAACGGTCCTGGTCTGACTGTAGGCGCAAGAATTGTCCTGGTTTGCCTGTGTGCACAGGAATGGTCCTGGTCTGAATGTATGGACAAGAATGGTCCTGGTCTGACTGTGTGCAGAAGAATGGTCCTGGTCTGCCTGTGTGCACAAGAATGGCCCTGGTCTGACTGTATGCACAAGCATGGTCCTGGTCTGACAGTATGCACAGAATGGTCCTCGTCTGACTGTAGGCTCAAGAATTGTCATGGTCTGACTGTTTGCACACGAATTGTCCTGGTCTGACTGTATGCACAAGAATGGCCCTGGTCTGACTGTGTGCACAAGAATGGTCTTTGTCTGACTGTGTGCAGAAGAATGGTCATGGTCTGACTGTGTGCAAAAGAAAGGTCCTGGTATGACTGTATGGACAAGAATGGTCCTGGTCTGACTGTATGCACAAGAATAGGTCCTGGTCTGACTGTGTGCACAAGAATGGTCCTTGTCTTACTGTGTGTACAAGAATGGTCCTGGTCTGCCTGTATGCAAAAGAATGGTCCTGGTCTGACTGGGTGCACAAGAATGGACCTGGTCTGATTGTGTGCACAAGAATGTTCCTGATCTGACTGTGTGCACAAGAATGGTCCTGGTCTGACAGTATAGACAAGAATGGTCCTGGTCTGACTGTATGCACAAGAATGGTCCTGGTCTGACTGGGTGCACAGGAATGGTTCTGATCTGACTGTGTGCACAAGAATTGTCCTGGTCTGACTGTGCGCACAAGAATGGTACTCGTCTGACTGTATGGACAAGAATGGTCCTGGTCTGACTGTGTGCACAAAGATTGGTCTTGGTCTGACTGTGTGCACAAGAATGTTCCTGGTCTGACTGTATGCACAAGAATGGTCCTACAGAGATTGTGTGCACAAGAATGGTCCTGGTCTGACTGTGTGCACAAGAATGGTCCTAGTCTGACTGTATGTACAAGAATGGTCTTGGTCAGACTGTATGCACAAGAATGGTCCTAGTCTGACTGTATGCGCAAGAATGGTCGTGTTCTGACTGTGTGCACAAGAATGGTCCTGGTCTGACTGTGTGCACAAGAATGGTCCTGGTCTCACTGTATGGAGAAGAATGCTCCTGTCTTACTGTATGCACAAGAATGGTCTTGGTCTGACTGTGTGCACAAGAATGGTCCTGGTCTGACTGTGTGCACAAGAATGGTCCTGGTCTGATTGTATGCACAAGAATGGTCCTGGTGTGACTATATGCACAAGAATGGACCTGGTCTGGCTGTATGCACAAGAATGGTCCTGGTCTGACTGTATGCACAAGAATGGTTCTGGTCTGGCTGAATGCACAAGAATGGTCCTGGTCTGACTGTATGCACAAGAATGGTTCTGGTCTGACTGTGTGCGCACGAATGGTCCTGGTCTGACTGTGTGCACAAGAATGGTCGTGGTCTGACTGTGTGCACAAGAATGGTCGTGGTCTGACTGTGTGCACAAGAATGGTCCTGGTCTGACTGTGTACACAAGAATGGTCCTGGTCTGACTGTGTGCACAAGAATGGTCCTGGTCTGACTGTATGCACAAGAATGGTCCTGGTCTAACTGTGTGCACAAGAACAGTCCTGGTCTGACTGTGTGCACAAGAATGGTCCTGGGTTGCCTGTGTGCACAAGAATGGTCCTGGTCTGACTGTATGGAAACGAATGGTCCTGGTCTGACTGTAGGGACAAGAATGGTCCTGGTCTGACTGTATGCACAAGAATGGTCCTGGTCTAACTGTGTACACAAGAATGGTCCTGGTCTGACTGTATGCACAAGAATGGTCCTGGTCTGACTGTATGCACAAGAATGTTCCTGGTCTAACTGTGTGCACAAGAACGGTCCTGGTCTGACTGTAGGCGCAAGAATGGTCCTGGTTAGCCTGTGTGCACAGGAATGGTCCTGGTCTGAATGTATGGACAAGAATGGTCCTGGTCTGACTGTGTGCAGAAGAATGGTCCTGGTCTGCCTGTGTGCACAAGAATGGTCCTGGTCTGACTGTATGCACAAGCATGGTCCTGGTCTGACAGTATGCACAGAATGGTCATCTTCTGACTGTAGGCTCAAGAATTGTCATGGTCTGACTGTTTGCACACGAATTGTCCTGGTCTGACTGTATGCACAAGAATGGCCCTGGTCTGACTGTGTGCACAAGAATGGTCTTTGTCTGACTGTGTGCAGAAGAATGGTCATGGTCTGACTGTGTGCAAAAGAAAGGTCCTGGTATGACTGTATGGACAAGAATGGTCCTGGTCTGACTGTATGCACAAGAATAGGTCCTGGTCTGACTGTGTGCACAAGAATGGTCCTTGTCTTACTGTGTGTACAAGAATGGTCCTGGTCTGCCTGTATGCAAAAGAATGGTCCTGGTCTGACTGGGTGCACAAGAATGGACCTGGTCTGATTGTGTGCACAAGAATGTTCCTGATCTGACTGTGTGCACAAGAATGGTCCTGGTCTGACAGTATAGACAAGAATGGTCCTGGTCTGACTGTATGCACAAGAATGGTCCTGGTCTGACTGTGTGCACAAGAATGGTCCTTGTTTTACTATGTGCACAAGAATGGTCCTGGTCTGCCAGTATGCACAAGAATGGTCCTGGTCTGACTGGGTGCACAGGAATGGTTCTGATCTGACTGTGTGCACAAGAATTGTCCTGGTCTGACTGTGCGCACAAGAATGGTACTCGTCTGACTGTATGGACAAGAATGGTCCTGGTCTGACTGTGTGCACAAAGATTGGTCTTGGTCTCACTGTGTGCACAAGAATGTTCCTGGTCTGACTGTATGCACAAGAATGGTCCTACAGAGATTGTGTGCACAAGAATGGTCCTGGTCTGACTGTGTGCACAAGAATGGTCCTAGTCTGACTGTATGTTCAAGAATGGTCTTGGTCAGACTGTATGCACAAGAATGGTCCTGGTCTGACTGTGTACACAAGAATGGTCCTGGTCTGACTGTATGCACAAGAATGGTCCTTGTCTGACTGTATGCACAAGAATGGTCCTGGTCTAACTGTGTGCACAAGAACAGCCCTGGTCTGACTGTGTGCACAAGAATGGTCCTGGGTTGCCTGTGTGCACAAGAATGGTCCTGGTCTGACTGTATGGAAAAGAATGGTCCTGGTCTGACTGTAGGGACAAGAATGGTCCTGGTCTGACTGTATGCACAAGAATGGTCCTGGTCTAACTGTGTACACAAGAATGGTCCTGGTCTGACTGTATGCACAAGAATGGTCCTGGTCTGACTGTATGCACAAGAATGTTCCTGGTCTAACTGTGTGCACAAGAACGGTCCTGGTCTGACTGTAGGCGCAAGAATTGTCCTGGTTTGCCTGTGTGCACAGGAATGGTCCTGGTCTGAATGTATGGACAAGAATGGTCCTGGTCTGACTGTGTGCAGAAGAATGGTCCTGGTCTGCCTGTGTGCACAAGAATGGCCCTGGTCTGACTGTATGCACAAGCATGGTCCTGGTCTGACAGTATGCACAGAATGGTCCTCGTCTGACTGTAGGCTCAAGAATTGTCATGGTCTGACTGTTTGCACACGAATTGTCCTGGTCTGACTGTATGCACAAGAATGGCCCTGGTCTGACTGTGTGCACAAGAATGGTCTTTGTCTGACTGTGTGCAGAAGAATGGTCATGGTCTGACTGTGTGCAAAAGAAAGGTCCTGGTATGACTGTATGGACAAGAATGGTCCTGGTCTGACTGTATGCACAAGAATAGGTCCTGGTCTGACTGTGTGCACAAGAATGGTCCTTGTCTTACTGTGTGTACAAGAATGGTCCTGGTCTGCCTGTATGCAAAAGAATGGTCCTGGTCTGACTGGGTGCACAAGAATGGACCTGGTCTGATTGTGTGCACAAGAATGTTCCTGATCTGACTGTGTGCACAAGAATGGTCCTGGTCTGACAGTATAGACAAGAATGGTCCTGGTCTGACTGTATGCACAAGAATGGTCCTGGTCTGACTGGGTGCACAGGAATGGTTCTGATCTGACTGTGTGCACAAGAATTGTCCTGGTCTGACTGTGCGCACAAGAATGGTACTCGTCTGACTGTATGGACAAGAATGGTCCTGGTCTGACTGTGTGCACAAAGATTGGTCTTGGTCTGACTGTGTGCACAAGAATGTTCCTGGTCTGACTGTATGCACAAGAATGGTCCTACAGAGATTGTGTGCACAAGAATGGTCCTGGTCTGACTGTGTGCACAAGAATGGTCCTAGTCTGACTGTATGTACAAGAATGGTCTTGGTCAGACTGTATGCACAAGAATGGTCCTAGTCTGACTGTATGCGCAAGAATGGTCGTGTTCTGACTGTGTGCACAAGAATGGTCCTGGTCTGACTGTGTGCACAAGAATGGTCCTGGTCTCACTGTATGGAGAAGAATGCTCCTGTCTTACTGTATGCACAAGAATGGTCTTGGTCTGACTGTGTGCACAAGAATGGTCCTGGTCTGACTGTGTGCACAAGAATGGTCCTGGTCTGATTGTATGCACAAGAATGGTCCTGGTGTGACTATATGCACAAGAATGGACCTGGTCTGGCTGTATGCACAAGAATGGTCCTGGTCTGACTGTATGCACAAGAATGGTTCTGGTCTGGCTGAATGCACAAGAATGGTCCTGGTCTGACTGTATGCACAAGAATGGTTCTGGTCTGACTGTGTGCGCACGAATGGTCCTGGTCTGACTGTGTGCACAAGAATGGTCGTGGTCTGACTGTGTGCACAAGAATGGTCGTGGTCTGACTGTGTGCACAAGAATGGTCCTGGTCTGACTGTGTACACAAGAATGGTCCTGGTCTGACTGTGTGCACAAGAATGGTCCTGGTCTGACTGTATGCACAAGAATGGTCCTGGTCTAACTGTGTGCACAAGAACAGTCCTGGTCTGACTGTGTGCACAAGAATGGTCCTGGGTTGCCTGTGTGCACAAGAATGGTCCTGGTCTGACTGTATGGAAACGAATGGTCCTGGTCTGACTGTAGGGACAAGAATGGTCCTGGTCTGACTGTATGCACAAGAATGGTCCTGGTCTAACTGTGTACACAAGAATGGTCCTGGTCTGACTGTATGCACAAGAATGGTCCTGGTCTGACTGTATGCACAAGAATGTTCCTGGTCTAACTGTGTGCACAAGAACGGTCCTGGTCTGACTGTAGGCGCAAGAATGGTCCTGGTTAGCCTGTGTGCACAGGAATGGTCCTGGTCTGAATGTATGGACAAGAATGGTCCTGGTCTGACTGTGTGCAGAAGAATGGTCCTGGTCTGCCTGTGTGCACAAGAATGGTCCTGGTCTGACTGTATGCACAAGCATGGTCCTGGTCTGACAGTATGCACAGAATGGTCATCTTCTGACTGTAGGCTCAAGAATTGTCATGGTCTGACTGTTTGCACACGAATTGTCCTGGTCTGACTGTATGCACAAGAATGGCCCTGGTCTGACTGTGTGCACAAGAATGGTCTTTGTCTGACTGTGTGCAGAAGAATGGTCATGGTCTGACTGTGTGCAAAAGAAAGGTCCTGGTATGACTGTATGGACAAGAATGGTCCTGGTCTGACTGTATGCACAAGAATAGGTCCTGGTCTGACTGTGTGCACAAGAATGGTCCTTGTCTTACTGTGTGTACAAGAATGGTCCTGGTCTGCCTGTATGCAAAAGAATGGTCCTGGTCTGACTGGGTGCACAAGAATGGACCTGGTCTGATTGTGTGCACAAGAATGTTCCTGATCTGACTGTGTGCACAAGAATGGTCCTGGTCTGACAGTATAGACAAGAATGGTCCTGGTCTGACTGTATGCACAAGAATGGTCCTGGTCTGACTGTGTGCACAAGAATGGTCCTTGTTTTACTATGTGCACAAGAATGGTCCTGGTCTGCCAGTATGCACAAGAATGGTCCTGGTCTGACTGGGTGCACAGGAATGGTTCTGATCTGACTGTGTGCACAAGAATTGTCCTGGTCTGACTGTGCGCACAAGAATGGTACTCGTCTGACTGTATGGACAAGAATGGTCCTGGTCTGACTGTGTGCACAAAGATTGGTCTTGGTCTCACTGTGTGCACAAGAATGTTCCTGGTCTGACTGTATGCACAAGAATGGTCCTACAGAGATTGTGTGCACAAGAATGGTCCTGGTCTGACTGTGTGCACAAGAATGGTCCTAGTCTGACTGTATGTTCAAGAATGGTCTTGGTCAGACTGTATGCACAAGAATGGTCCTAGTCTGACTGTATGCGCAAGAATGGTCGTGTTCTGACTGTGTGCACAAGAATGGTCCTGGTCTGACTGTGTGCACAAGAATGGTCCTGGTCTCACTGTATGGAGAAGAATGCTCCTGTCTTACTGTATGCACAAGAATGGTCTTGGTCTGACTGTGTGCACAAGAATGGTCCTGGTCTGACTGTGTGCACAAGAATGGTCCTGGTCTGATTGTATGCACAAGAATGGTCCTGGTGTGACTATATGCACAAGAATGGTTCTGGTCTGACTGTATGCACAAAAATGGTCCTGGTCTGACTGTATGGACAAGAATGGTCCTGGTCTGACTGTATGCACAAGAATGGTCCTGGTCTCACTGTATGCACAAGAATGGTCCTGGTCTGACTGTGTGTACAAGAATGGTCCTGGTCTGACTGTATGCACCAAAATGGTCCTGGTCTGACTGTGTGTACAAGAGGGGTCCTTGTTTTACTGTGTGCCCAAGAATGGTCCTGGTATGACTGTGTGCACAAGAATTGTCCTGGTCTGACTGTATGCACAAGAATGGTCCTGCTGAGACTGTGTGCACAAGAATGGACCTGGTCTGACTGTATTGACAAGAATGGTCCTGGTCTGACTGTCTGCACAAGAATGGGCTTGGTCTGACTGTGTGCACAAGAATGGTCCTGGTCTGACTGTATGGACAAGAATGGTCCTGGTCTGACTGTATGCACAAGAATGGTTCTGGTCTGACTGTGTGCGCACGAATGGTCCTGGTCTGACTGTGTGCAAAAGAATGGTCGAGGTCTGACTGTATGCACAAGAATGGTCCTGGTCAGACTGTATGCACAAGAATGGTCCTGGTCTGACTGTATACACAAGAATGGTCCTGGTCTGACTGTATGCACTAGAATGGTCCTGGTCTAACTGTGTGCACAAGAACGGTCCTGGTCTGAATGTATGCGCAAGAATGGTCCTGGTTTGCCTGTGTGCACAGGAATGGTCCTGGTCTGACTGTATGGACAAGAATGGTCCTGGTCTGACTGTGTGCACAAGAATGGACCTGGTCTGCCTGTGTGCACAAGAATGGTCCTGGTCTGACTGTATGCACAAGCATGCTCCTGTTCTGACAGTATGCACAGAATGGTCCTCGACTGACTGTGGGCACAAGATTTGTTATGGTCTGACTGTGTGCACACGAGTTCTCCTGGTCTGACTGTATGCACAAGAATGGTCCTGGTCTGACTGTGTGCACAAGAATTGTCGTGGTCTGACTGTGTCCACAAGAATGGTCCTGGTCTGACTGTGTGCACAAGAATGGTCCTGGTCTGACCGTATGTACAAGAATGGTCTTGGTCAAACTGTATGCATAAGAATGGTCCTGGTCTGACTGTATGCGCAAGAATGGTCCTGTTCTGACTGTGTGCACAAGAATGGTCCTGGTCTGGCTGTGTGCACAAGAATGGTCCTGGTCTCACTGTATGGAGAAAAATGCTCCTGTCTTACTGTATGCACAAGAATGGTCTTCGTCTGACTGTGTGCACAAGAATGGTCCTGGTCTGACTCTGAGCACAAGAATGGTCCTGGTCTGATTGTATGCACAAGAATGGTCCTGGTGTGAGTGTATGCACAAGAAAGGTCCTGGTCTGACTGTGTGCACAAGAATGGTCCATGTCTTACTGTGTGTACAAGAATGGTCCTGGTCTGCCTGTGTGCAAAAGAATGGTCCTGGTCTGACTGTGTGCACAAGAATGGTCCTGGTCTGACTTTGTGCACAGAAATGTTCCTGATCTGACTGTGTGCACAAGAATGGTCCTGGTCTGACAGTATAGACAAGAATGGTCCTGGTCTGACTGTATGCACAAGAATGGTCCTGGTCTGACTGTGTGCACAAGAATGGTCCTTGTTTTACTAAGTGCACAAGAATGGTCCTTGTCTGCCAGTATGCACAAGAATGGTCCTGGTCTGACTGGGTGCACAGGAATGGTTCTGATCTGACTGTGTGCACAAGAATTGTCCTGGTCTACCTGTATGCACAAGAATTGTCCTGGTCTGACTGGTTGCACAAGAATGGTGCTGGTCTGACTGTGTGCACAAGAATGGTCCTCGTCTGACTGTATGGACAAGAATGGTCCTGGTCTGACTGTGTGCAAAGAATGGTCCTGGTCTTACTGATCCACAAGAATGCTCCTGGTCTGACTGTATGCACAAGAATGGTCCTGGTCTGACTGTGTGCACAAGAATGGTCCTGGTCTGACTGTATGTACAAGAATGGTCTTGGTCAGACTCTATGCACAAGAATGGTCCTGGTCTGACTGTATGCGCAAGAATGGTCCTGTTCTGACTGTGTGCACAGGAATGGTCCTGGTCTTACTGTGTGCACAAGAATGGTGCTGGTCTCACTGTATGGAGAAGAATGCTCCTGTCTTACTGTACGCACAAGAATGGTCTTGGTCTGACTGTGTGCATAGGAATGGTCCTGGTCTGACTGTGAGCACAAGAATGGTCTGATCTGATTGTATGCACAAGAATGGTCCTGGTGTGACTATATGCACAAGAATGGTCCTGCTCTGACTGTGTGCACAAGAATGGTCCTGGTCTGACTGTGTGCACAAGAATGGTCCTGGTCTTCCTGTGTGCACAAGAATAGTCCTGGTCTGACTGTATGTAAAAGAATGGTCCTGGTCAAACTGTATGGACAAGAATGGTCCTGGTCTGACTGTATGCACAAGAATGGTCCTGGTCTAACTGTATGCACAAGAATGGTACTGGTCTGACTGAATGCACAAAAATTGTCCTGGTCTGACTGTGTGTACAAGAGGGGTCCTTGTCTTACTGTGTGCCCAAGAATGGTCCTGGTATGACTGTGCGCACAAGAATTGTCCTGGTCTGACTGTATGCACAAGAATGGCCCTTATGAGACTGTGTGCACAAGAATGGTCCTGTTCTGACTGTATAGACAAGAATGGTCCTGGTCTGACTGTCTGCACGAGAATGGGCTTGGTTGACTGTATGCACAAGAATGGTCCTGGTCTGGCTGTATGCACAAGAATGGTCCTGGTCTGACTGTATGCACAAGAATGGTTCTGGTCTGACTGTGTGCGCACGAATGGTCCTGGTCTGACTGTGTGCACAAGAATGGTCGTGGTCTGACTGTGTGCACAAGAATGGTCGTGGTCTGACTGTGTGCACAAGAATGGTCCTGGTCTGACTGTGTACACAAGAATGGTCCTGGTCTGACTGTATGCACAAGAATGGTCCTGGTCTGACTGTATGCACAAGAATGGTCCTGGTCTAACTGTGTGCACAACAACAGTCCTGGTCTGACTGTGTGCACAAGAATGGTCCTGGTCTGCCTGTGTGCACAAGAATGGTCCTGGTCTGACTGTATGGAAAAGAATGGTCCTGGTCTGACTGTATGGACAAGAATGGTCCTGGTCTGACTGTATGCACAAGAATGGTCCTGGTCTAACTGTATGCACAAGAATGGTCCTGGTCTGACTGTGTGCACAAGAATGGTCTTGGTCTGACTGTATGCACAAAAATGGTCCAGGTCTGACTGTGTGTACAAGAGGTGTCCTTGTCTTACTGTGTGCCCAAGAATGGTCCTGGTATGACTGTGTGCACAAGAATTGTCCTGGTCTGACTGTATGCACAAGAATGGTCCTTATGAGACTGTGTGCACAAGAATGGTCCTGTTCTGACTGTATAGACAAGAATGGTCCTGGTCTGACTGTCTGCACAAGAATGGGCTTGGTTGACTGTGTGCACAAGAATGGTCCTGGTCTAGCTTTATGCACAAGAATGGTCCTGGTCTGACTGTATACACAAGAATGGTTCTGGTCTGACTGTGTGCGCACGAATGGTCCTGGTCTGACTGTGTGCACAAGAATGGTCGTGGTCTGACTGTGTGCACAACAATGGTCGTGGTCTGACTGTGTGCACAAGAATGGTCCTGGTCTGACTGCGTACACAAGAATGGTCCTGGTCTGACTGTATGCACAAGAATGGTCCTGGTCTGACTGTATGCACAAGAATGGTCCTGGTCTAACTGTGTGCACAGGAATGGTCCTGCTCTGACTGTGTGCACAAGAATGGTCCTGGTCTGACTGTGTGCACAAGAATGGTCCTGGTCTGCCTGTGTGCACAAGAATGGTCATGGTCTGACTGTATGGAAAAGAATGGTCCTGGTCTGACTGTATGGACAAGAATGGTCCTGGTCTGACTGTATGCACAAGAATGGTCCTTGTATAACTGTATGCACAAGAATGGTCCTCGTCTGACTGTGTGCACAAGAATGGTCATGGTCTGCCTGTATGAACAAAAATGGTACTGGTCTGACTGTGTATACAGGAGGGGTCCTAGTCTGACTGTGTGCCCAAGAATGGCCCTGGTATGACTGTGCGCACAAGAATTGTCCTGGTCTGACTGTATGCACAAGAATGGTCCTTATGAGACTGTGTGCACAAGAATGGTCCTGTTCTGACTGTGTAGACAAGAATGGTCCTGGTCTGACTGTCTGCACAAGAATGCGCTTGGTTGACTGTATGCACAAGAATGGTCCTGGTCTGGCTGTATGCACAAGAATGGTCCTGGTCTGACTGTATGCACAAGAATGGTTCTGGTCTGACTGTGTGCGCACGAATGGTCCTGGTCTGACTGTGTGCACAAGAATGGTCGTGGTCTGACTGTGTGCACAAGAATGGTCGTGGTCTGACTGTGTGCACAAGAATGGTCCTGGTCTGACTGTGTACACAAGAATGGTCCTGGTCTGACTGTATGCGCAAGAATGGTCCTGTTCTGACTGTGTGCACAAGAATGGTCCTGGTCTGACTGTATGCGCAAGAATGGTCCTGTTCTGACTGTGTGCACAAGAGTGGTCCTCGTCTGACTGTGGGCACAAAAATGGTCCTGGTCTTACTGTATGGACAAGAATGTTCCTGGTCTGACTGTATGCACAAGAATGGTCCTGGTCTGACTGTGTGCACAAGAATGGTCCTGGTCTGACTGAGTGCTTAAGAATGGTCCTGGTCTGACGGTATGCACAAGAATGTTCTTGGTCTGACTGTTTGCACAAATATTGTCCCGGTCTGACACAATGCACGAAAATGGTCCTAGTCTGACTGTGTGCACAAGAATTGTCCTGGTCTGACTGAGTTCACAAGAATGGTCCTGGTTTGACTGTATGGAGAAGAATGCTCCTGTCTGAATGTGTGCACAAGAATGGTGCTTGTCTGACTGCATGCACAAGAATGGTCCTGGTCTGACGGTGTGCACAAGAATGGTCCTGGTCTGACTGTATGGAAAAGAATGGTCCTGGTCTGACTGTATGGACAAGAATGGTCCTGGTCTGACTGTATGCACAAGAATGGTCCTGGTCTAACTGTATGCACAAGAATGGTCCTGGTCTGACTGTGTGCACAAGAATGGTCTTGGTCTGACTGTATGCACAAAAATGGTCCTGGTCTGACTGTGTGTACAAGAGGGGTCCTTGTCTTACTGTGTGCCCAAGAATGGTCCTGGTATGACTGTGTGCACAAGAATTGTCCTGGTCTGACTGTATGCACAAGAATGGTCCTTATGAGACTGTGTGCACAAGAATGGTCCTGTTCTGACTGTATAGACAAGAATGGTCCTGGTCTGACTGTCTGCACAAGAATGGGCTTGGTTGACTGTGTGCACAAGAATGGTCCTGGTCTAGCTTTATGCACAAGAATGGTCCTGGTCTGACTGTATACACAAGAATGGTTCTGGTCTGACTGTGTGCGCACGAATGGTCCTGGTCTGACTGTGTGCACAAGAATGGTCGTGGTCTGACTGTGTGCACAACAATGGTCGTGGTCTGACTGTGTGCACAAGAATGGTCCTGGTCTGACTGCGTACACAAGAATGGTCCTGGTCTGACTGTATGCACAAGAATGGTCCTGGTTTGACTGTATGCACAAGAATGGTCCTGGTCTAACTGTGTGCACAGGAATGGTCCTGCTCTGACTGTGTGCACAAGAATGGTCCTGGTCTGACTGTGTGCACAAGAATGGTCCTGGTCTGCCTGTGTGCACAAGAATGGTCATGGTCTGACTGTATGGAAAAGAATGGTCCTGGTCTGACTGTATGGACAAGAATGGTCCTGGTCTGACTGTATGCACAAGAATGGTCCTTGTATAACTGTATGCACAAGAATGGTCCTCGTCTGACTGTGTGCACAAGAATGGTCATGGTCTGCCTGTATGAACAAAAATGGTCCTGGTCTGACTGTGTATACAGGAGGGGTCCTAGTCTGACTGTGTGCCCAAGAATGGCCCTGGTATGACTGTGCACACAAGAATTGTCCTGGTCTGACTGTATGCACAAGAATGGTCCTTATGAGACTGTGTGCACAAGAATGGTCCTGTTCTGACTGTGTAGACAAGAATGGTCCTGGTCTGACTGTCTGCACAAGAATGGGCTTGGTTGACTGTATGCACAAGAAGGGTCCTGGTCTGGCTGTATGCACAAGAATGGTCCTGGTCTGACTGTATGCACAAGAATGGTTCTGGTCTGACTGTGTGCGCACGAATGGTCCTGGTCTGACTGTGTGCACAAGAATGGTCGTGGTCTGACTGTGTGCACAAGAATGGTCGTGGTCTGACTGTGTGCGCAAGAATGGTCCTGGTCTGACTGTATGCGCAAGAATGGTCCTGTTCTGACTGTGTGCACAAGAATGGTCCTGGTCTGACTGTATGCGCAAGAATGGTCCTGTTCTGACTGTGTGCACAAGAGTGGTCCTCGTCTGACTGTGGGCACAAAAATGGTCCTGGTCTTACTGTATGGACAAGAATGTTCCTGGTCTGACTGTATGCACAAGAATGGTCCTGGTCTGACTGTGTGCACAAGAATGGTCCTGGTCTGACTGAGTGCTTAAGAATGGTCCTGGTCTGACGGTATGCACAAGAATGTTCTTGGTCTGACTGTTTGCACAAATATTGTCCCGGTCTGACAGTATGCACAAGAATGGTCCTAGTCTGACTGTGTGCACAAGAATTGTCCTGGTCTGACTGAGTTCACAAGAATGGTCCTGGTTTGACTGTATGGAGAAGAATGCTCCTGTCTGAATGTGTGCACAAGAATGGTGCTTGTCTGACTGCATGCACAAGAATGGTCCTGGTCTGACTGTGTGCAAAGAATGGTCGTGGTCTTACTGTGTCCACAAGAATGGTCCTGGTCTGACTGTGTGCACAAGAATGGTCCTGGTCTGACTGCATGCACAAGAATGGTCCTGGTCTGACTGTATGTACAAGAATGGTCTTCGTCAAACTGTATGCATAAGAATGGTCCTGGTCTGACTGTATGCGCAAGAATGGTCCTGTTCTGACTGTGTGCACAAGAATTGTCCTGGTCTGACTGTGTGCACAAGAATGGTCCTGGTCTCACTGTATGGAGAAGAATGCTCCTGTCTTACTGTATGCACAAGAATGGTCTTCGTCTGACTGTGTGCACAAGAATGGTCCTGGTCTGACTGTCAGCACAAGAATTGTCCTGGTCTGATTGTATGCACAAGAATGGTCCTGGTGTGAGTGTATGCACAAGAATGGTCCTGGTCTGACTGTGTGCACAAGAATGGTCCTTGTCTTACTGTGTGTACAAGAATGGTCCTGGTCTGCCTGTATGCAAAAGAATGGTCCTGGTCTGACTGTGTGCACAAGAATGGTCCTGGTCTGACTGTGTGCACAGAAATGTTCCTGATCTGACTGTGTGCACAAGAATGGTCCTGGTCTGACAGTATAGACAAGAATGGTCCTGGTCTGACTGTATGCACAAGAATGGTCCTGGTCTGACTGTGTGCACAAGAATGGTCCTTGTTTTACTATGTGCACAAGAATGGTCCTGGTCTGCCAGTATGCACAAGAATGGTCCTGGACTGACTGGGTGCACAGGAATGGTTCTGATCTGACTGTGTGCACAAGAATTGTCCTGCTCTGCCTGTATGCACAAGAATTGTCCTGGTCTGACTGGTTGCACAAGAATGGTGCTGGTTTGACTGTGTGCACAAAAATGGTCCTCGTCTGACTGTATGGACAAGAATGGTCCTGGTCTGACTGTGTGCAAAGAATGGTCTTGGTCAGACTGTATGCACAAGAATGGTCCTGTTCTGACTGTGTGCACAGGAATGGTCCTGGTCTTACTGTGTGCACAAGAATGGTGCTGGTCTCACTGTATGGAGAAGAATGCTCCTGTCTTACTGTATGCACAAGAATGGTCTTGGTCTGACTGTGTGCATAGGAATGGTCCTGGTCTGACTGTGTGCACAAGAATGGTCCTGGTCTGATTGTATGCACAAGAATGGTCCTGGTGTGACTATATGCACAAGAATGGTGCTGCTCTGACTGTGTGCACAAGAATGGTCCTGGTCTGACTGTGTGCACAAGAATGGTCCTGGTCTGCCTGTGTGCACAAGAATGGTCCTGGTCTGACTGTATGGAAAAGAATGGTCCTGGTCTGACTGTATGGACAAGAATGGTCCTGGTCTGACTGTATGCACAAGAATGGTCCTGGTCTAACTGTATGCACAAGAATGGTCCTGGTCTGACTGTGTGCACAAGAATGGTCCTGGTCTGACTGAATGCACAAAAATGGTCCTGGTCTGACTGTGTGTACAAGAGGGGTCCTTGTCTTACTGTGTGCCCAAGAATGGTCCTGGTATGACTGTGCGCACAAGAATTGTCCTGGTCTGACTGTATGCACAAGAATGGTCCTTATGAGACTGTGCGCACAAGAATGGTCCTGTTCTGACTGTATAGACAAGAATGGTCCTGGTCTGACTGTCTGCACGAGAATGGGCTTGGTTGACTGTATGCACAAGAATGGTCCTGGTCTGGCTGTATGCACAAGAATGGTCCTGGTCTGACTGTATGCACAAGAATGGTTCTGGTCTGGCTGAATGCACAAGAATGGTCCTGGTCTGACTGTATGCACAAGAATGGTTCTGGTCTGACTGTGTGCGCACGAATGGTCCTGGTCTGACTGTGTGCACAAGAATGGTCGTGGTCTGACTGTGTGCACAAGAATGGTCGTGGTCTGACTGTGTGCACAAGAATGGTCCTCGTCTGACTGTGTACACAAGAATGGTCCTGGTCTGACTGTATGCACAAGAATGGTCCTGGTCTGACTGTATGCACAAGAATGGTCCTGGTCTAACTGTGTGCACAAGAACAGTCCTGGTCTGACTGTGTGCACAAGAATGGTCCTGGGTTGCCTGTGTGCACAAGAATGGTCCTGGTCTGACTGTATGGAAAAGAATGGTCCTGGTCTGACTGTAGGGACAAGAATGGTCCTGGTCTGACTGTATGCACAAGAATAGGTCCTGGTCTGACTGTGTGCACAAGAATGGTCCTTGTCTTACTGTGTGTACAAGAATGGTCCTGGTCTGCCTGTATGCAAAAGAATGGTCCTGGTCTGACTGGGTGCACAAGAATGGACCTGGTCTGATTGTGTGCACAAGAATGTTCCTGATCTGACTGTGTGCACAAGAATGGTCCTGGTCTGACAGTATAGACAAGAATGGTCCTGGTCTGACTGTATGCACAAGAATGGTCCTGGTCTGTCTGTGTGCACAAGAATGGTCCTTGTTTTACTATGTGCACAAGAATGGTCCTGGTCTGCCAGTATGCACAAGAATGGTCCTGGTCTGACTGGGTACACAGGAATGGTTCTGATCTGACTGTGTGCACAAGAATTGTCCTGGTCTGACTGTGCGCACAAGAATGGTACTCGTCTGACTGTATGGACAAGAATGGTCCTGGTCTGACTGTGTGCACAAAGATTGGTCTTGGTCTGACTGTGTGCACAAGAATGTTCCTGGTCTGACTGTATGCACAAGAATGGTCCTACAGAGATTGTGTGCACAAGAATGGTCCTGGTCTGACTGTGTGCACAAGAATGGTCCTAGTCTGACTGTATGTACAAGAATGGTCTTGGTCAGACTGTATGCACAAGAATGGTCCTAGTCTGACTGTATGCGCAAGAATGGTCGTGTTCTGACTGTGTGCACAAGAATGGTCCTGGTCTGACTGTGTGCACAAGAATGGTCCTGGTCTCACTGTATGGAGAAGAATGCTCCTGTCTTACTGTATGCACAAGAATGGTCTTGGTCTGACTGTGTGCACAAGAATGGTCCTGGTCTGACTGTGTGCACAAGAATGGTCCTGGTCTGATTGTATGCACAAGAATGGTCCTGGTGTGACTATATGCACAAGAATGGTCCTGGTCTGACTGTATGCACAAAAATGGTCCTGGTCTGACTGTATGGACAAGAATGGTCCTGGTCTGACTGTATGCACAAGAATGGTCCTGGTCTCACTGTATGCACAAGAATGGTCCTGGTCTGACTGTGTGTACAAGAATGGTCCTGGTCTGACTGTATGCACAAAAATGGTCCTGGTCTGACTGTGTGTACAAGAGGGGTCCTTGTTTTACTGTGTGCCCAAGAATGGTCCTGGAATGACTGTGTGCACAAGAATTGTCCTGGTCTGACTGTATGCACAAGAATGGTCCTGCTGAGACTGATTGCACAAGAATGGACCTGGTCTGACTGTATTGACAAGAATGGTCCTGGTCTGACTGTCTGCACAAGAATGGGCTTGGTCTGACTGTGTGCACAAGAATGGTCCTGGTCTGACTGTACGGACAAGAATGGTCCTGGTCTGACTGTATGCACAAGAATGGTTCTGGTCTGACTGTGTGCGCACGAATGGTCCTGGTCTGACTGTGTGCAAAAGAATGGTCGAGGTCTGACTGTATGCACAAGAATGGTCCTGGTCAGACTGTATGCACAAGAATGGTCCTGGTCTGACTGTATACACAAGAATGCTCCTGGTCTGACTGTATGCACTAGAATGGTCCTGGTCTAACTGTGTGCACAAGAACGGTCCTGGTCTGAATGTATGCGCAAGAATGGTCCTGGTTTGCCTGTGTGCACAGGAATGGTCCTGGTCTGACTGTATGGACAAGAATGGTCCTGGTCTGACTGTGTGCACAGGAATGGACCTGGTCTGACTGTATGCACAAGCATGCTCCTGTTCTGACAGTATGCACAGAATGGTCCTCGTCTGACTGTGGGCACAAGATTTGTCATGGTCTGACTGTGTGCACACGAGTTCTCCTGGTCTGACTGTATGCACAAGAATGGTCCTGGTCTGACTGTGTGCACAAGAATGGTCTTGGTCTGACTCCTTGCAGAAGAAGTCCTGCTCTGACTGTGTGCAAAAGAAAGGTCCTGGTATGACTGTATGGACAAGAATGGTCCTGGTCTGACTGTATGCACAAGAATGGTCCTGGTCTGACTGTGTGCACAAGAGCGGTCCTTGTCTTACTGTGTGTACAAGAATGGTCCTGGTCAACCTGTATGCAAAAGAATGGTCCTGGTCTGACTGGGTGCACAAGAATGGTCCTGGTCTGACTGTGTGCACAAGAATGTTCCTGATCTGACTGTGTGCACAAGAATGGTCCTGGTCTGACTGTGTGCACAAGAATGGTCCTGGTCTGCCTGTATGCACAAGAATGGTCCTGGTCTGCCAGTATGCACAAGAATGGTCCTGGTCTGACTGGGTGCACAGGAATGGTTCTGATCTGACTGTGTGCACAAGAATTGTCCTGGGCTGCCTGTATGCACAAGAATTGTCCTGGTCTGACTGGGTGCACAAGAATGGTGCTGGTCTGCCTGTGTGCACAAAAATGGTCCTCATCTGACTGTATGGACAAGAATGGTACTGCTGAGACTGTGTGCACAAGAATGGTCCTGGTCTGACTGTGTGCACAAGAATGGTCCTGGTCTGACTGTGTGCAGAAGAATGGTCCTGGTCTGACTGTCTGCACAAGAATGGTCCTGATCTGACTTTATGCACAAGAATGGTCCTGCTCTGACTGTGTGCACAAGAATGGTCCTGGTCTGACTGTGTGCACAAGAATGGTCCTGGTCTGACTGTATGGAGAAGAATGGTCCTGGTCTGACTTTATGCACAAGAATGGTGCTGTTCTGACTGCGTGCACAAGAATTGTCCTGGTCTGACTGTGTGCACAAGAATGGTCCTTGTCTGACTGTATGCACAAGAATGGTCCTGGTCTGACTGTGGGCACAAGAATTGTCCTTGTCTTACTGTGTGCACAAAAATGGTCCAGGTCTGCCTGTATGCACAAGAATTGTCCTAGTCTGACTGGTTGCAAAGGAATGGCCCTGGTCTGACTGTGTGCACAAGAATGGTGCTGGTCTGACTGTATGGACATGAATGGTTCTGATCTGACTATATGCACAAGAATGGTTCTGGTCTGACTGTATGCACAAGAATGGTCTTGGTCTGACTGTTTGCACAAATATGGTCCTGGTCTGACAGTATGCACAAGAATGGTCCTTGTCTAACTGTGTGCACAAGAATTGTCCTGGACTGACAATGTGCACACTAATTGTCCTGGTCTGACTGTATGCAGAAGAATGGTCCTGGTCTGACTGTATAGACAAGAATGGTCCTTGTCTGACTGTATGCACAAGAATGGTCTTGGTCTGACTGTGTGCACAAGAATGGTCCAGGTCTTCCTGTGTCCACAAGAATGGTCCTGGTCTGACTTTGAGCACAAGAATGGTCCTGGACTGACTGTGTGCACAAGAATGGTGCTGGTCTGACTGCGTGCACAAGAATGGTCCTGGTCTGACTGTGTGCAAAGAATGGTCCTGGTCTTACTGTGTCCACAAGAATGGTCTTGGTCTGACTGTATGTACAAGAATGGTCTTGGTCAGACTGTATGCACAAGAATGGTCCTGGTCTGACTGTATGCGAAGGAATGGTCCTGTTCTGACTGTGTGCAGAAGAATGGTCCTGGTCTGACTGTGCGCACAAGAATGGTCCTGGTCTCACTGTATGGAGAAGAATGCTCCCGTCTTCCTGTATGCACAAGAATGGTCTCGGTCTGACTGTGTGCACAAGTATGGTTCTGGTGTTACTGTGCGCACAAGAATGGTCCTGGTCTGATTGTATGCACAAGAATGGTCCTGGTCTGACTATATGCCCAAGAATGGTCCTGTTCTGACTGTGTGCACAAGAATGGTCCTGGTCTGACTGTGTGCACAAGAATGGTCCTCGTCTGCCTGTGTGCACAAGAATGGTCCTGGTCTGACTGTATGGAAAAGAATGGTCCTGGTCTGACTGTATGGACAAGAATGGTCCTGGTCTGACTGTATGCACAAGAATGGTCCTGGTCTAACTGTATCCACAGGAATGGTCCTGGTCTGACTGTGTGCACAAGAATGGTCCTGGTCTGACTGTATGCACAAAAATGGTCCTGGTCTGACTGTGTGTACAAGAGGGGTCCTTGTCTTCCTGTGTGCCCAGGAATGGTCCTGGTATGACTGTGTGCACAAGAATTGTCCTGGACTGACTGTGTGCACAAGAATGGTCCTGGTCTTACTGTGTCCACAAGAATGGTCTTGGTCTGACTGTATGCACAAGAATGGTCCTGGTCTGACTGTGTGCACAAGAATGGTCCTGGTCTGACTGTGTGCACAAGAATGGTCCTGGTCTGACTGTATGTACAAGAATGGTCTTGGTCAGACTGTATGCACAAGAATGGTCCTGGTCTGACTGTATGCACAAGAATGGTCCTGGTCTGACTGTGTGCACAAGAATGGTCCTGGTCTGACTGCATGCACAAAAATGGTCCTGGTCTGACTGTGTGTACAAGAGGGGTCCTTGTTTTACTGTGTGCCCAAGAATGGTCCTGGTATGACTGTGTGCACAAGAATTGTCCTGGTCTGACTGTATGCACAAGAATGGTCCTGCCTAGACTGTGTGCACAAGAATGGACCTGGTCTGACTGTATAGACAAGAATGGTCCTGGTCTGACTGTCTGCACAAGAATGGGCTTGGTCTGACTGTGTGCAAAAGAATGGTCCTGGTCTGACTGTATGGACAAGAATGGTCCTGGTCTGACTGTATGCACAAGAATGGTTCTGGTCTGACTGTGTGCGCACGAATGGTCCTGGTCTGACTGTGTGCAAAAGAATGGTCGAGGTCTGACTGTGTGCACAAGAATGGTCCTGGTCAGACTGTATGCACAAGAATGGTCCTGGTCTGACTGTGTACACAAGAATGGTCCTGGTCTGACAGTATGCACAAGAATGGTCCTGTTCTGACTGTATGCACTAGAATGGTCCTGGTCTAACTGTGTGCACAAGAACGGTCCTGGTCTGAATGTATGCGCAAGAATGGTCCTGGTTTGCCTGTGTGCACAGGAATGGTCCTGGTCAGACTGTATGGACAAGAATGGTCCTGGTCTGACTGTGTGCACAAGAATGGTCCTGGTCTGCCTGTGTGCACAAGAATGGTCCTGGTCTGACTGTATGCACAATCATGCTCCTGTTCTGACAGTATGCACAGAATGGTCCTCGTCTGACTGTGGGCACAAGATTTGTCATGGTCTGACTGTGTGCACACGAGTTCTCCTGGTCTGACTGTATGCACAAGAATGGTCCTGGTCTGACTGTGTGCACAAGAATGGTCTTGGTCTGACTGTGTGCAGAAGAGGTCCTGCTCTGACTGTGTGCAAAAGAAACGTCCTGGTATGACTGTATGGACAAGAATGGTCCTGGTCTGACTGTATGCACGAGAATGGACCTGGTCTGACTGTGTGCACAAGAGTGGTCCTTGTCTTACTGTGTGTACAAGAATGGTCCTGGTCTGCCTGTATGCAAAAGAATGGTCCTGGTCTGACTGGGTGCACAAGAATGGTCCTGGTCTGACTGTGTGCACAATAATGTTCCTGATCTGACTGTGTGCACAAGAATGGTCCTGGTCTGACTGTGTGCACAAGAATGGTCCTGGTCTGCCTGTATGCACAAGAATGGTCCTGGTCTGACTGTGTGCACAAGAATGGTCCTTGTTTTACTATGTGCACAAGAATGGTCCTGGTCTGCCAGTATGCACAAGAATGGTCCTGGTCTGACTGGGTGCACAGGAATGGTTCTGATCTGACTGTGTGCACAAGAATTGTCCTGGTCTGCCTGTATGCACAAGAATTGTCCTGGTCTGACTGGGTGCACAAGAATGGTGCTGGTCTGCCTATGTGCACAAGAATGGTCCTCATCTGACTGTATGGACAAGAATGGTCCTGGTCTGACTGTGTGCATAAGAATGGTCTTAGTCTGACTGTGTGCACAAGAATGGTCCTGGTCTGACTGTATGCACAAGAACGGTACTGCTGAGACTGTGTGCACAAGAATGGTCCTGGTCTGACTGTGTGCACAAGAATGGTCATGGTCTGACTGTGTGCAGAAGAATGGTCCTGGTCTGACTGTCTGCACAAGAATGGTCCTGATCTGACTTTATGCACAAGAATGGTCCTGCTCTGACTGTGTGCACAAGAATGGTCCTGGTCTGACTGTATGCACAAGAATGGTCCTGGTCTGACTGAATGGAGAACAATGGACCTGGTCTGACTTTATGCACAAGCTTGGTGCTGTTCTGACTGCGTGCACAAGAATGGTCCTGGGCTGACTGTGTGCACAAGAATGGTCCTTGTCTGACTGTATGCACAAGAATGGTCCTGGTCTGACAGTGGGCACAAGAATTGTCCTTGTCTTACTGTGTATACAAGAATGGTCCTGGTCTGACTGTATGCAAAAGAATGGTCCTGGTCTGACTGGGTGCACAAGAATGGTCCTGGTCTGACTGTGTGCACAATAATGTTCCTGATCTGACTGTGTGCACAAGAATGGTCCTGGTCTGACTGTGTGCACAAGAATGGTCCTGGTCTGCCTGTATGCACAAGAATGGTCCTGGTCTGACTGTGTGCACAAGAATGGTCCTTGTTTTACTATGTGCACAAGAATGGTCCTGGTCTGCCAGTGTGCACAAGAATGGTCCTGGTCTGACTGGGTGCACAGGAATGGTTCTGATCTGACTGTGTGCACAAGAATTGTCCTGGTCTGCCTGTATGCACAAGAATTGTCCTGGTCTGAATGGGTGCAAAGAAATGGTCCTGGTCTGACTGTGTGCACAAGAATGGTGCTGGTCTGACTGTATGGACATGAATGGTCCTGATCTGACTATATGCACAAGAATGGTTCTGGTCTGACTGTATGCACAAGAATGGTCTTGGTCTGACTGTTTGCACAAATATGGTCCTGGTCTGACAGTATGCACAAGAATGGTCCTTGTCTGACTGTGTGCACAAGAATTGTCCTGGTCTGACAATGTGCACACTAATTGTCCTGGTCTGACTGTATGCAGAAGAATGGTCCTGGTCTGACTGTATAGACAAGAATGGTCCTTGTCTGACTGTATGCACAAGAATGGTCTTGGTCTGACTGTGTGCACAAGAATGGTCCTGGACTGACTGTGTGCACAAGAATGGTGCTGGTCTGACTGCGTGCACAAGAATGGTCCTGGTCTGACTGTGTGCAAAGAATGGTCCTGGTCTTACTGTGTCCACAAGAATGGTCTTGGTCTGACTGTATGCACAATAATGGTCCTGGTCTGACTGGGAGCACAAGAATGGTCCTGGTCTGACTGTATGTACAAAAATGGTCTTGGTCAGACTGTATGCACAAGAATGGTCCTGGTCTGACTGTGTGCACAAGTATGGTCCTGGTGTGACTGTGTGCACAAGAATGGCCCTGGTCTGATTGTATGCACAAGAATGGTCCTGGTCTGACTATATGCACAAGAATGGTCCTGTTCTGACTGTGTGCACAAGAATGGTCCTGGTCTGACTGTGTGCACAAGAATGGTCCTCGTCTGCCTGTGTGCACAAGAATGGTCCTGGTCTGACTGTATGGAAAAGAATGGTCCTGGTCTGACTGTATGGACAAGAATGGTCCTGGTCTGACTTTATGCACAAGAATGGTCCTGGTCTAACTGTATCCACAAGAATGGTCCTTGTCTGACTGTGTGCACAAGAATGGTCCTGGTCTGACTGTATGCACAAAAATGGTCCTGGTCTGACTGTGTGTACAAGAGGGGTCCTTGTCTTCCTGTGTGCCCAAGAATGGTCCTGGTATGACTGTGTGCACAAGAATTGTCCTGGACTGACTGTGTGCACAAGAATGGTGCTGGTCCAAAAGCGTGCAGAAGAATGGTCCTGGTCTGACTGTGTGCAAAGAATGGTCCTGGTCTTACTGTGTCCACAAGAATGGTTTTGGTCTGACTGTGTGCACAAGAATGGTCCTGGTCTGACTGGGTGCACAAGGATGGTCCTGGTCTGACTGTATGTACAAGAATGGTCTTGGTCAGACTGTATGCACAAGAATGGTCCTGGTCTAACTGTATGCACAAGAATGGTCCTGGTCTGACTGTGTGCACAAGAATGGTCCAGGTCTGACTGTATGCACAAAAATGGTCCTGGTCTGACTGTGTGTACAAGAGGGGTCCTTGTTTTACTGTGTGCCCAAGAATGGTCCTGGTATGACTGTGTGCACAACAATTGTCCTGGTCTGACTGTATGCACAAGAATGGTCCTGCTGAGACTGTGTGCACAAGAATGGACCTGGTCTGACTGTATAGACAAGAATGGTCCTGGTCTGACTGTCTGCACAAGAATGGGCTTGGTCTGACTGTGTGCACAAGAATGGTCCTGGTCTGACTGTATGGACAAGAATGGTCCTGGTCTGACTGTATGCACGAGAATGGTTCTGGTCTGACTGTGTGCGCACGAATGGTCCTGGTCTGACTGTGTGCAAAAGAATGGTCGAGGTCTGACTGTGTGCACAAGAATGGTCCTGGTCAGACTTTATGCACAAGAATGGTCCTGGTCTGACTGTGTACACAAGAATGGTCCTGGTCTGACAGTATGCACAAGAATGGTCCTGGTCTGACTGTATGCACTAGAATGGTCTTGGTCTAACTGTGTGCACAAGAACGGTCCTGGTCTGAATGTATGCGCAAGAATGGTCCAGGTTTGCCTGTGTGCACAGGAATGGTCCTGGTCTGACTGTATGGACAAGAATGGTCCTGGTCTGACTGTGTGCACAAGAATGGACCTGGTCTGCCTGTGTGCACAAGAATGGTCCTGGTCTGACTGTATGCACAAGCATGCTCCTGTTCTGACAGTATGCACGGAATGGTCCTCGTCTGACTGTGGGCACAAGATTTGTCATGGTCTGACTGTGTGCACACGAGTTCTCCTGGTCTGACTGTATGCACAAGAATGGTCCTGGTCTGACTGTGTGCACAAGAATGGTCTTGGTCTGACTGTGTGCAGAAGAGGTCCTGCTCTGACTGTGTGCAAAAGAAAGGTCCTGGTATGACTGTATGGACAAGAATGGTCCTGGTCTGACTGTATGCACAAGAATGGTCCTGGTCTGACTGTGTGCACAAGAGTGGTCCTTGTCTTACTGTGTGTACAAGAATGGTCCTGGTCTGCCTGTATGCAAAAGAATGGTCCTGGTCTGACTGGGTGCACAAGAATGGTCCTGGTCTGACTGTGTGCACAATAATGTTCCTGATCTGACTGTGTGCACAAGAATGGTCCTGGTCTGACTGTGTGCACAAGAATGGTCCTGGTCTGCCTGTATGCACAAGAATGATCCTGGTCTGACTGTGTGCACAAGAATGGTCCTTGTTTTACTATGTGCACAAGAATGGTCCTGGTCTGCCAGTATGCACAAGAATGGTCCTGGTCTGACTGGGTGCACAGGAATGGTTCTGATCTGACTGTGTGCACAAGAATTGTCCTGGTCTGCCTGTATGCACAAGAATTGTCCTGGTCTGACTGGGTGCACAAGAATGGTGCTGGTCTGCCTATGTGCACAAGAATGGTCCTCATCTGACTGTATGGACAAGAATGGTCCTGGTCTGACTGTGTGCATAAGAATGGTCTTAGTCTGACTGTGTGCACAAGAATGGTCCTGGTCTGACTGTATGCACAAGAACGGTACTGCTGAGACTGTGTGCACAAGAATGGTCCTGGTCTGACTGTGTGCACAAGAATGGTCATGGTCTGACTGTGTGCAGAAGAATGGTCCTGGTCTGACTGTCTGCACAAGAATGGTCCTGATCTGACTTTATGCACAAGAATGGTCCTGCTCTGACTGTGTGCACAAGAATGGTCCTGGTCTGACTGTATGCACAAGAATGGTCCTGGTCTGACTGAATGGAGAACAATGGACCTGGTCTGACTTTATGCACAAGCTTGGTGCTGTTCTGACTGCGTGCACAAGAATGGTCCTGGGCTGACTGTGTGCACAAGAATGGTCCTTGTCTGACTGTATGCACAAGAATGGTCCTGGTCTGACAGTGGGCACAAGAATTGTCCTTGTCTTACTGTGTATACAAGAATGGTCCTGGTCTGACTGTATGCAAAAGAATGGTCCTGGTCTGACTGGGTGCACAAGAATGGTCCTGGTCTGACTGTGTGCACAATAATGTTCCTGATCTGACTGTGTGCACAAGAATGGTCCTGGTCTGACTGTGTGCACAAGAATGGTCCTGGTCTGCCTGTATGCACAAGAATGGTCCTGGTCTGACTGTGTGCACAAGAATGGTCCTTGTTTTACTATGTGCACAAGAATGGTCCTGGTCTGCCAGTGTGCACAAGAATGGTCCTGGTCTGACTGGGTGCACAGGAATGGTTCTGATCTGACTGTGTGCACAAGAATTGTCCTGGTCTGCCTGTATGCACAAGAATTGTCCTGGTCTGAATGGGTGCAAAGAAATGGTCCTGGTCTGACTGTGTGCACAAGAATGGTGCTGGTCTGACTGTATGGACATGAATGGTCCTGATCTGACTATATGCACAAGAATGGTTCTGGTCTGACTGTATGCACAAGAATGGTCTTGGTCTGACTGTTTGCACAAATATGGTCCTGGTCTGACAGTATGCACAAGAATGGTCCTTGTCTGACTGTGTGCACAAGAATTGTCCTGGTCTGACAATGTGCACACTAATTGTCCTGGTCTGACTGTATGCAGAAGAATGGTCCTGGTCTGACTGTATAGACAAGAATGGTCCTTGTCTGACTGTATGCACAAGAATGGTCTTGGTCTGACTGTGTGCACAAGAATGGTCCAGGTCTTCCTGTGTCCACAAGAATGGCCCTGGTCTGACTGTGTGCACAAGAATGGTCCTGGACTGACTGTGTGCACAAGAATGGTGCTGGTCTGACTGCGTGCACAAGAATGGTCCTGGTCTGACTGTGTGCAAAGAATGGTCCTGGTCTTACTGTGTCCACAAGAATGGTCTTGGTCTGACTGTATGCACAATAATGGTCCTGGTCTGACTGGGAGCACAAGAATGGTCCTGGTCTGACTGTATGTACAAAAATGGTCTTGGTCAGACTGTATGCACAAGAATGGTCCTGGTCTGACTGTGTGCACAAGTATGGTCCTGGTGTGACTGTGTGCACAAGAATGGCCCTGGTCTGATTGTATGCACAAGAATGGTCCTGGTCTGACTATATGCACAAGAATGGTCCTGTTCTGACTGTGTGCACAAGAATGGTCCTGGTCTGACTGTGTGCACAAGAATGGTCCTCGTCTGCCTGTGTGCACAAGAATGGTCCTGGTCTGACTGTATGGAAAAGAATGGTCCTGGTCTGACTGTATGGACAAGAATGGTCCTGGTCTGACTTTATGCACAAGAATGGTCCTGGTCTAACTGTATCCACAAGAATGGTCCTTGTCTGACTGTGTGCACAAGAATGGTCCTGGTCTGACTGTATGCACAAAAATGGTCCTGGTCTGACTGTGTGTACAAGAGGGGTCCTTGTCTTCCTGTGTGCCCAAGAATGGTCCTGGTATGACTGTGTGCACAAGAATTGTCCTGGACTGACTGTGTGCACAAGAATGGTGCTGGTCCAAAAGCGTGCAGAAGAATGGTCCTGGTCTGACTGTGTGCAAAGAATGGTCCTGGTCTTACTGTGTCCACAAGAATGGTTTTGGTCTGACTGTGTGCACAAGAATGGTCCTGGTCTGACTGGGTGCACAAGGATGGTCCTGGTCTGACTGTATGTACAAGAATGGTCTTGGTCAGACTGTATGCACAAGAATGGTCCTGGTCTAACTGTATGCACAAGAATGGTCCTGGTCTGACTGTGTGCACAAGAATGGTCCAGGTCTGACTGTATGCACAAAAATGGTCCTGGTCTGACTGTGTGTACAAGAGGGGTCCTTGTTTTACTGTGTGCCCAAGAATGGTCCTGGTATGACTGTGTGCACAACAATTGTCCTGGTCTGACTGTATGCACAAGAATGGTCCTGCTGAGACTGTGTGCACAAGAATGGACCTGGTCTGACTGTATAGACAAGAATGGTCCTGGTCTGACTGTCTGCACAAGAATGGGCTTGGTCTGACTGTGTGCACAAGAATGGTCCTGGTCTGACTGTATGGACAAGAATGGTCCTGGTCTGACTGTATGCACGAGAATGGTTCTGGTCTGACTGTGTGCGCACGAATGGTCCTGGTCTGACTGTGTGCAAAAGAATGGTCGAGGTCTGACTGTGTGCACAAGAATGGTCCTGGTCAGACTTTATGCACAAGAATGGTCCTGGTCTGACTGTGTACACAAGAATGGTCCTGGTCTGACAGTATGCACAAGAATGGTCCTGGTCTGACTGTATGCACTAGAATGGTCCTGGTCTAACTGTGTGCACAAGAACGGTCCTGGTCTGAATGTATGCGCAAGAATGGTCCAGGTTTGCCTGTGTGCACAGGAATGGTCCTGGTCTGACTGTATGGACAAGAATGGTCCTGGTCTGACTGTGTGCACAAGAATGGACCTGGTCTGCCTGTGTGCACAAGAATGGTCCTGGTCTGACTGTATGCACAAGCATGCTCCTGTTCTGACAGTATGCACGGAATGGTCCTCGTCTGACTGTGGGCACAAGATTTGTCATGGTCTGACTGTGTGCACACGAGTTCTCCTGGTCTGACTGTATGCACAAGAATGGTCCTGGTCTGACTGTGTGCACAAGAATGGTCTTGGTCTGACTGTGTGCAGAAGAGGTCCTGCTCTGACTGTGTGCAAAAGAAAGGTCCTGGTATGACTGTATGGACAAGAATGGTCCTGGTCTGACTGTATGCACAAGAATGGTCCTGGTCTGACTGTGTGCACAAGAGTGGTCCTTGTCTTACTGTGTGTACAAGAATGGTCCTGGTCTGACTGTGTGCACAAGAATGGTCCTGGTCTGACTGCCTGCACAAGAATGGTCCTGGTCTGCCTGTATACATAAGAATGGTCCTGGTCTGACTGTGTGCACAAGAATGGTCCTTGTTTTACTATGTGCACAAGAATGGTCCTGGTCTGCCAGTATGCACAAGAATGGTCCTGGTCTGACTGGGTGCACAGGAATGGTTCTGATCTGACTGTGTGCACAAGAATTGTCCTGGTCTGCCTGTATGCACAAGAATTGTCCTGGTCTGACTGGGTGCACAAGAATGGTGCTGGTCTGCCTGTGTGCACAAGAATGGTCCTGGTCTGACTGTATGGACAAGAATGGTCCTGGTCTGACTGTGTGCACAAGAATGGTCTTAGTCTGACTGTGTGCACAAGAATGGTCTTAGTCTGACTGTATGCACAAGAACGGTACTGCTGAGACTGTGTGCACAAGAATGGTCCTGGTCTGACTGTGTGCACAAGAATGGTCCTGGACTGACTGTGTGCACAAGAATGGTCCTGGTCTGACTGTATGGAGAAGAATGGTCCTGGTCTGACTTTATGCACAAGAATGGTGCTGTTCTGACTGCGTGCACAAGAATGGTCCTGGTCTGACTGTGTGCACAAGAATGGTCCTTGTCTGACTGTATGCACAAGAATGGTCCTGGTCTGACTGTGGGCACAAGAATTGTCCTTGTCTTACTGTGTGCACAAAAATGGTCCAGGTCTGCCTGTATGCACAAGAATTGTCCTAGTCTGACTGGTTGCAAAGGAATGGTCCTGGTCTGACTGTGTGCACAAGAATGGTGCTGGTCTGACTGTATGGACATGAATGGTCCTGATCTGACTATATGCACAAGAATGGTTCTGGTCTGACTGTATGCACAAGAATGGTGTTGGTCTGACTGTTTGCACAAATATGGTCCTGATCTGACAGTATGCACAAGAATGGTCCTTGTCTGACTGTGTGCACAAGAATTGTCCTGGTCTGACAATGTGCACACTAATTGTCCTGGTCTGACTGTATGCAGAAGAATGGTCCTGGTCTGACTGTATAGACAAGAATGGTCCTTGTCTGACTGTATGCACAGGAATGGTCTTGGTCTGACTGTGTGCACAAGAATGGTCCAGGTCTTCCTGTGTCCACAAGAATGGTCCTGGTCTGACTGTGTGCACAAGAATGGTCCTGGACTGACTGTGTGCACAAGAATGGTGCTGGTCTGACTGCGTGCACAAGAATGGTCCTGGTCTGACTGTGTGCAAAGAATGGTCCTGGTCTTACTGTGTCCACAAGAATGGTCTTGGTCTGACTGTATGCACAAGAATGGTCCTGGTCTGACTGGGTGAACAAGAATGGTCCTGGTCTGACTGTATGTACAAGAATGGTCTTAGTCAGACAGTATGCACAAGAATGGTCCTGGTCTGACTGTATGCGAAAGAATGGTCCTGTTCTGACTGTGTGCACAAGAATGGTCCTGGTCTGACTGTGCGCACAAGAATGGTCCTGGTCTCACTGTATGGAGAAGAATGCTCCCGTCTTACTGTACGCACTAGAATGGTCTTGGTCTGACTGTGTGCACAAGTATGGTCCTGGTGTGACTGTGTGCACAAGAATGGTCCTGGTCTGATTGTACGCACAAGAATGGTCCAGGTCTGACTATATGCACAAGAATGGTCCTGTTCTGACTGTGTGCACAAGAATGGTCCTGGTCTGACTGTGTGCACAAGAATGGTCCTCGTCTGCCTGTGTGCACAAGAATGGTGCTGGTCTGACTTTATGGAAAAGAATGGTCCTGGTCTGACTGTATGGACAAGAATGGTCCTGGTCTGACTGTATGCACAAGAATGGTCCTGGTCTAACTGTATCCACAAGAATGGTCCTGGTCTGACTGTGTGCACAAGAATGGTCCTGGTCTGACTGTATGCACAAAAATGGTCCTGGTCTGACTGTGTGTACAAGAGGGGTCCTTGTCTTCCTGTGTGCACAAGAATGGTCCTGGTATGACTGTGTGCACAAGAATTATCCTGGACTGACTGTGTGCACAAGAATGGTGCTGGTCCGAATGCGTGCACAAGAATGGTCCTGGTCTGACTGTGTGCAAAGAATGGTCCTGGTCTTACTGTGTCCACAAGAATGGTCTTGGTCTGACTGTATGCACAAGAATGGTACTGGTCTGACTGGGTGCACAAGAATGGTCCTGGTCTGACTGTATGTACAAGAGTGTTCTTGGTCAGACTGTATGCACAAGAATGGTCCTGGTCTGACTGTATGCGCAAGAATGGTCCTGTTCTGACTGTGTGCACAAGAATGGTCCTGGTCTGACTGCGCGCACAAGAAAGGTCCTGGTCTCACTGTATGGAGAAGAATGCTCCTGTCTTACTGTATGCACAAGAATGGTCTTGGTCTGACTGTGTGCACAAGAATGGTCCTGGTGTGACTGTGCGCACAAGAATGGTCCTGGTCTGATTGTATGCACAAGAATGGTCCTGGTCTGACTATATGCACAAGAATGGTCCTGTTCTGACTGTGTGCACAAGAATGGTCCTGGTCTGACTGTGTGCGCAAGAATGGTCCTGGTCTGCCTGTGTGCACAAGAATGGTCCTGGTCTGACTGTATGGAAAAGAATGGTCCTGGTCTGACTGTATGGACAAGAATGGTCCTGGTCTGACTGTATGCACAAGAATGGTCCTGGTCTGACTGTGTGCACAAGAATGGTCCTGGTCTGACTCAGTGCTTAAGAATGGTCCTGGTCTGACGGTATGCACAAGAATGGTCCTGGTCTGACTGCATGCACAAAAATGGTCCTGGTCTGACTGTGTGTACAAGACTGGTCCTGGTCTGCCTGTATGGAAAAGAATGGTCCTGGTCTGACTGTATGGACAAGAATGGTCGTGGTCTGACTGTATGCACAAGAATGGTCCTGGTCTAACTGTATGCACAAAAATGGTCCTGGTCTGACTGTGTGTACAAGAGGGGTCCTTGTCTTACTGTGTGCCCAAGAATGGTCCTGGTATGACTGTGTGCACAAGAATTGTTCGGGTCGGACTGTATGCACAAGAATGGTCCTGCTGAGACTGTGTGCACAAGCATGGTCCTGGTCTGACTGTATAGACAAGAATGTTCCTGGTCTGACTGTCTGCACAAGAATGGGCTGGGTCTGCCTGTGTGCACAAGAATGGTCCTGGTCTGACTGTATGCAGAAGAATGGTCCTGGTCTGACTGTATAGACAAGAATGGTCCTTGTCTGACTGTATGCACAAGAATGGTCTTGGTCTGACTGTGTGCACAAGAATGGTCCTGGACTGACTGTGTGCACAAGAATGGTGCTGGTCTGACTGCGTGCACAAGAATGGTCCTGGTCTGACTGTGTGCAAAGAATGGTCCTGGTCTTACTGTGTCCACAAGAATGGTCTTGGTCTGACTGTATGCACAAGAATGGTCCTGGTCTGACTGGGAGCACAAGAATGGTCCTGGTCTGACTGTATGTACAAAAATGGTCTTGGTCAGACTGTATGCACAAGAATGGTCCTGGTCTGACTGTATGCGAAAGAATGGTACTGTTCTGACTGTGTGCACAAGAATGGTCCTGGTCTGACTGTGCACACAAGAATGGTCCTGGTCTCACTGTATGGAGAAGAATGCTCCCGTCTTACTGTATGCACAAGAATGGTCTTGGTCTGACTGTGTGCACAAGTATGGTCCTGGTGTGACTGTGTGCACAAGAATGGTCCTGGTCTGATTGTATGCACAAGAATGGTCCTGGTCTGACTATATGCACAAGAATGGTCCTGTTCTGACTGTGTGTACAAGAATGGTCCTGGTCTGACTGTGTGCACAAGAATGGTCCTCGTCTGCCTGTGTGCACAAGAATGGTCCTGGTCTGACTGTATGGAAAAGAATGGTCCTGGTCTGACTGTATGGACAAGAATGGTCCTGGTCTGACTTTATGCACAAGAATGGTCCTGGTCTAACTGTATCCACAAGAATGGTCCTTGTCTGACTGTGTGCACAAGAATGGTCCTGGTCTGACTGTATGCACAAAAATGGTCCTGGTCTGACTGTGTGTACAAGAGGGGTCCTTGTCTTCCTGTGTGCCCAAGAATGGTCCTGGTATGACTGTGTGCACAAGAATTGTCCTGGACTGACTGTGTGCACAAGAATGGTGCTGGTCCGACTGCGTGCAGAAGAATGGTCCTGGTCTGACTGTGTGCAAAGAATGGTCCTGGTCTTACTGTGTCCACAAGAATGGTTTTGATCTGACTGTGTGCACAAGAATGGTCCTGGTCTGACTGGGTGCACAAGAATGGTCCTGGTCTGACTGTATGTACAAGAATGGTCTTGGTCAGACTGTATGCACAAGAATGGTCCTGGTCTAACTGTATGCACAAGAATGGTCCTGGTCTGACTGTGTGCACAAGAATGGTCCTGGTCTGACTGTATGCACAAAAATGGCCCTGGTCTGACTGTGTGTACAAGAGGGGTCCTTGTTTTACTGTGTGCCCAAGAATGGTCCTGGTATGACTGTGTGCACAACAATTGTCCTGGTCTGACTGTATGCACAAGAATGGTCCTGCTGAGACTGTGTGCACAAGAATGGACCTGGTCTGACTGTATAGACAAGAATGGTCCTGGTCTGACTGTCTGCACAAGAATGGGCTTGGTCTGACTGTGTGCACAAGAATGGTCCTGGTCTGACTGTATGGACAAGAATGGTCCTGGTCTGACTGTATGCACG
This sequence comes from Isurus oxyrinchus, assembly GCA_026770705.1. Taxonomy (NCBI): domain Eukaryota; kingdom Metazoa; phylum Chordata; class Chondrichthyes; order Lamniformes; family Lamnidae; genus Isurus; species Isurus oxyrinchus. Next base: position 726,040 of record JANJGN010000012.1, read on the forward strand.
AGAATGGTTCTGGTCTGACTGTGTGCGCACGAATGGTCCTGGTCTGACTGTGTGCAAAAGAATGGTCGAGGTCTGACTGTGTGCACAAGAATGGTCCTGGTCAGACTGTATGCACAAGAATGGTCCTGGTCTGACTGTGTACACAAGAATGGTCCTGGTCTGACAGTATGCACAAGAATGGTCCTGGTCTGACTGTATGCACTAGAATGGTCCTGGTCTAACTGTGTGCACAAGAACGGTCCTGGTCTGAATGTATGCGCAAGAATGGTCCTGGTTTGCCTGTGTGCACAGGAATGGTCCTGGTCTGACTGTATGGACAAGAATGGTCCTGGTCTGACGGTGTGCACAAGAATGGACCTGGTCTGCCTGTGTGCACAAGAATGGTCCTGGTCTGACTGTATGCACAAGCATGCTCCTGTTCTGACAGTATGCACAGAATGGTCCTCGTCTGACTGTGGGCACAAGATTTGTCATGGTCTGACTGTGTGCACACGAGTTCTCCTGGTCTGACTGTATGCACAAGAATGGTCCTGGTCTGACTGTGTGCACAAGAATGGTCTTGGTCTGACTGTGTGCAGAAGAGGGGTCCTTGTCTTACTGTGTGCCCAAGAATGGTCCTGGTATGACTCTGTGCACAAGAATTGTTCGGGTCGGACTGTATGCACAAGAATGGTCCTGCTGAGACTGTGTGCACAAGCATGGTCCTGGTCTGACTGTATAGACAAGAATGTTCCTGGTCTGACTGTCTGCACAAGAATGGGCTGGGTCTGCCTGTGTGCACAAGAATGGTCCTGGTCTGACTGTATGCAGAAGAATGGTCCTGGTCTAACTGTATGGACAAGAATGGTCGTGGTCTGACTGTATGCACAAGAATGGTCCTGGTCTAACTGTATGCACAAAAATGGTCCTGGTCTGACTGTGTGTACAAGAGGGGTCCTTGTCTTACTGTGTGCCCAAGAATGGTCCTGGTATGACTGTGTGCACAAGAATTGTTCGGGTCGGACTGTATGCACAAGAATGGTCCTGCTGAGACTGTGTGCACAAGCATGGTCCTGGTCTGACTGTATAGACAAGAATGTTCCTGGTCTGACTGTCTGCACAAGAATGGGCTGGGTCTGCCTGTGTGCACAAGAATGGTCCTGGTCTGACTGTATGCAGAAGAATGGTCCTGGTCTGACTGTATAGACAAGAATGGTCCTTGTCTGACTGTATGCACAAGAATGGTCTTGGTCTGACTGTGTGCACAAGAATGGTCCTGGACTGACTGTGTGCACAAGAATGGTGCTGGTCTGACTGCGTGCACAAGAATGGTCCTGGTCTGACTGTGTGCAAAGAATGGTCCTGGTCTTACTGTGTCCACAAGAATGGTCTTGGTCTGACTGTATGCACAAGAATGGTCCTGGTCTGACTGGGAGCACAAGAATGGTCCTGGTCTGACTGTATGTACAAAAATGGTCTTGGTCAGACTGTATGCACAAGAATGGTCCTGGTCTGACTGTATGCGAAAGAATGGTACTGTTCTGACTGTGTGCACAAGAATGGTCCTGGTCTGACTGTGCACACAAGAATGGTCCTGGTCTCACTGTATGGAGAAGAATGCTCCCGTCTTACTGTATGCACAAGAATGGTCTTGGTCTGACTGTGTGCACAAGTATGGTCCTGGTGTGACTGTGTGCACAAGAATGGTCCTGGTCTGATTGTATGCACAAGAATGGTCCTGGTCTGACTATATGCACAAGAATGGTCCTGTTCTGACTGTGTGTACAAGAATGGTCCTGGTCTGACTGTGTGCACAAGAATGGTCCTCGTCTGCCTGTGTGCACAAGAATGGTCCTGGTCTGACTGTATGGAAAAGAATGGTCCTGGTCTGACTGTATGGACAAGAATGGTCCTGGTCTGACTTTATGCACAAGAATGGTCCTGGTCTAACTGTATCCACAAGAATGGTCCTTGTCTGACTGTGTGCACAAGAATGGTCCTGGTCTGACTGTATGCACAAAAATGATCCTGGTCTGACTGTGTGTACAAGAGGGGTCCTTGTCTTCCTGTGTGCCCAAGAATGGTCCTGGTATGACTGTGTGCACAAGAATTGTCCTGGACTGACTGTGTGCACAAGAATGGTGCTGGTCCGACTGCGTGCAGAAGAATGGTCCTGGTCTGACTGTGTGCAAAGAATGGTCCTGGTCTTACTGTGTCCACAAGAATGGTTTTGATCTGACTGTGGGCACAAGAATGGTCCTGGTCTGACTGGGTGCACAAGAATGGTCCTGGTCTGACTGTATGTACAAGAATGGTCTTGGTCAGACTGTATGCACAAGAATGGTCCTGGTCTAACTGTATGCACAAGAATGGTCCTGGTCTGACTGTGTGCACAAGAATGGTCCTGGTCTGACTGTATGCACAAAAATGGTCCTGGTCTGACTGTGTGTACAAGAGGGGTCCTTGTTTTACTGTGTGCCCAAGAATGGTCCTGGTATGACTGTGTGCACAACAATTGTCCTGGTCTGACTGTATGCACAAGAATGGTCCTGCTGAGACTGTGTGCACAAGAATGGACCTGGTCTGACTGTATAGACAAGAATGGTCCTGGTCTGACTGTCTGCACAAGAATGGGCTTGGTCTGACTGTGTGCACAAGAATGGTCCTGGTCTGACTGTATGGACAAGAATGGTCCTGGTCTGACTGTATGCACGAGAATGGTTCTGGTCTGACTGTGTGCGCACGAATGGTCCTGGTCTGACTGTGTGCAAAAGAATGGTCGAGGTCTGACTGTGTGCACAAGAATGGTCCTGGTCAGACTGTATGCACAAGAATGGTCCTGGTCTGACTGTGTACACAAGAATGGTCCTGGTCTGACAGTATGCACAAGAATGGTCCTGGTCTGACTGTATGCACTAGAATGGTCCTGGTCTAACTGTGTGCACAAGAACGGTCCTGGTCTGAATGTATGCGCAAGAATGGTCCTGGTTTGCCTGTGTGCACAGGAATGGTCCTGGTCTGACTGTATGGACAAGAATGGTCCTGGTCTGACGGTGTGCACAAGAATGGACCTGGTCTGCCTGTGTGCACAAGAATGGTCCTGGTCTGACTGTATGCACAAGCATGCTCCTGTTCTGACAGTATGCACAGAATGGTCCTCGTCTGACTGTGGGCACAAGATTTATCATGGTCTGACTGTGTGCACACGAGTTCTCCTGGTCTGACTGTATGCACAAGAATGGTCCTGGTCTGACTGTGTGCACAAGAATGGTCTTGGTCTGACTGTGTGCAGAAGAGGTCCTGCTCTGACTGTGTGCAAAAGAAAGGTCCTGGTATGACTGTATGGACAAGAATGGTGCTGGTCTGACTGCGTGCACAAGAATGGTCCTGGTCTGACTGTGTGCAAAGAATGGTCCTGGTCTTACTGTGTCCACAAGAATGGTCTTGGTCTGACTGTATGCACAAGAATGGTCCTGGTCTGACTGGGAGCACAAGAATGGTCCTGGTCTGACTGTATGTACAAAAATGGTCTTGGTCAGACTGTATGCACAAGAATGGTCCTGGTCTGACTTTATGCACAAGAATGGTGCTGTTCTGACTGCGTGCACAAGAATGGTCCTGGTCTGACTGTGTGCACAAGAATGGTCCTTTTCTGACGGTATGCACAAGAATGGTCCTGGTCTGACTGTGGGCACAAGAATTGTCCTGGTCTTACTGTGTGCACAAAAATGGTCCAGGTCTGCCTGTATGCACAAGAATTGTCCTAGTCTGACTGGTTGCAAAGGAATGGTCCTGGTCTGACTGTGTGCACAAGAATGGTGCTGGTCTGACTGTATGGACATGAATGGTCCTGATCTGACTGTATGCACAAGAATGGTGTTGGTCTGACTGTTTGCACAAATATGGTCCTGATCTGACAGTATGCACAAGAATGGTCCTTGTCTGACTGTGTGCACAAGAATTGTCCTGGTCTGACAATGTGCACAGTAATTGTCCTGGTCTGACTGTATGCAGAAGAATGGTCCTGGTCTGACTGTATAGACAAGAATGGTCCTTGTCTGACTGTATGCACAGGAATGGTCTTGGTCTGACTGTGTGCACAAGAATGGTCCAGGTCTTCCTGTGTCCACAAGAATGGTCCTGGTCTGACTGTGTGCACAAGAATGGTCCTGGACTGACTGTGTGCACAAGAATGGTGCTGGTCTGACTGCGTGCACAAGAATGGTCCTGGTCTGACTGTGTGCAAAGAATGGTCCTGGTCTTACTGTGTCCACAAGAATGGTCTTGGTCTGACTGTATGCACAAGAATGGTCCTGGTCTGACTGGGTGCACAAGAATGGTCCTGGTCTGACTGTATGTACAAGAATGGTCTTGGTCAGACTGTATGCACAAGAATGGTCCTGGTCTGACTGTATGCGAAAGAATGGTCCTGTTCTGACTGTGTGCACAAGAATGGTCCTGGTCTGACTGTGCGCACAAGAATGGTCCTGGTCTCACTGTATGGAGAAGAATGCTCCCGTCTTACTGTACGCACTAGAATGGTCTTGGTCTGACTGTGTGCACAAGTATGGTCCTGGTGTGACTGTGTGCACAAGAATGGTCCTGGTCTGATTGTATGCACAAGAATGGTCCTGGTGTGACTATATGCACAAGAATGGTCCTGTTCTGACTGTGTGCACAAGAATGGTCCTGGTCTGACTGTGTGCACAAGAATGGTCCTCGTCTGCCTGTGTGCACAAGAATGGTGCTGGTCTGACTGTAGGGAAAAGAATGGTCCTGGTCTGACTGTATGGACAAGAATGGTCCTGGTCTGACTGTATGCACAAGAATGGTCCTGGTCTAACTGTATCCACAAGAATGGTCCTGGTCTGACTGTGTGCACAAGAATGGTCCTGGTCTGACTGTATGCACAAAAATGGTCCTGGTCTGACTGTGTGTACAAGAGGGGTCCTTGTCTTCCTGTGTGCACAAGAATGGTCCTGGTATGACTGTGTGCACAAGAATTGTCCTGGACTGACTGTGTGCACAAGAATGGTGCTGGTCCGACTGCGTGCACAAGAATGGTCCTGGTCTGACTGTGTGCAAAGAATGGTCCTGGTCTTACTGTGTCCACAAGAATGGTCTTGGTCTGACTGTATGCACAAGAATGGTCATGGTCTGACTGGGTGCACAAGAATGGTCCTGGTCTGACTGTATGTACAAGAATGTTCTTGGTCAGACTGTATGCACAAGAATGGTCCTGGTCTGACTGTATGCGCAAGAATGGTCCTGTTCTGACTGTGTGCACAAGAATGGTCCTGGTCTGACTGCGCGCACAAGAATGGTCCTGGTCTCACTGTATGGAAAAGAATGCTCCTGTCTTACTGTATGCACAAGAATGGTCTTGGTCTGACTGTGTGCACAAGAATGGTCCTGGTGTGACTGTGTGCACAAGAATGGTCCTGGTCTGATTGTATGCACAAGAATGGTCCTGGTCTGACTATATGCACAAGAATGGTCCTGTTCTGACTGTGTGCACAAGAATGGTCCTGGTCTGACTGTGTGCACAAGAATGGTCCTGGTCTGCCTGTGTGCACAAGAATGGTCCTGGTCTGCCTGTTTGCACAAGAATGGTCCTGGTCTGACTGTGTGCACAAGTATGGTCCTGGTCTGACTGAGTGCTTAAGAATGGTCCTGGTCTGACGGTATGCACAAGAATGGTCCTGGTCTGACTGCATGCACAAAAATGGTCCTGGTCTGACTGTGTGTACAAGACTGGTCCTGGTCTGACTGTATGGAAAAGAATGGTCCTGGTCTGACTGTATGGACAAGAATGGTCGTGGTCTGACTGTATGCACAAGAATGGTCCTGGTCTAACTGTATGCACAAAAATGGTCCTGGTCTGACTGTGTGTACAAGAGGGGTCCTTGTCTTACTGTGTGCCCAAGAATGGTCCTGGTATGACTGTGTGCACAAGAATTGTTCGGGTCTGACTGTATGCACAAGAATGGTCCTGCTGAGACTGTGTGCACAAGCATGGTCCTGGTCTGACTGTATAGACAAGAATGTTCCTGGTCTGACTGTCTGCACAAGAATGGGCTGGGTCTGACTGTGTGCACAAGAATGGTCCTGGTCTGACTGTATGGAAAAGAATGGTCCTGGTCTGACTGTATGCACAAGAATGGTTCTGGTCTGACTGTGTGCACAAGAATTGTCCTGGTCTGACTGTGTGCACAAGAATGGTCGTGGTCGGACTGTGTGCACAAGAATGGTCCTGGTCTGACTGTATGCTCTAGAATGGTCCTGGTCTGACTGTGTGCACAAGAATGGTACTGGTCAGACTGTGTGCACAAGAATGGTCCTGGTTTGCCTGTGTGCACAGGAATGGTCCTGGTCTGACAGTATGGACAAGAATGGTCCTGGTCTGACTGTGTGCACAAGAATGGTCCTAGTCAGACTGTGTGCACAAGAATGGTCCTGGTTTGCCTGTGTGCACAGGAATGGTCCTGGTCTGACTGTATGGACAAGAATGGTCCTTGTCTGCCTGTGTGCACAAGAATGGTCCTGGTCTGACTGTATGCACAAGCATGGTCCTGGTCTGACAGTATGCACAGAATGGTCCTCGTCTGACTGTGGGCACAAGAATTGTCATGGTCTGACTGTGTGCACACGAATTCTCCTGGTCTGACTGTATGCAAAAGAATGGTCCTGGTCTGACTGTGTGCACAAGAATGGTCTTGGTCTGACTGTGTGCAGAAGAATGGTCCTGGTCTGACTGTGTGCAAAAGAAAGGTCCTGGTATGATTGTATGAACAAGAATGGTCCTCGCCTGACTGTATGCACAAGAATGGTCCTGGTCTGACTGTGTGCACAAGAATGGTCCTTGTCTTACTGTGTGTACAAGAATGGTCCTGGTCTGCCTGTATGCAAAAGAATGGTCCTGGTCTGACTGGGTGCACAAGAATGGTCCTGGTCTGACTGTGTGCACAAGAATGGTCCTCGTCTGACTGCATGCTCTAGAATGGTCCTGGTCTGACTGTGTGCACAAGAATGGTACTGGTCAGACTGTGTGCACAAGAATTGTCCTGGTTTGACTGTGTGCACAGGAATGGTCCTGGTCTGACAGTATGGACAAGAATGGTCCTGGTCTGACTGTGTGCACAAGAATGGTCCTAGTCAGACTGTGTGCACAAGAATGGTCCTGGTTTGCCTGTGTGCACAGGAATGGTCCTGGTCTGACTGTATGGACAAGAATGGTCCAGGTCTGCCTGTGTGCACAAGAATGGTCCTGGTCTGACTGTATGCACAAGCATGGTCCTGGTCTGACAGTATGCACAGAATGGTCCTCGTCTGACTGTGGGCACAAGAATTGTCATGGTCTGACTGTGTGCACACGAATTGTCCTGGTCTGACTGTATGCAAAAGAATGGTCCTGGTCTGACTGTGTGCACAAGAATGGTCTTGGTCTGACTGTGTGCAGAAGAATGGTCCTGGTCTGACTGTGTGCAAAAGAAAGGACCTGGTATGATTGTATGAACAAGAATGGTCCTCGCCTGACTGTATGCACAAGACTGGTCCTGGTCTGACTGTGTGCACAAGAATGGTCCTTGTCTTACTGTGTGTACAAGAATGGTCCTGGTCTGCCTGTATGCAAAAGAATGGTCCTGGTCTGACTGGGTGCACAGGAATGGTCCTGGTCTGACTGTGTGCACAATATTGTTCCTGATCTGACTGTGTGCACAAGAATGGTCCTGGTCTGACTGTATGCACATGAATGGTCCTGATCTGACTGTGTGCACAAGAATGGTCCTTGATTTACTATGTGCACAAGAATGGTCCGGGTCTGCCAGTATGCACAAGAATGGTCCTCGTCTGACTGTGTGCACAGGAATGGTTCTGATCAGACTGTGTGCACAAGAATTGTCCTGGTCTGCCTGTATGCACAAGAATTGTCCTGGTCTGATTGGGTGCACAAGAATGGTGCTGGTCTGACTGTGTGCACAAGAATGGTCCTCGTCTGACTGTATGGACAAGAATGGTCCTGGTCTGACTGTGTGCACAAGAATGGTCTTGGTCTGACTGTGTGCACAAGAATGGTCCTGGTCTGACTGTATGCACAAGAATGGTCCTGCTGAGACTGTGTGCACAAGAATGGTCCTGGTCTGACTGCGTGCACAAGAATGGTCCTAGTCGGACTGTGAGCAGAAGAATGGTCCTGGTCTGACAGTCTGCACAAGAATGGTCCTGATCTGACTTTATGCACAAGAATGGTCCTGCTCAGACTGTGTGCACAAGAATGGTCCTGGTCTGACTGTGTGCACAAGAATGGTCCTGGTCTGACTGTATGGAGAAGAATGGTCCTGGTCTGACTGTATGCACAAGAATGGTCCTGGTCTGACTGTGTGCACAAGAATGGTCCTGGTCTGACTGTATGGAGAAGAATGGTCCTGGTCTTACTGTGTGCAAAAGAATGGTGCTGGTCTGACTGTATGGACATTAATGGTCCTGATATGACTGTATGCCCAAGAATCGTCTTGGTCTGACTGTTTGCACAAATATGGTCCTGGTCTGACACTATGCACAAGAATGGACCTGGTCTCTCTTGGTGCACAAGAATTGTCCTGGTCTGACAGTGTGCACACGAATTGTCCTGGTCTGACTGTATGCAGAAGAATGGTCCTGGTCTGACTGTGTGCACAGGAATGATCTTGGTCTGACTGTGTGCAGAAGAATGGTCCTGGTCTGACTGTGTGCAAAAGAAAGGTCCTGGTCTGACTGTATGGATAAGAATGGTCCTGGTCTGACTGTATGCACAAGAATGGTCCTGGTCTGACTGTGTGCACAAGAATGGTCCTTTTCTTACTGGGTGCACAAGAATAGTCCTGGTCTGCCTGCATGCAAAAGAATGGTCCTTGTCTGACTGTGTGCACAAGAATGGTCCTGGTCTGACTGTGTGCACAAGAATGGTCCTGGTCTGACTGTGTGCACAATAGTGGTCCTGGCCTGACTGTATAGACAAGAATGGTCCTGGTCTGCCTGTATGCGCACGAATGGTCCTGGTCTGACTGTGTGCACAAGAATGGTCCTGGTCTCACTGTATGGAGAAGAATGCTCCCGTCTTACTGTATGCACAAGAATGGTCTTGGCCTGACTGTGTGCACAAGTATGGTCCTGGTGTGACTGTGTGCACAAGAATGGTCCTGGTCTGATTGTATGCACAAGAATGGTCCTGGTCTGACTATATGCACAAGAATGGTCCTGTTCTGACTGTGTGCACAAGAATGGTCCTGGTCTGACTGTGTGCACAAGAATTGTCCTCGTCTGCCTGTGTGCACAAGAATGGTCCTGGTCTGACTGTATGGAAAAGAATGGTCCTGGTCTGACTGTATGGACAAGAATGGTCCTGGTCTGACTGTATGCACAAGAATGGTCCTGGTCTAACTGTATCCACAAGAATGGTCCTGGTCTGACTGTGTGCACAAGAATGGTCCTGGTCTGACTGTATGCACAAAAATAGTCCTGGTCTGACTGTGTGTACAAGAGGGGTCCTTGTCTTCCTGTGTGCCCAAGAATGGTCCTGGTATGACTGTGTGCACAAGAATTGTCCTGGACTGACTGTGTGCACAAGAATGGTGCTGGTCCAACTGCGTGCACAAGAATGGTCCTGGTCTGACTGTGTACAAAGAATGGTCCTGGTCTTACTGTGTCCACAAGAATGGTCTTGGTCTGACCGTATGCACAAGAATGGTCCTGGTCTGACTGGGTGCACAAGAATGGTCCTGGTCTGACTGTATGTACAAGAATGGTCTTGGTCAGACTGTATGCACAAGAATGGTCCTGGTCTGACTGTATGCGCAAGAATGGTCCTGTTCTGACTGTGTGCACAAGAATGGTCCTGGTCTGACTGTGCGCACAAGAATGGTCCTGGTCTCACTGTATGGAGAAGAATGCTCCTGTCTTACTGTATGCACAAGAATGCTCTTGGTCTGACTGTGTGCACAAGAATGGTCCTGGTGTGACTGTGTGCACAAGAATGGTCCTGGTCTGACTGTATGTACAAGAATGGTCTTGGTCAGACTGTATGCACAAGCATGGTCCTGGTCTGACTATATGCACAAGAATGGTCCTGTTCTGACTGTGTGCACAAGAATGGTCCTGGTCTGACTGTGTGCACAAGAATGGTCCAGGTCTGCCTGTGTGCACAAGAATGGTCCTGGTCTGACTGTATGGAAAAGAATGGTCCTGGTCTGACTGTATGGACAAGAATGGTCATGGTCTGACCGAATGCACATGAATGGTCCTGGTCTAACTGTATGCACAAAAATGGTCCTGGTCTGACTGTGTGTACTAGAGGGGTCCCTGTCTTACTGTCTGCCCAAGAATGGTCCTGGTCTGACTGTCTGCACAAGAATGGGCTTGGTCTGACTGTGTGCACAAGAATGGTCCTGGTCTGACTGTATGGAAAAGAGTGGTCCTGGTCTGACTGTATGCACAAGAATGGTTCTGGTCTGACTGTGTGCACAAGAATTGTCCTGGTCTGACTGTGTGCACAAGAATGGTCGTGGTCGGACTGTGTGCACAAGAATGGTCCTGGTCTGACTGTATGCTCTAGAATGGTCCTGGTCTGACTGCGTGCACAAGAATGGTACTGGTCAGACTGTGTGCACAAGAATGGTCCTGGTTTGCCTGTGTGCACAGGAATGGTCCTGGTCTGACAGTATGGACAAGAATGGTCCTGGTCTGACTGTGTGCACAAGAATGGTCCTAGTCAGACTGTGTGCACAAGAATGGTCCTGGTTTGCCTGTGTGCACAGGAATGGTCCTGGTCTGACTGTATGGACAAGAATGGTCCTTGTCTGCCTGTGTGCACAAGAATGGTCCTGGTCTGACTGTATGCACAAGCATGGTCCTGGTCTGACAGTATGCACAGAATGGTCCTCGTCTGACTGTGGGCACAAGAATTGTCATGGTCTGACTGTGTGCACACGAATTCTCCTGGTCTGACTGTATGCAAAAGAATGGTCCTGGTCTGACTGTGTGCACAAGAATGGTCTTGGTCTGACTGTGTGCAGAAGAATGGTCCTGGTCTGACTGTGTGCAAAAGAAAGGTCCTGGTATGATTGTATGAACAAGAATGGTCCTCGCCTGACTGTATGCACAAGAATGGTCCTGGTCTGACTGTGTGCACAAGAATGGTCCTTGTCTTACTGTGTGTACAAGAATGGTCCTGGTCTGCCTGTATGCAAAAGAATGGTCCTGGTCTGACTGGGTGCACAAGAATGGTCCTGGTCTGACTGTGTGCACAAGAATGGTCCTCGTCTGACTGCATGCTCTAGAATGGTCCTGGTCTGACTGTGTGCACAAGAATGGTACTGGTCAGACTGTGTGCACAAGAATTGTCCTGGTTTGACTGTGTGCACAGGAATGGTCCTGGTCTGACAGTATGGACAAGAATGGTCCTGGTCTGACTGTGTGCACAAGAATGGTCCTAGTCAGACTGTGTGCACAAGAATGGTCCTGGTTTGCCTGTGTGCACAGGAATGGTCCTGGTCTGACTGTATGGACAAGAATGGTCCAGGTCTGCCTGTGTGCACAAGAATGGTCCTGGTCTGACTGTATGCACAAGCATGGTCCTGGTCTGACAGTATGCACAGAATGGTCCTCGTCTGACTGTGGGCACAAGAATTGTCATGGTCTGACTGTGTGCACACGAATTGTCCTGGTCTGACTGTATGCAAAAGAATGGTCCTGGTCTGACTGTGTGCACAAGAATGGTCTTGGTCTGACTGTGTGCAGAAGAATGGTCCTGGTCTGACTGTGTGCAAAAGAAAGGACCTGGTATGATTGTATGAACAAGAATGGTCCTCGCCTGACTGTATGCACAAGACTGGTCCTGGTCTGACTGTGTGCACAAGAATGGTCCTTGTCTTACTGTGTGTACAAGAATGGTCCTGGTCTGCCTGTATGCAAAAGAATGGTCCTGGTCTGACTGGGTGCACAGGAATGGTCCTGGTCTGACTGTGTGCACAATATTGTTCCTGATCTGACTGTGTGCACAAGAATGGTCCTGGTCTGACTGTATGCACATGAATGGTCCTGATCTGACTGTGTGCACAAGAATGGTCCTTGATTTACTATGTGCACAAGAATGGTCCGGGTCTGCCAGTATGCACAAGAATGGTCCTCGTCTGACTGTGTGCACAGGAATGGTTCTGATCAGACTGTGTGCACAAGAATTGTCCTGGTCTGCCTGTATGCACAAGAATTGTCCTGGTCTGATTGGGTGCACAAGAATGGTGCTGGTCTGACTGTGTGCACAAGAATGGTCCTCGTCTGACTGTATGGACAAGAATGGTCCTGGTCTGACTGTGTGCACAAGAATGGTCTTGGTCTGACTGTGTGCACAAGAATGGTCCTGGTCTGACTGTATGCACAAGAATGGTCCTGCTGAGACTGTGTGCACAAGAATGGTCCTGGTCTGACTGCGTGCACAAGAATGGTCCTAGTCGGACTGTGAGCAGAAGAATGGTCCTGGTCTGACAGTCTGCACAAGAATGGTCCTGATCTGACTTTATGCACAAGAATGGTCCTGCTCAGACTGTGTGCACAAGAATGGTCCTGGTCTGACTGTGTGCACAAGAATGGTCCTGGTCTGACTGTATGGAGAAGAATGGTCCTGGTCTGACTGTATGCACAAGAATGGTCCTGGTCTGACTGTGTGCACAAGAATGGTCCTGGTCTGACTGTATGGAGAAGAATGGTCCTGGTCTTACTGTGTGCAAAAGAATGGTGCTGGTCTGACTGTATGGACATTAATGGTCCTGATATGACTGTATGCCCAAGAATCGTCTTGGTCTGACTGTTTGCACAAATATGGTCCTGGTCTGACACTATGCACAAGAATGGACCTGGTCTCTCTTGGTGCACAAGAATTGTCCTGGTCTGACAGTGTGCACACGAATTGTCCTGGTCTGACTGTATGCAGAAGAATGGTCCTGGTCTGACTGTGTGCACAGGAATGATCTTGGTCTGACTGTGTGCAGAAGAATGGTCCTGGTCTGACTGTGTGCAAAAGAAAGGTCCTGGTCTGACTGTATGGATAAGAATGGTCCTGGTCTGACTGTATGCACAAGAATGGTCCTGGTCTGACTGTGTGCACAAGAATGGTCCTTTTCTTACTGGGTGCACAAGAATAGTCCTGGTCTGCCTGCATGCAAAAGAATGGTCCTTGTCTGACTGTGTGCACAAGAATGGTCCTGGTCTGACTGTGTGCACAAGAATGGTCCTGGTCTGACTGTGTGCACAATAGTGGTCCTGGCCTGACTGTATAGACAAGAATGGTCCTGGTCTGCCTGTATGCGCACGAATGGTCCTGGTCTGACTGTGTGCACAAGAATGGTCCTGGTCTCACTGTATGGAGAAGAATGCTCCCGTCTTACTGTATGCACAAGAATGGTCTTGGCCTGACTGTGTGCACAAGTATGGTCCTGGTGTGACTGTGTGCACAAGAATGGTCCTGGTCTGATTGTATGCACAAGAATGGTCCTGGTCTGACTATATGCACAAGAATGGTCCTGTTCTGACTGTGTGCACAAGAATGGTCCTGGTCTGACTGTGTGCACAAGAATTGTCCTCGTCTGCCTGTGTGCACAAGAATGGTCCTGGTCTGACTGTATGGAAAAGAATGGTCCTGGTCTGACTGTATGGACAAGAATGGTCCTGGTCTGACTGTATGCACAAGAATGGTCCTGGTCTAACTGTATCCACAAGAATGGTCCTGGTCTGACTGTGTGCACAAGAATGGTCCTGGTCTGACTGTATGCACAAAAATAGTCCTGGTCTGACTGTGTGTACAAGAGGGGTCCTTGTCTTCCTGTGTGCCCAAGAATGGTCCTGGTATGACTGTGTGCACAAGAATTGTCCTGGACTGACTGTGTGCACAAGAATGGTGCTGGTCCAACTGCGTGCACAAGAATGGTCCTGGTCTGACTGTGTACAAAGAATGGTCCTGGTCTTACTGTGTCCACAAGAATGGTCTTGGTCTGACCGTATGCACAAGAATGGTCCTGGTCTGACTGGGTGCACAAGAATGGTCCTGGTCTGACTGTATGTACAAGAATGGTCTTGGTCAGACTGTATGCACAAGAATGGTCCTGGTCTGACTGTATGCGCAAGAATGGTCCTGTTCTGACTGTGTGCACAAGAATGGTCCTGGTCTGACTGTGCGCACAAGAATGGTCCTGGTCTCACTGTATGGAGAAGAATGCTCCTGTCTTACTGTATGCACAAGAATGCTCTTGGTCTGACTGTGTGCACAAGAATGGTCCTGGTGTGACTGTGTGCACAAGAATGGTCCTGGTCTGACTGTATGTACAAGAATGGTCTTGGTCAGACTGTATGCACAAGCATGGTCCTGGTCTGACTATATGCACAAGAATGGTCCTGTTCTGACTGTGTGCACAAGAATGGTCCTGGTCTGACTGTGTGCACAAGAATGGTCCAGGTCTGCCTGTGTGCACAAGAATGGTCCTGGTCTGACTGTATGGAAAAGAATGGTCCTGGTCTGACTGTATGGACAAGAATGGTCATGGTCTGACCGAATGCACATGAATGGTCCTGGTCTAACTGTATGCACAAAAATGGTCCTGGTCTGACTGTGTGTACTAGAGGGGTCCCTGTCTTACTGTCTGCCCAAGAATGGTCCTGGTCTGACTGTCTGCACAAGAATGGGCTTGGTCTGACTGTGTGCACAAGAATGGTCCTGGTCTGACTGTATGGAAAAGAGTGGTCCTGGTCTGACTGTATGCACAAGAATGGTTCTGGTCTGACTGTGTGCACAAGAATTGTCCTGGTCTGACTGTGTGCACAAGAATGGTCGTGGTCGGACTGTGTGCACAAGAATGGTCCTGGTCTGACTGTATGCTCTAGAATGGTCCTGGTCTGACTGCGTGCACAAGAATGGTACTGGTCAGACTGTGTGCACAAGAATGGTCCTGGTTTGCCTGTGTGCACAGGAATGGTCCTGGTCTGACAGTATGGACAAGAATGGTCCTGGTCTGACTGTGTGCACAAGAATGGTCCTAGTCAGACTGTGTGCACAAGAATGGTCCTGGTTTGCCTGTGTGCACAGGAATGGTCCTGGTCTGACTGTATGCACAAGCATGGTCCTGGTCTGACAGTATGCACAGAATGGTCCTCGTCTGACTGTGGGCACAAGAATTGTCATGGTCTGACTGTGTGCACACGAATTGTCCTGGTCTGACTGTATGCAAAAGAATGGTCCTGGTCTGACTGTGTGCACAAGAATGGTCTTGGTCTGACTGTGTGCAGAAGAATGGTCCTGGTCTGACTGTGTGCAAAAGAAAGGTCCTGGTATGATTGTATGAACAAGAATGGTCCTCGCCTGACTGTATGCACAAGAATGGTCCTGGTCTGACTGTGTGCACAAGAATGGTCCTTGTCTTACTGTGTGTACAAGAATGGTCCTGGTCTGCCTGTATGCAAAAGAATGGTCCTGGTCTGACTGGGTGCACAAGAATGGTCCTGGACTGACTGTGTGCACAAGAATGGTCCTCGTCTGACTGTATGCTCTAGAATGGTCCTGGTCTGACTGTGTGCACAAGAATGGTACTGGTCAGACTGTGTGCACAAGAATTGTCCTGGTTTGACTGTGTGCACAGGAATGGTCCAGGTCTGACAGTATGGACAAGAATGGTCCTGGTCCGACTGTGTGCACAAGAATGGTCCTAGTCAGACTGTGTGCACAAGAATGGTCCTGGTTTGCCTGTGTGCACAGGAATGGTCCTGGTCTGACTGTATGGACAAGAATGGTCCTTGTCTGCCTGTGTGCACAAGAATGGTCCTGGTCTGACTGTATGCACAAGCATGGTCCTGGTCTGACAGTATGCACAGAATGGTCCTCGTCTGACTGTGGGCACAAGAATTGTCATGGTCTGACTGTGTGCACACGAATTGTCCTGGTCTGACTGTATGCAAAAGAATGGTCCTGGTCTGACTGTGTGCACAAGAATGGTCTTGGTCTGACTGTGTGCAGAAGAATAGTCCTGGTCTGACTGTGTGCAAAAGAAAGGTCCTGGTATGATTGTATGAACAAGAATGGTCCTCGCCTGACTGTATGCACAAGAATGGTCCTGGTCTGACTGTGTGCACAAGAATGGTCCTTGTCTTACTGTGTGTACAAGAATGGTCCTGGTCTGCCTGTATGCAAAAGAATGGTCCTGGTCTGACTGGGTGCACAGGAATGGTCCTGGTCTGACTGTGTGCACAATATTGTTCCTGATCTGACTGTGTGCACAAGAATGGTCCTGGTCTGACTGTATGCACATGAATGGTCCTGATCTGACTGTGTGCACAAGAATGGTCCTTGATTTACTATGTGCACAAGAATGGTCCGGGTCTGCCAGTATGCACAAGAATGGTCCTCGTCTGACTGGGTGCACAGGAATGGTTCTGATCAGACTGTGTGCACAAGAATTGTCCTGGTCTGCCTGTATGCACAAGAATTGTCCTGGTCTGATTGGGTGCACAAGAATGGTGCTGGTCTGACTGTGTGCACAAGAATGGTCCTCGTCTGACTGTATGGACAAGAATGGTCCTGGTCTGACTGTGTGCAGAAGAATGGTCTTGGTCTGACTGTGTGCACAAGAATGGTCCTGGTCTGACTGTATGCACAAGAATGGTCCTGCTGAGACTGTGTGCACAAGAATGGTCCTGGTCTGACTGCGTGCACAAGAATGGTCCTAGTCGGACTGTGAGCAGAAGAATGGTCCTGGTCTGACTGTCTGCACAAGAATGGTCCTGATCTGACTTTATGCACAAGAATGGTCCTGGTCTGACTGTGTGCACAAGAATGGTCCTGGTCTGACTGTGTGCACAAGAATGGTCCTGGTCTAACTGTATGGAGAAGAATGGTCCTGGTCTGACTGTATGCACAAGAATGGTCCTGGTCTGACTGTGTGCACAAGAATGGTCCTGGTCTGACTGTATGGAGAAGAATGGTCCTGGTCTTACTGTGTGCAAAAGAATGGTGCTGGTCTGACTGTATGGACATTAATGGTCCTGATATGACTGTATGCCCAAGAATGGTCTTGGTCTGACTGTTTGCACAAATATGGTCCTGGTCTGACACTATGCACAAGAATGGACCTGGTCTGTCTTGGTGCACAAGAATTGTCCTGGTCTGACAGTGTGCACACGACTTGTCCTGGTCTGACTGTATGCAGAAGAATGGTCCTGGTCTGACTGTGTGCACAGGAATGATCTTGGTCTGACTGTGTGCAGAAGAATGGTCCTGGTCTGACTGTGTGCAAAAGAAAGGTCCTGGTCTGACTGTATGGATAAGAATGGTCCTGGTCTGACTGTATGCACAAGAATGGTCCTGGTCTGACTGTGTGCACAAGAATGGTCCTTTTCTTACTGGGTGCACAAGAATAGTCCTGGTCTGCCTGCATGCAAAAGAATGGTCCTCGTCTGACTGTATGGACAAGAATGGTCCTGGTCTGACTGTGTGCAGAAGAATGGTCTTGGTCTGACTGTGTGCACAAGAATGGTCCTGGTCTGACTGTATGCACAAGAATGGTCCTGCTGAGACTGTGTGCACAAGAATGGTCCTGGTCTGACTGCGTGCACAAGAATGGTCCTAGTCGGACTGTGAGCAGAAGAATGGTCCTGGTCTGACTGTCTGCACAAGAATGGTCCTGATCTGACTTTATGCACAAGAATGGTCCTGGTCTGACTGTGTGCACAAGAATGGTCCTGGTCTGACTGTGTGCACAAGAATGGTCCTGGTCTAACTGTATGGAGAAGAATGGTCCTGGTCTGACTGTATGCACAAGAATGGTCCTGGTCTGACTGTGTGCACAAGAATGGTCCTGGTCTGACTGTATGGAGAAGAATGGTCCTGGTCTTACTGTGTGCACAAGAATGGTGCTGGTCTGACTGTATGGACATTAATGGTCCTGATATGACTGTATGCCCAAGAATGGTCTTGGTCTGACTGTTTGCACAAATATGGTCCTGGTCTGACACTATGCACAAGAATGGACCTGGTCTGTCTTGGTGCACAAGAATTGTCCTGGTCTGACAGTGTGCACACGAATTGTCCTGGTCTGACTGTATGCAGAAGAATGGTCCTGGTCTGACTGTGTGCACAGGAATGATCTTGGTCTGACTGTGTGCAGAAGAATGGTCCTGGTCTGACTGTGTGCAAAAGAAAGGTCCTGGTCTGACTGTATGGATAAGAATGGTCCTGGTCTGACTGTATGCACAAGAATGGTCCTGGTCTGACTGTGTGCACAAGAATGGTCCTTTTCTTACTGGGTGCACAAGAATAGTCCTGGTCTGCCTGCATGCAAAAGAATGGTCCTTGTCTGACTGTGTGCACAAGAATGGTCCTGGTCTGACTGTGTGCACAAGAATGGTCCTGGTCTGACTGTGTGCACAAGAGTGGTCCTGGTCTGACTGTATAGACAAGAATGGTCCTGGTCTGCCTGTATGCACACGAATGGTCCTGGTCTGACTGTGTGCACAAGAATGGTCCTGGTCTCACTGTATGGAGAAGAATGCTCCCGTCTTACTGTATGCACAAGAATGGTCTTGGCCTGACTGTGTGCACAAGTATGGTCCTGGTGTGACTGTGTGCACAAGAATGGTCCTGGTCTGATTGTATGCACAAGAATGGTCCTGGTCTGACTATATGCACAAGAATGGTCCTGTTCTGACTGTGTGCACAAGAATGGTCCTGGTCTGACTGTGTGCACAAGAATGGTCCTCGTCTGCCTGTGTGCACAAGAATGGTCCTGGTCTGACTGTATGGAAAAGAATGGTCCTGGTCTGACTGTATGGACAAGAATGGTCCTGGTCTGACTGTATGCACAAGAATGGTCCTGGTCTAACTGTATCCACAAGAATGGTCCTGGTCTGACTGCGTGCACAAGAATGGTCCTGGTCTGACTGTATGCACAAAAATGGTCCTGGTCTGACTGTGTGTACAAGAGGGGTCCTTGTCTTCCTGTGTGCCCAAGAATGGTCCTGGTATGACTGTGTGCACAACAATTGTCCTGGTCTGACTGTATGCACAAGAATGGTGCTGGTCCAACTGCGTGCACAAGAATGGTCCTGGTCTGACTGTGTGCAAAGAATGGTCCTGGTCTTACTGTGTCCACAAGAATGGTCTTGGTCTGACCGTATGCACAAGAATGGTCCTGGTCTGACTGGGTGCACAAGAATGGTCCTGGTCTGACTGTATGTACAAGAATGGTCTTGGTCAGACTGTATGCACAAGAATGGTCCTGGTCTGACTGTATGCGCAAGAATGGTCCTGTTCTGACTGTGTGCACAAGAATGGTCCTGGTCTGACTGTGCGCACAAGAATGGTCCTGGTCTCACTGTATGGAGAAGAATGCTCCTGTCTTACTGTATGCACAAGAATGGTCTTGGTTTGACTGTGTGCACAAGAATGGTCCTGGTGTGACTGTGTGCACAAGAATGGTCCTGGTCTGACTATATGCACAAGAATGGTCCTGTTCTGACTGTGTGCACAAGAATGGTCCTGGTCTGACTGTGTGCACAAGAATGGTCCTGGTCTGCCTGTGTGCACAAGAATGGTCCTGGTCTGACTGTATGGAAAAGAATGGTCCTGGTCTGACTGTATGGACAAGAATGGTCGTGGTCTGACCGAATGCACATGAATGGTCCTGGTCTAACTGTATGCACAAAAATGGTCCTGGTCTGACTGTGTGTACAAGAGGGGTCCTTGTTTTACTGTGTGCCCAAGAATGGTCCTGGTATGACTGTGTGCACAAGAATTGTTCGGGTCTGACTGTATGCACAAGAATGGTCCTGCTGAGACTGTGTGCACAAGCATGGTCCTGGTCTGACTGTATAGACAAGAATGTTCCTGGTCTGACTGTCTGCACAAGAATGGGCTTGGTCTGACTGTGTGCACAAGAATGGTCCTGGTCTGACTGTATGGAAAAGAGTGGTCCTGGTCTGACTGTATGCACAAGAATGGTTCTGGTCTGACTGTGTGCACAAGAATTGTCCTGGTCTGACTGTGTGCACAAGAATGGTCGTGGTCGGACTGTGTGCACAAGAATGGTCCTGGTCTGACTGTATGCTCTAGAATGGTCCTGGTCTGACTGCGTGCACAAGAATGGTTCTGGTCAGACTGTGTGCACAAGAATGGTCCTGGTTTGCCTGTGTGCACAGGAATGGTCCTGGTCTGACAGTATGGACAAGAATGGTCCTGGTCTGACTGTGTGCACAAGAATGGTCCTAGTCAGACTGTGTGCACAAGAATGGTCCTGGTTTGCCTGTGTGCACAGGAATGGTCCTGGTCTGACTGTATGCACAAGCATGGTCCTGGTCTGACAGTATGCACAGAATGGTCCTCGTCTGACTGTGGGCACAAGAATTGTCATGGTCTGACTGTGTGCACACGAATTGTCCTGGTCTGACTGTATGCAAAAGAATGGTCCTCGTCTGACTGTGCGCACAAGAATGGTCTTGGTCTGACTGTGTGCAGAAGAATGGTCCTGGTCTGACTGTGTGCAAAAGAAAGGTCCTGGTATGATTGTATGAACAAGAATGGTCCTCGCCTGACTGTATGCACAAGAATGGTCCTGGTCTGACTGTGTGCACAAGAATGGTCCTTGTCTTACTGTGTGTACAAGAATGGTCCTGGTCTGCCTGTATGCAAAAGAATGGTCCTGGTCTGACTGGGTGCACAAGAATGGTCCTGGTCTGACTGTGTGCACAATATTGTTCCTGATCTGACTGTGTGCACAAGAATGGTCCTGGTCTGCCTGTGTGCACAAGAATGGTCCTGGTCTGACTGTATGGAAAAGAATGGTCCTGGTCTGACTGTATGGACAAGAATGGTCATGGTCTGACCGAATGCACATGAATGGTCCTGGTCTAACTGTATGCACAAAAATGGTCCTGGTCTGACTGTGTGTACAAGAGGGGTCCTTGTCTTACTGTGTGCCCAAGAATGGTCCTGGTATGACTGTGTGCACAAGAATTGTTCGGGTCTGACTGTATGCACATGAATGGTCCTGCTGAGACTGTGTGCACAAGCATGGTCCTGGTCTGACTGTATAGACAAGAATGTTCCTGGTCTGACTGTCTGCACAAGAATGGGCTTGGTCTGACTGTGTGCACAAGAATGGTCCTGGTCTGACTGTATGGAAAAGAGTGGTCCTGGTCTGACTGTATGCACAAGAATGGTTCTGGTCTGACTGTGTGCACAAGAATTGTCCTGGTCTGACTGTGTGCACAAGAATGGTCGTGGTCGGACTGTGTGCACAAGAATGGTCCTGGTCTGACTGTATGCTCTAGAATGGTCCTGGTCTGACTGCGTGCACAAGAATGGTACTGGTCAGACTGTGTGCACAAGAATGGTCCTGGTTTGCCTGTGTGCACAGGAATGGTCCTGGTCTGACAGTATGGACAAGAATGGTCCTGGTCTGACTGTGTGCACAAGAATGGTCCTAGTCAGACTGTGTGCACAAGAATGGTCCTGGTTTGCCTGTGTGCACAGGAATGGTCCTGGTCTGACTGTATGCACAAGCATGGTCCTGGTCTGACAGTATGCACAGAATGGTCCTCGTCTGACTGTGGGCACAAGAATTCTCATGGTCTGACTGTGTGCACACGAATTGTCCTGGTCTGACTGTATGCAAAAGAATGGTCCTGGTCTGACTGTGTGCACAAGAATGGTCTTGGTCTGACTGTGTGCAGAAGAATGGTCCTGGTCTGACTGTGTGCAAAAGAAAGGTCCTGGTATGATTGTATGAACAAGAATGGTCCTCGCCTGACTGTATGCACAAGAATGGTCCTGGTCTGACTGTGTGCACAAGAATGGTCCTTGTCTTACTGTGTGTACAAGAATGGTCCTGGTCTGCCTGTATGCAAAAGAATGGTCCTGGTCTGACTGGGTGCACAAGAATGGTCCTGGACTGACTGTGTGCACAAGAATGGTCCTCGTCTGACTGTATGCTCTAGAATGGTCCTGGTCTGACTGTGTGCACAAGAATGGTACTGGTCAGACTGTGTGCACAAGAATTGTCCTGGTTTGACTGTGTGCACAGGAATGGTCCTGGTCTGACAGTATGGACAAGAATGGTCCTGGTCTGACTGTGTGCACAAGAATGGTCCTAGTCAGACTGTGTGCACAAGAATGGTCCTGGTTTGCCTGTGTGCACAGGAATGGTCCTGGTCTGACTGTATGGACAAGAATGGTCCTTGTCTGCCTGTGTGCACAAGAATGGTCCTGGTCTGACTGTATGCACAAGCATGGTCCTGGTCTGACAGTATGCACAGAATGGTCCTCGTCTGACTGTGGGCACAAGAATTGTCATGGTCTGACTGTGTGCACACGAATTGTCCTGGTCTGACTGTATGCAAAAGAATGGTCCTGGTCTGACTGTGTGCACAAGAATGGTCTTGGTCTGACTGTGTGCAGAAGAATGGTCCTGGTCTGACTGTGTGCAAAAGAAAGGTCCTGGTATGATTGTATGAACAAGAATGGTCCTCGCCTGACTGTATGCACAAGAATGGTCCTGGTCTGACTGTGTGCACAAGAATGGTCCTTGTCTTACTGTGTGTACAAGAATGGTCCTGGTCTGCCTGTATGCAAAAGAATGGTCCTGGTCTGACTGGGTGCACAGGAATGGTCCTGGTCTGACTGTGTGCACAATATTGTTCCTGATCTGACTGTGTGCACAAGAATGGTCCTGGTCTGACTGTATGCACATGAATGGTCCTGATCTGACTGTGTGCACAAGAATGGTCCTTGATTTACTATGTGCACAAGAATGGTCCGGGTCTGCCAGTATGCACAAGAATGGTCCTCGTCTGACTGGGTGCACAGGAATGGTTCTGATCAGACTGTGTGCACAAGAATTGTCCTGGTCTGCCTGTATGCACAAGAATTGTCCTGGTCTGATTGGGTGCACAAGAATGGTGCTGGTCTGACTGTGTGCACAAGAATGGTCCTCGTCTGACTGTATGGACAAGAATGGTCCTGGTCTGACTGTGTGCAGAAGAATGGTCTTGGTCTGACTGTGTGCACAAGAATGGTCCTGGTCTGACTGTATGCACAAGAATGGTCCTGCTGAGACTGTGTGCACAAGAATGGTCCTGGTCTGACTGCGTGCACAAGAATGGTCCTAGTCGGACTGTGAGCAGAAGAATGGTCCTGGTCTGACTGTCTGCACAAGAATGGTCCTGATCTGACTTTATGCACAAGAATGGTCCTGCTCAGACTGTGTGCACAAGAATGGTCCTGGTCTGACTGTGTGCACAAGAATGGTCCTGGTCTGACTGTATGGAGAAGAATGGTCCTGGTCTGACTGTATGCACAAGAATGGTCCTGGTCTGACTGTGTGCACAAGAATGGTCCTGGTCTGACTGTATGGAGAAGAATGGTCCTGGTCTTACTGTGTGCACAAGAATGGTGCTGGTCTGACTGTATGGACATTAATGGTCCTGATATGACTGTATGCCCAAGAATGGTCTTGGTCTGACTGTTTGCACAAATATGGTCCTGGTCTGACACTATGCACAAGAATGGACCTGGTCTGTCTTGGTGCACAAGAATTGTCCTGGTCTGACAGTGTGCACACGAATTGTCCTGGTCTGACTGTATGCAGAAGAATGGTCCTGGTCTGACTGTGTGCACAGGAATGATCTTGGTCTGACTGTGTGCAGAAGAATGGTCCTGGTCTGACTGTGTGCAAAAGAAAGGTCCTGGTCTGACTGTATGGATAAGAATGGTCCTGGTCTGACTGTATGCACAAGAATGGTCCTGGTCTGACTGTGTGCACAAGAATGGTCCTTTTCTTACTGGGTGCACAAGAATAGTCCTGGTCTGCCTGCATGCAAAAGAATGGTCCTTGTCTGACTGTGTGCACAAGAATGGTCCTGGTCTGACTGTGTGCACAAGAATGGTCCTGGTCTGACTGTGTGCACAAGAGTGGTCCTGGTCTGACTGTATAGACAAGAATGGTCCTGGTCTGCCTGTATGCACACGAATGGTCCTGGTCTGACTGTGTGCACAAGAATGGTCCTGGTCTCACTGTATGGAGAAGAATGCTCCCGTCTTACTGTATGCACAAGAATGGTCTTGGCCTGACTGTGTGCACAAGTATGGTCCTGGTGTGACTGTGTGCACAAGAATGGTCCTGGTCTGATTGTATGCACAAGAATGGTCCTGGTCTGACTATATGCACAAGAATGGTCCTGTTCTGACTGTGTGCACAAGAATGGTCCTGGTCTGACTGTGTGCACAAGAATGGTCCTCGTCTGCCTGTGTGCACAAGAATGGTCCTGGTCTGACTGTATGGAAAAGAATGGTCCTGGTCTGACTGTATGGACAAGAATGGTCCTGGTCTGACTGTATGCACAAGAATGGTCCTGGTCTAACTGTATCCACAAGAATGGTCCTGGTCTGACTGTGTGCACAAGAATGGTCCTGGTCTGACTGTATGCACAAAAATGGTCCTGGTCTGACTGTGTGTACAAGAGGGGTCCTTGTCTTCCTGTGTGCCCAAGAATGGTCCTGGTATGACTGTGTGCACAAGAATTGTCCTGGACTGACTGTGTGCACAAGAATGGTGCTGGTCCAACTGCGTGCACAAGAATGGTCCTGGTCTGACTGTGTGCAAAGAATGGTCCTGGTCTTACTGTGTCCACAAGAATGGTCTTGGTCTGACCGTATGCACAAGAATGGTCCTGGTCTGACTGGGTGCACAAGAATGGTCCTGGTCTGACTGTATGTACAAGAATGGTCTTGGTCAGACTGTATGCACAAGAATGGTCCTGGTCTGACTGTATGCGCAAGAATGGTCCTGTTCTGACTGTGTGCACAAGAATGGTCCTGGTCTGACTGTGCGCACAAGAATGGTCCTGGTCTCACTGTATGGAGAAGAATGCTCCTGTCTTACTGTATGCACAAGAATGGTCTTGGTTTGACTGTGTGCACAAGAATGGTCCTGGTGTGACTGTGTGCACAAGAATGGTCCTGGTCTGACTATATGCACAAGAATGGTCCTGTTCTGACTGTGTGCACAAGAATGGTCCTGGTCTGACTGTGTGCACAAGAATGGTCCTGGTCTGCCTGTGTGCACAAGAATGGTCCTGGTCTGACTGTATGGAAAAGAATGGTCCTGGTCTGACTGTATGGACAAGAATGGTCGTGGTCTGACCGAATGCACATGAATGGTCCTGGTCTAACTGTATGCACAAAAATGGTCCTGGTCTGACTGTGTGTACAAGAGGGGTCCTTGTTTTACTGTGTGCCCAAGAATGGTCCTGGTATGACTGTGTGCACAAGAATTGTTCGGGTCTGACTGTATGCACAAGAATGGTCCTGCTGAGACTGTGTGCACAAGCATGGTCCTGGTCTGACTGTATAGACAAGAATGTTCCTGGTCTGACTGTCTGCACAAGAATGGGCTTGGTCTGACTGTGTGCACAAGAATGGTCCTGGTCTGACTGTATGGAAAAGAGTGGTCCTGGTCTGACTGTATGCACAAGAATGGTTCTGGTCTGACTGTGTGCACAAGAATGGTCCTGTTCTGACTGTGTGCACAAGAATGGTCCTGGTCTGACTGTGTGCACAAGAATGGTCCTCGTCTGCCTGTGTGCACAAGAATGGTCCTGGTCTGACTGTATGGAAAAGAATGGTCCTGGTCTGACTGTATGGACAAGAATGGTCCTGGTCTGACTGTATGCACAAGAATGGTCCTGGTCTAACTGTATCCACAAGAATGGTCCTGGTCTGACTGTGTGCACAAGAATGGTCCTGGTCTGACTGTATGCACAAAAATGGTCCTGGTCTGACTGTGTGTACAAGAGGGGTCCTTGTCTTCCTGTGTGCCCAAGAATGGTCCTGGTATGACTGTGTGCACAAGAATTGTCCTGGACTGACTGTGTGCACAAGAATGGTGCTGGTCCAACTGCGTGCACAAGAATGGTCCTGGTCTGACTGTGTGCAAAGAATGGTCCTGGTCTTACTGTGTCCACAAGAATGGTCTTGGTCTGACCGTATGCACAAGAATGGTCCTGGTCTGACTGGGTGCACAAGAATGGTCCTGGTCTGACTGTATGTACAAGAATGGTCTTGGTCAGACTGTATGCACAAGAATGGTCCTGGTCTGACTGTATGCGCAAGAATGGTCCTGTTCTGACTGTGTGCACAAGAATGGTCCTGGTCTGACTGTGCGCACAAGAATGGTCCTGGTCTCACTGTATGGAGAAGAATGCTCCTGTCTTACTGTATGCACAAGAATGGTCTTGGTTTGACTGTGTGCACAAGAATGGTCCTGGTGTGACTGTGTGCACAAGAATGGTCCTGGTCTGACTATATGCACAAGAATGGTCCTGTTCTGACTGTGTGCACAAGAATGGTCCTGGTCTGACTGTGTGCACAAGAATGGTCCTGGTCTGCCTGTGTGCACAAGAATGGTCCTGGTCTGACTGTATGGAAAAGAATGGTCCTGGTCTGACTGTATGGACAAGAATGGTCGTGGTCTGACCGAATGCACATGAATGGTCCTGGTCTAACTGTATGCACAAAAATGGTCCTGGTCTGACTGTGTGTACAAGAGGGGTCCTTGTTTTACTGTGTGCCCAAGAATGGTCCTGGTATGACTGTGTGCACAAGAATTGTTCGGGTCTGACTGTATGCACAAGAATGGTCCTGCTGAGACTGTGTGCACAAGCATGGTCCTGGTCTGACTGTATAGACAAGAATGTTCCTGGTCTGACTGTCTGCACAAGAATGGGCTTGGTCTGACTGTGTGCACAAGAATGGTCCTGGTCTGACTGTATGGAAAAGAGTGGTCCTGGTCTGACTGTATGCACAAGAATGGTTCTGGTCTGACTGTGTGCACAAGAATTGTCCTGGTCTGACTGTGTGCACAAGAATGGTCGTGGTCGGACTGTGTGCACAAGAATGGTCCTGGTCTGACTGTATGCTCTAGAATGGTCCTGGTCTGACTGCGTGCACAAGAATGGTTCTGGTCAGACTGTGTGCACAAGAATGGTCCTGGTTTGCCTGTGTGCACAGGAATGGTCCTGGTCTGACAGTATGGACAAGAATGGTCCTGGTCTGACTGTGCGCACAAGAATGGTCCTAGTCAGACTGTGTGCACAAGAATGGTCCTGGTTTGCCTGTGTGCACAGGAATGGTCCTGGTCTGACTGTATGCACAAGCATGGTCCTGGTCTGACAGTATGCACAGAATGGTCCTCGTCTGACTGTGGGCACAAGAATTGTCATGGTCTGACTGTGTGCACACGAATTGTCCTGGTCTGACTGTATGCAAAAGAATGGTCCTCGTCTGACTGTGCGCACAAGAATGGTCTTGGTCTGACTGTGTGCAGAAGAATGGTCCTGGTCTGACTGTGTGCAAAAGAAAGGTCCTGGTATGATTGTATGAACAAGAATGGTCCTCGCCTGACTGCATGCACAAGAATGGTCCTGGTCTGACTGTGTGCACAAGAATGGTCCTTGTCTTACTGTGTGTACAAGAATGGTCCTGGTCTGCCTGTATGCAAAAGAATGGTCCTGGTCTGACTGGGTGCACAAGAATGGTCCTGGTCTGACTGTGTGCACAATATTGTTCCTGATCTGACTGTGTGCACAAGAATGGTCCTGGTCTGACTGTATGCACATGAATGGTCCTGATCTGACTGTGTGCACAAGAATGGTCCTTGATTTACTATGTGCACAAGAATGGTCCGGGTCTGCCAGTATGCACAAGAATGGTCCTCGTCTGACTGGGTGCACAGGAATGGTTCTGATCTGACTGTGTGCACAAGAATTGTCCTGGTCTGCCAGTATGCACAAGAATTGTCCTGGTCTGATTGGGTGCACAAGAATGGTGCTGGTCTGACTGTGTGCACAAGAATGGTCCTCGTCTGACTGTACGGACAAGAATGGTCCTGGTCTGACTGTGTGCACAAGAATGGTCCTGGTCTGACTGTATGCACAAGAATGGTCCTGCTGAGACTGTGTGCACAAGAATGGTCCTGGTCTGACTGCGTGCACAAGAATGGTCCTGGTCGGACTGTGAGCAGAAGAATGGTCCTGGTCTGACTGTCTGCACAAGAATGGTCCTGATCTGACTTTATGCACAAGAATGGTCCTGCTCAGACTGTGTGCACAAGAATGGTCCTGGTCTGACTGTATGGAGAAGAATGGTCATGGTCTGACTGTATGCACAAGAATGGTCCTGGTCTGACTGTGTGCACAAGAATGGTCCTGGTCTGACTGTGTGCACAAGAATGGTCATGGTCGGACTGTGTGCACAAGAATGGTCCTGGTCTGACTGTATGCTCTAGAATGGTCCTGGTCTGACTGTGTGCACAAGAATGGTACTGGTCAGACTGTGTGCACAAGAATGGTCCTGGTTTGCCTGTGTGCACAGGAATGGTCCTGGTCTGACAGTATGGACAAGAATGGTCCTGGTCTGACTGTGTGCACAAGAATGGTCCTAGTCAGACTGTGTGCACAAGAATGGTCCTGGTTTGCCTGTGTGCACAGGAATGGTCCTGGTCTGACTGTATGGACAAGAATGGTCCTGGTCTGTCTGTGTGCACAAGAATGGTCCTGGTCTGACTGTATGCACACGCATGGTCCTGGTCTGACAGTATGCACAGAATGGTCCTCGTCTGACTGTGGGCACAAGAATTCTCATGGTCTGACTGTGTGCACACGAATTGTCCTGGTCTGACAGTATGCAAAAGAATGGTCCTGGTCTGACTGTGTGCACAAGAATGGTCTTGGTCTGACTGTGTGCAGAAGAATGGTCCTTGTCTGACTGTGTGCAAAGGAAAGGTCCTGGTATGATTGTATGAACAAGAATGGTCCTCGCCTGACTGTATGCACAAGAATGGTCCTGGTGTGACTGTGTGCACAAGAATGGTCCTTGTCTTACTGTTTGTACAAGAATGGTCCTGGTCTGCCTGTATGCAAAAGAATGGTCCTGGTCTGACTGGGTGCACAAGAATGGTCCTGGTCTGACTGTGTGCACAATATTGTTCCTGATCTGACTGTGTGCACAAAATTGGTCCTGGTCTGATTGTATGCACAAGAATGGTCCTGGTCTGACTGTATGCACAAGAATGGTCCTGATCTGACTCTGTGCACAAGAATGGTCCTTGATTTACTATGTGCACAAGAATGGTGCGGGTCTGCCAGTATGCACAAGAATGGTCCTTGTCTGACTGGGTGCACAGGAATGGTTCTGATCTGACTGTGTGCACAAGAATTGTCCTGGTCTGCCTGTATGCACAAGAATTGTCCTGGTCTGATTGGGTGCACAAGAATGGTGCTGGTATGACTGTGTGCACAAGAATGGTCCTCGTCTGACTGTATGGACAAGAATGGTCCTGGTCTGACTGTGTGCACAAGAATGGTCCTGGTCTGACTGTATGCACAAGAATGGTCCTGCTGAGACTGTGTGCACAAGAATGGTCCTGGTCTGACTGCGTGCACAAGAATGGTCCTAGTCTGACTGTGAGCAGAAGAATGGTCCTGGTCTGACTGTCTGCACAAGAATGGTCCTGATCTGACTTTATGCACAAGAATGGTCCTGGTCTGACTGTGTGCACAAGAATGGTCCTGGTGTGACTGTGTGCACAAGAATGGTCCTGGTCTGACTGTATGGAGAAGAATGGTCCTGGTCTGACTGTATGCACAAGAATGGTGCTGGTCTGACTGTCTGCACAAGAATGGTCCTGTTCTGACTGTGTGCACAAGAATGGTCCTGGTCTGACTGTATGCACAAGAATGGTCCTGGTCTGACTGTGGGCACAAGAATGGTCCTTGTCTTACTGTGTGCACAAAAATGGTCCAGGTCTGCCTGTATGCACAAGAATTGTCCTGGTCTGAATGGTTGCACAGGAATGGTCCTGGTCTGACTGTGTGCACAAGAATGGTGCTGGTCTGACTGTATGGACATTAATGGTCCTGATCTGACTGTATGCACAAGAATGGTCTTGGTCTGACTGTTTGCACAAATATGGCCCTGGTCTGACAGTATGCACAAGAATGGACCTGGTCTGACTTGGTGCACAAGAGTTTTCCTGGTCTGACAGTGTGCACACGAATTGTCCTGGTCTGACTGTATGCAGAAGAATGGTCCTGGTCTGACTGTGTGCAATGGAATGATCTTGGTCTGACTGTGTGCAGAAGAATGGTCCTGGTCTGACTGTGTGCAAAAGAAAGGTCAGGTCTGACTGTATGGATAAGAATGGTCCTGGTCTGACTGGGTGCACAAGAATGGTCCTGGTCTGACTGTGTGCACAAGAATGGTCCTGGTCTGACTGTGTGCACAAGAGTAGTCCTGGTCTGACTGTATAGACAAGAATGGTCCTGGTCTGCCTGTATGCACACGAATGGTCCTGGTCTGACTGTGTGCACAAGAATGGTCCTGGTCTGACTGTATGGACAAGAATGGTCCTGGTCTGACTGTATGCACAAGAATGGTCCTGGACTGACTGTCTGCACAAGAATGGTCCTGGTCAGACTGTATGCACATGAATTGTCCTGCTCTGACTGTGAGCACAGGAATTGTCCTGGTCCGACTGTATGCACAAGAATGGTCCTGGTCTGACTGTGCACAAGAATGGTCTTGGTCTGACTGTGTGCACAAGAATGGTCCTGGTCTGACTGTATGCACAAGAATGGTCCTGGTTTGACTGTGTGCACAAGAATGGTCCAAGTCTGACTGTATGCACAAGAATGGTCTTGGTCTGGCTGTATACACAAGAAAGGTCCTGGTCTGACTGTATGCGCAAGAATGGTCCTGTTCTGACTGTGTGCACAAGAATGGTCCTGGTCTGACTGTGTGCAGAAGAATAGTCCTGGTCTGACTGTATGCGCAAGAATGGTCCTGTTCTGACTGTGTGAACAAGAATGGTCCTCATCTGACTGTGGGCACAAGAATGGTCCTGGTCTGACTGCATGGACAAGAATGGTCCTGGTCTGACTGTGTGCACAAGAATGGTCCTGGTCTGCCTGTGTGCACTAGAATGGTCCTGGTCTGACTGTATGGAAAAGAATGATCCTGGCCTGACTGTGTGGACAAGAATGGTACTGGTCTGACAGTATGCACAGGAATGGTCCTGGTCTAACTGTATGCACAAGAATGGTCCTGGTCTGACTGTATGCGCAAGAATGGTCCTGGTCTGACTGTGTACACAAGAATGATCCTGATCTGACTGTATGCACAAGAGTGGTCCTCGTATGACTGTGTGCACAAGAATGGTCCTGGTCTGACTGTATGCGCAAGAATGGTCCTGGTCTGACTGTGTGCACAAGAATGGTCCTGGTTTGACTGTGTGCACAAGAATTGACCTGGTCTGACTGTATGGAGAGGAATGCTGCTGTCTGACTGTATGCTCAAGAATGGTCTTGGTCTGACTGTGTGCACAAGAATGGTCCTGGTCTTACTGTGTCCACAAGAATGGTCCTGGTCTGACTGTGTGCACAAGAATGGTCCTCGTCTGTCTGTATGCACAAGAATGGTCCTGGTCTGACTTTATGCGCAAGAATGGTCCTGTTCTGACTGTGTGCACAAGAATGGTCCTGGTCTGACTGTGTGCACAAGAATGGTCCTGGTCTGACTGTATGGATAAGAATGCTCCTGGTCTGACTGTATGCACAAGAATGGTCCTGGTCTGACTGTATGCACAAGAATGGTCCTGGTCTGACTGTATGCACAAGTATAGTCCTGTTCTGACTCTGTGCACAAGAATGGCCCTGGTCCGACGGTGTGCACAAGAATGGTCCTGGTCTGCCTGTGTGCAGAGGAATGGTCCTGGTCTGACTGTATGGAAAAGAATGATCCTGGTCTGACTGTATGAACAAGAATGGTCCTGGTCTGACTGTATGCACAAGAATGGTCCTGGTTAACTGTATGCACAAGAATGGTCCTGGTCTGACTGCGTGCACAAGAATGGTCCTGGTCTGACTGTATGCACAAAAATGGTCCTGGTCTGACTGTGTGTACAAGATGCGTCCTTGTCTTACTGTGTGCCCAAGAATGGTCCAGGTCTGACTGTGTGCACAAGAATTGTCCTGGTCTGACTGGGTGGACAACAATGGTCTTGGTCTGACTGTGTGCACAAGAATGGTCCTGGTCTGACTGTATAGTCAAGAATCGTCCTGGTCTGACTGTCTGCACAAGAAAGGGCTTGGCCTGAATGTGTGCACAAGAATGGTCCTGGTCTGACTGTATGGACAATAATGGTCCTGGTCTGACTTCATGCACAAGAATGGTTCAGGTCTGATTGTGTGCACAAGAATGGTCCTGGTTTGACTGTATGGAAAAGAATGATCCTGGTCTGACTGTATGGAGAAGAATGCTGCTGTCTGACTGTATGCTCAAGAATGGTCTTGGTCTGACTGTGTGCACAAGAATGGTCCTGGTCTTACTGTGTCCACAAGAATGGTCCTGGTCAGACTCTTTGGAAAAAAATGGTCCTGGTCTAACTGTATGGACAAGAATGGTCCTGGTCTGACTGTATGCACAAGAATGGTCCTGGTCTAAGTGTATGCACAATAATGGTCCTGGTCTGACTGTGTGCACAAGAATGGTCCTGGTCTGACTGTATGCACAAAAATGGTCCAGGTCTGACTGTGTGTACAAGAATGGTCCTGGTCTGACTGTATGCACAAGAATGGTCCTGATCTGACTGTGTGCACAAGAATGGTCCTTGATTTACTATGTGCACAAGAATGGTGCGGGTCTGCCAGTATGCACAAGAATGGTCCTCGTCTGACTGGGTGCACAGGAATGTTTCTGATCTGACTGTGTGCACAAGAATTGTCCTGGTCTGCCTGTATGCACAAGAATTGTCCTGGTCTGATTGGGTGCACAAGAATGGTACTGGTATGACTGTGTGCACAAGAATGGTCCTCGTCTGACTGTATGGACAAGAATGGTCCTGGTCTGACTGTGTGCACAAGAATGGTCCTGGTCTGACTGTATGCACAAGAATGGTCCTGCTGACACTGTGTGCACAAGAATGGTCCTGGTCTGACTGTGTGCACAAGAATGGTCCTAGTCGGACTGTGAGCAGAAGAATGGTCCTGGTCTGACTGTCTGCACAAGAATGGTCCTGATCTGACTTTATGCACAAGAATGGTCCTGGTCTGACTGTGTGCACAAGAATGGTCCTGGTCTGACTGTGTGCACAAGAATGGTCCTGGTCTGACTGTGTGCACAAGAATGGTCCTGGTCTGACTGTGTGCAGAAGAATAGTCCTGGTCTGACTGTATGCGCAAGAATGGTCCTGTTCTGACTGTGTGAACAAGAATGGTCCTCATCTGACTGTGGGCACAAGAATGGTCCTGGTCTGACTGCATGGACAAGAATGGTCCTGGTCTGACTGTGTGCACAAGAATGGTCCTGGTCTGCCTGTGTGCACTAGAATGGTCCTGGTCTGACTGTATGGAAAAGAATGATCCTGGCCTGACTGTGTGGACAAGAATGGTACTGGTCTGACAGTATGCACAAGAATGGTCCTGGTCTAACTGTATGCACAAGAATGGTCCTGGTCTGACTGTATGCGCAAGAATGGTCCTGGTCTGACTGTGTACACAAGAATGATCCTGATCTGACTGTATGCACAAGAATGGTCCTGGTCTGACTGTATGCACAAGAGTGGTCCTCGTATGACTGTGTGCACAAGAATGGTCCTGGTCTGACTGTATGCGCAAGAATGGTCCTGGTCTGACTGTGTGCACAAGAATGGTCCTGGTTTGACTGTGTGCACAAGAATTGTCCTGGTCTGACTGTATGGAGAAGAATGCTGCTGTCTGACTGTATGCTCAAGAATGGTCTTGGTCTGACTGTGTGCACAAGAATGGTCCTGGTCTTACTGTGTCCACAAGAATGGTCCTGGTCTGACTGTGTGCACAAGAATGGTCCTCGTCTGTCTGTATGCACAAGAATGGTCCTGGTCTGACTTTATGCGCAAGAATGGTCCTGTTCTGACTGTGTGCACAAGAATGGTCCTGGTCTGACTGTGTGCACAAGAATGGTCCTGGTCTGACTGTATGGATAAGAATGCTCCTGGTCTGACTGTATGCACAAGAATGGTCCTGGTCTGACTGTATGCACAAGAATGGTCCTGGTCTGACTGTATGCACAAGTATAGTCCTGTTCTGACTCTGTGCACAAGAATGGCCCTGGTCCGACGGTGTGCACAAGAATGGTCCTGGTCTGCCTGTGTGCACAGGAATGGTCCTGGTCTGACTGTATGGAAAAGAATGATCCTGGTCTGACTGTATGGACAAGAATGGTCCTGGTCTGACTGTATGCACAAGTATAGTCCTGTTCTGACTCTGTGCACAAGAATGGCCCTGGTCTGAGTGTGTGCACAAGAATGGTCCTGGTCTGCCTGTGTGCACAGGAATGGTCCTGGTCTGACTGTATGGAAAAGAATGATCCTGGTCTGACTGTATGAACAAGAATGGTCCTGGTCTGACTGTATGCACAAGAATGGTCCTGGTTAACTGTATGCATAAGAATGGTCCTGGTCTGACTGAGTGCACAAGAATGGTCCTGGTCTGACTGTATGCACAAAAATGGTCCTGGTCTGACTGTGTGTACAAGATGCGTCCTTGTCTTACTGTGTGCCCAAGAATGGTCCAGGTCTGACTGTGTGCACAAGAATTGTCCTGGTCTGACTGGGTGGACAACAATGGTCTTGGTCTGACTGTGTG
This sequence comes from Isurus oxyrinchus, assembly GCA_026770705.1. Lineage (NCBI taxonomy): Eukaryota > Metazoa > Chordata > Chondrichthyes > Lamniformes > Lamnidae > Isurus > Isurus oxyrinchus. Next base: position 760,762 of record JANJGN010000012.1, read on the forward strand.
CACAAGAATGGTCCTGGTCTGACTGTATAGTCAAGAATCGTCCTGGTCTGACTGTCTGCACAAGAAAGGGCTTGGCCTGAATGTGTGCACAAGAATGGTCCTGGTCTGACTGTATGGACAATAATGGTCCTGGTCTGACTTCATGCACAAGAATGGTTCAGGTCTGATTGTGTGCACAAGAATGGTCCTGGTTTGACTGTATGGAAAAGAATGATCCTGGTCTGACTGTATGGAGAAGAATGCTGCTGTCTGACTGTATGCTCAAGAATGGTCTTGGTCTGACTGTGTGCACAAGAATGGTCCTGGTCTTACTGTGTCCACAAGAATGGTCCTGGTCTGACTCTTTGGAAAAGAATGGTCCTGGACTGACTGTATGGACAAGAATGGTCCTGGTCTGACTGTATGCACAAGAATGGTCCTGGTCTAAGTGTATGCACAATAATGGTCCTGGTCTGACTGTGTGCACAAGAATTGTCCTGGTCTGACTGTATGCACAAAAATGGTCCTGGTCTGACTGTGTGTACAAGAATGGTCCTGGTCTGACTGTATGCACAAGAATGGTCCTGATCTGACTGTGTGCACAAGAATGGTCCTTGATTTACTATGTGCACAAGAATGGTGCGGGTCTGCCAGTATGCACAAGAATGGTCCTGGTCTGACTGGGTGCACAGGAATGGTTCTGATCTGACTGTGTGCACAAGAATTGTCCTGGTCTGCCTGTATGCACAAGAATTGTCCTGGTCTGATTGGGTGCACAAGAATGGTACTGGTATGACTGTGTGCACAAGAATGGTCCTCGTCTGACTGTATGGACAAGAATGGTCCTGGTCTGACTGTGTGCACAAGAATGGTCCTGGTCTGACTGTATGCACAAGAATGGTCCTGCTGACACTGTGTGCACAAGAATGGTCCTGGTCTGACTGTGTGCACAAGAATGGTCCTAGTCGGACTGTGAGCAGAAGAATGGTCCTGGTCTGACTGTCTGCACAAGAATGGTCCTGATCTGACTTTATGCACAAGAATGGTCCTGGTCTGACTGTGAGCACAAGAATGATCCTGGTCTGACTGTGTGCACAAGAATGGTCCTGGTCTGACTGTGTGCACAAGAATGGTCCTGGTCTGACTGTGTGCAGAAGAATAGTCCTGGTCTGACTGTATGCGCAAGAATGGTCCTGTTCTGACTGTGTGAACAAGAATGGTCCTCATCTGACTGTGGGCACAAGAATGGTCCTGGTCTGACTGCATGGACAAGAATGGTCCTGGTCTGACTGTGTGCACAAGAATGGTCCTGGTCTGCCTGTGTGCACTAGAATGGTCCTGGTCTGACTGTATGGAAAAGAATGATCCTGGCCTGACTGTGTGGACAAGAATGGTACTGGTCTGACAGTATGCACAAGAATGGTCCTGGTCTAACTGTATGCACAAGAATGGTCCTGGTCTGACTGTATGCGCAAGAATGGTCCTGGTCTGACTGTGTACACAAGAATGATCCTGATCTGACTGTATGCACAAGAATGGTCCTGGTCTGACTGTATGCACAAGAGTGGTCCTCGTATGACTGTGTGCACAAGAATGGTCCTGGTCTGACTGTATGCGCAAGAATGGTCCTGGTCTGACTGTGTGCACAAGAATGGTCCTGGTTTGACTGTGTGCACAAGAATTGTCCTGGTCTGACTGTATGGAGAAGAATGCTGCTGTCTGACTGTATGCTCAAGAATGGTCTTGGTCTGACTGTGTGCACAAGAATGGTCCTGGTCTTACTGTGTCCACAAGAATGGTCCTGGTCTGACTGTGTGCACAAGAATGGTCCTCGTCTGTCTGTATGCACAAGAATGGTCCTGGTCTGACTTTATGCGCAAGAATGGTCCTGTTCTGACTGTGTGCACAAGAATGGTCCTGGTCTGACTGTGTGCACAAGAATGGTCCTGGTCTGACTGTATGGATAAGAATGCTCCTGGTCTGACTGTATGCACAAGAATGGTCCTGGTCTGACTGTATGCACAAGAATGGTCCTGGTCTGACTGTATGCACAAGTATAGTCCTGTTCTGACTCTGTGCACAAGAATGGCCCTGGTCCGACGGTGTGCACAAGAATGGTCCTGGTCTGCCTGTGTGCACAGGAATGGTCCTGGTCTGACTGTATGGAAAAGAATGATCCTGGTCTGACTGTATGGACAAGAATGGTCCTGGTCTGACTGTATGCACAAGTATAGTCCTGTTCTGACTCTGTGCACAAGAATGGCCCTGGTCTGAGTGTGTGCACAAGAATGGTCCTGGTCTGCCTGTGTGCACAGGAATGGTCCTGGTCTGACTGTATGGAAAAGAATGATCCTGGTCTGACTGTATGAACAAGAATGGTCCTGGTCTGACTGTATGCACAAGAATGGTCCTGGTTAACTGTATGCATAAGAATGGTCCTGGTCTGACTGAGTGCACAAGAATGGTCCTGGTCTGACTGTATGCACAAAAATGGTCCTGGTCTGACTGTGTGTACAAGATGCGTCCTTGTCTTACTGTGTGCCCAAGAATGGTCCAGGTCTGACTGTGTGCACAAGAATTGTCCTGGTCTGACTGGGTGGACAACAATGGTCTTGGTCTGACTGTGTGCACAAGAATGGTCCTGGTCTGACTGTATAGTCAAGAATCGTCCTGGTCTGACTGTCTGCACAAGAAAGGGCTTGGCCTGAATGTGTGCACAAGAATGGTCCTGGTCTGACTGTATGGACAATAATGGTCCTGGTCTGACTTCATGCACAAGAATGGTTCAGGTCTGATTGTGTGCACAAGAATGGTCCTGGTTTGACTGTATGGAAAAGAATGATCCTGGTCTGACTGTATGGAGAAGAATGCTGCTGTCTGACTGTATGCTCAAGAATGGTCTTGGTCTGACTGTGTGCACAAGAATGGTCCTGGTCTTACTGTGTCCACAAGAATGGTCCTGGTCTGACTCTTTGGAAAAGAATGGTCCTGGACTGACTGTATGGACAAGAATGGTCCTGGTCTGACTGTATGCACAAGAATGGTCCTGGTCTAAGTGTATGCACAATAATGGTCCTGGTCTGACTGTGTGCACAAGAATTGTCCTGGTCTGACTGTATGCACAAAAATGGTCCTGGTCTGACTGTGTGTACAAGAATGGTCCTGGTCTGACTGTATGCACAAGAATGGTCCTGATCTGACTGTGTGCACAAGAATGGTCCTTGATTTACTATGTGCACAAGAATGGTGCGGGTCTGCCAGTATGCACAAGAATGGTCCTCGTCTGACTGGGTGCACAGGAATGGTTCTGATCTGACTGTGTGCACAAGAATTGTCCTGGTCTGCCTGTATGCACAAGAATTGTCCTGGTCTGATTGGGTGCACAAGAATGGTACTGGTATGACTGTGTGCACAAGAATGGTCCTCGTCTGACTGTATGGACAAGAATGGTCCTGGTCTGACTGTGTGCAAAAGAATGGTCCTGGTCTGACTGTATGCACAAGAATGGTCCTGCTGAGACTGTGTGCACAAGAATGGTCCTGGTCTGACTGCGTGCACAAGAATGGTCCTAGTCGGACTGTGAGCAGAAGAATGGTCCTGGTCTGACTGTCTGCACAAGAATGGTCCTGATCTGACTTTATGCACAAGAATGGTCCTGGTCTGACTGTGTGCACAAGAATGGTCCTGGTCTGACTGTGTGCACAAGAATGGTCCTGGTCTGACTGCATGGAGAAGAATGGTCCTGGTCTGACTGTATGCACAAGAATGGTGCTGGTCTGACTGTCTGCACAAGAATGGTCCTGTTCTGACTGTGTGCACAAGAATGGTCCTGGTCTGACTGTATGCACAAGAATGGTCCTGGTCTGACTGTGGGCACAAGAATGGTCCTTGTCTTACTGTGTGCACAAAAATGGTCCAGGTCTGCCTGTATGCACAAGAATTGTCCTGGTCTGAATGGTTGCACAGGAATGGTCCTGGTCTGACTGTGTGCACAAGAATGGTGCTGGTCTGACTGTATGGACATTAATGGTCCTGATCTGACTGTATGCACAAGAATGGTCTTGGTCTGACTGTTTGCACAAATATGGCCCTGGTCTGACAGTATGCACAAGAATGGACCTGGTCTGTCTTGGTGCACAAGAGTTTTCCTGGTCTGACAGTGTGCACACGAATTGTCCTGGTCTGACTGTATGCAGAAGAATGGTCCTGGTCTGACTGTGTGCACAGGAATGATCTTGGTCTGACTGTGTGCAGAAGAATGATCCTGGTCTGACTGTGTGCAAAAGAAAGGTCCTGGTCTGACTGTATGGATAAGAATGGTCCTGGTCTGACTGGGTGCACAAGAATGGTCCTGGTCTGACTGTGTGCACAAGAATGGTCCTGGTCTGACTGTGTGCACAAGAGTGGTCCTGGTCTGACTGTATAGACAAGAATGGTCCTGGTCTGCCTGTATGCACACGAATGGTCCTGGTCTGACTGTGTGCACAAGAATGGTCCTGGTCTGACTGTATGGACAAGAATGGTCCTGGTCTGACTGTATGCACAAGAATGGTCCTGGACTGACTGTCTGCACAAGAATGGTGTTTGTCTGACTGTGTGCACAAGAATGGTCCTGGTCAGACTGTATGCACATTAATTGTCCTGGTCTGACTGTGAGCACAGGAATTGTCCTGGTCCGACTGTATGCACAAGAATGGTCCTGGTCTGACTGTGCACAAGAATGGTCTTGGTCTGACTGTGTGCACAAGAATGGTCCTGGTCTGACTGTGTGCACAAGAATGGTGCCGGTCTGACTGTATGGAGAAGAATACTCCTGTTCTGACTGTATGCACAAGAATGGTCCTGGTCTGACTGTGTGCACAAGAATGGTCATGGTCTTACTGTATCCACAAGAATTGTCCTGGTCTGACTGTATGCACAAGAATGTTCCTGGTTTGACTGTGTGCACAAGAATGGTCCAAGTCTGACTGTATGCACAAGAATGGTCTTGGTCTGGCTGTATACACAAGAAAGGTCCTGGTCTGACTGTATGCGCAAGAATGGTCCTGTTCTGACGGTGTGCACAAGAATGGTCCTGGTCTGACTGTGTGCAGAAGAATAGTCCTGGTCTGACTGCATGCGCAAGAATGGTCCTGTTCTGACTGTGTGAACAAGAATGGTCCTCATCTGACTGTGGGCACAAGAATGGTCCTGGTCTGACTGCATGGACAAGAATGGTCCTGGTCTGACTGTGTGCACAAGAATGGTCCTGGTCTGCCTGTGTGCACTAGAATGGTCCTGGTCTGACTGTATGGAAAAGAATGATCCTGGCCTGACTGTGTGGACAAGAATGGTACTGGTCTGACTGTATGCACAAGAATGGTCCTGGTCTAACTGTATGCACAAGAATGGTCCTGGTCTGACTGTATGCACAAGAATGGTCCTGGTCTGACTGTGTACACAAGAATGATCCTGGTCTGACTGTATGCACAAGAATGGTCCTGGTCTGACTGTATGCACAAGAATGGTCCTGGTCTGACTGTGTACACAAGAATGATCCTGGTCTGACTGTGTGCAAAAGAATGGTCCTGGTCTGACTGTGTGCACAAGAGTGGTCCTGGTCTGACTGTATAGACAAGAATGGTCCTGGTCTGCCTGTATGCACACGAATGGTCCTGGTCTGACTGTGTGCACAAGAATGGTCCTGGTCTGACTGTATGGACAAGAATGGTCCTGGTCTGACTGTATGCACAAGAATGGTCCTGGACTGACTGTCTGCACAAGAATGGTCTTGGTCTGACTGTGTGCACAAGAATGGTCCTGGTCAGACTGTATGCACATTAATTGTCCTGGTCTGACTGTGAGCACAGGAATTGTCCTGGTCCGACTGTATGCACAAGAATGGTCCTGGTCTGACTGTGCACAAGAATGGTCTTGGTCTGACTGTGTGCACAAGAATGGTCCTGGTCTGACTGTGTGCACAAGAATGGTGCTGGTCTGACTGTATGGAGAAGAATACTCCTGTTCTGACTGTATGCACAAGAATGGTCCTGGTCTGACTGTGTGCACAAGAATGGTCATGGTCTTACTGTATCCACAAGAATGGTCCTGGTCTGACTGTATGCACAAGAATGTTCCTGGTTTGACTGTGTGCACAAGAATGGTCCAAGTCTGACTGTATGCACAAGAATGGTCTTCGTCTGGCTGTATACACAAGAAAGGTCCTGGTCTGACTGTATGCGCAAGAATGGTCCTGTTCTGACTGTGTGCACAAGAATGGTCCTGGTCTGACTGTGTGCAGAAGAATAGTCCTGGTCTGACTGCATGCGCAAGAATGGTCCTGTTCTGACTGTGTGAACAAGAATGGTCCTCATCTGACTGTGGGCACAAGAATGGTCCTGGTCTGACTGCATGGACAAGAATGGTCCTGGTCTGACTGTGTACACAAGAATGATCCTGGTCTGACTGTATGCACAAGAATGGTCCTGGTCTGACTGTATGCACAAGAGTGGTCCTCGTATGACTGTGTGCACAAGAATGGTCCTGGTCTGACTGTATGCGCAAGAATGGTCCTGGTCTGACTGTGTGCACAAGAATGGTCCTGGTTTGACTGTGTGCACAAGAATTGTCCTGGTCTGACTGTATGGAGAAGAATGCTGCTGTCTGACTGTATGCTCAAGAATGGTCTTGGTCTGACTGTGTGCACAAGAATGGTCCTGGTCTTACTGTGTCCACAAGAATGGTCCTGGTCTGACTGTGTGCACAAGAATGGTGCTCGTCTGTCTGTATGCACAAGAATGGTCCTGGTCTGACTTTATGCGCAAGAATGGTCCTGTTCTGAATGTGTGCACAAGAATGGTCCTGGTCTGACTGTGTGCACAAGAATGGTCCTGGTCTGACTGTATGGAGAAGAATGCTCCTGGTCTGACTGTATGCACAAGAATGGTCCTGGTCTGACTGTATGCACAAGAATGGTCCAGGTCTGACTGGATGCACAAGTATAGTCCTGTTCTGACTCTGTGCACAAGAATGGCCCTGGTCCGACAGTGTGCACAAGAATGGTCCTGGTCTGCCTGTGTGCACAGGAATGGTCCTGGTCTGACTGTATGGAAAAGAATGATCCTGGTCTGACTGTATGGACAAGAATGGTCCTGTCCTGACTGTGTGGACAAGAATGGTCCTGGTCTGACTGTATGCACAAGAATGGTCCTGGTCTAACTGTATGCACAAGAATGGTCCTGGTCTGACTGTATGCACAAGAATGGTACTGGTCTGACTGTGTACACAAGAATGATCCTGGTCTGACTGTATGCACAAGAATGGTCCTGGTCTGACTGTATGCACAAGAGTGGTCCTCGTATGACTGTGTGCACAAGAATGGTCCTGGTCTAACTGTATGCGCAAGAATGGTCCTGGTCTGACTGTGTGCACAAGAATGGTCCTGGTTTGACTGTGTGCACAAGAATTGTCCTGGTCTGACTGTATGGAGAAGAATGCTGCTGTCTGACTGTATGCTCAAGAATGGTCTTGGTCTGACTGTGTGCACAAGAATGGTCCTGGTCTTACTGTGTCCACAAGAATGGTCCTGGTCTGACTGTGTGCACAAGAATGGTCCTCGTCTGTCTGTATGCACAAGAATGGTCCTGGTCTGACTTTATGCGCAAGAATGGTCCTGTTCTGACTGTGTGCACAAGAATGGTCCTGGTCTGACTGTGTGCACAAGAATGGTCCTGGTCTGACTGTATGGAGAAGAATGCTCCTGGTCTGACTGTATGCACAAGAATGGTCCTGGTCTGACTGTATGCACAAGAATGGTCCTGGTCTGACTGTATGCACAAGTATAGTCCTGTTCTGACTCTGTGCACAAGAATGGCCCTGGTCCGACGGTGTGCACAAGAATGGTCCTGGTCTGCCTGTGTGCACAGGAATGGTCCTGGTCTGACTGTATGGAAAAGAATGATCCTGGTCTGACTGTATGGACAAGAATGGTCCTGGTCTGACTGTATGCACAAGTATAGTCCTGTTCTGACTCTGTGCACAAGAATGGCCCTGGTCTGAGTGTGTGCACAAGAATGGTCCTGGTCTGCCTGTGTGCACAGGAATGGTCCTGGTCTGACTGTATGGAAAAGAATGATCCTGGTCTGACTGTATGAACAAGAATGGTCCTGGTCTGACTGTATGCACAAGAATGGTCCTGGTTAACTGTATGCACAAGAATGGTCCTGGTCTGACTGCGTGCACAAGAATGGTCCTGGTCTGACTGTATGCACAAAAATGGTCCAGGTCTGACTGTGTGTACAAGATGCGTCCTTGTCTTACTGTGTGCCCAAGAATGGTCCTGGTCTGACTGTGTGCACAAGAATTGTCCTGGTCTGACTGGGTGCACAACAATGGTCTTGGTCTGACTGTGTGCACAAGAATGGTCCTGGTCTGACTGTATAGTCAAGAATCGTCCTGGTCTGACTGTCTGCACAAGAAAGGGCTTGGCCTGAATGTGTGCACAAGAATGGTCCTGGTCTGACTGTATGGACAATAATGGTCCTGGTCTGACTTCATGCATAAGAATGGTTCAGGTCTGATTGTGTGCACAAGAATGGTCCTGGTTTGACTGTATGGAAAAGAATGATCCTGGTCTGACTGTATGGAGAAGAATGCTGCTGTCTGACTGTATGCTTAAGAATGGTCTTGGTCTGACTGTGTGCACAAGAATGGTCCTGGTCTTACTGTGTCCACAAGAATGGTCCTGGTCTGACTCTTTGGAAAAGAATGGTCCTGGTCTGACTGTATGGACAAGAATGGTCCTGGTCTGACTGTATGCACAAGAATGGTCCTGGTCTAAGTGTATGCACAATAATGGTCCTGGTCTGACTGTGTGCACAAGAATGGTCCTGGTCTGACTGTATGCACAAAAATGGTCCTGGTCTGACTGTGTGTACAAGAGGGGTCCTTGTCTTACTGTGTGCCCAAGAATGGTCCTGGTATGACTGTGTGCACAAGAACGGTCCTGTTCTGACTGTATAGACAAGAATGGTGCTGGTCTGACTGTCTGCACAAGAATGGGCTTGGTCTGACTGCGTGCACAAGAATGGTCCTGGTCTGGCTGTATGCACAAGAATGGTCCTGGTCTGACTGTATGCACAAGAATGGTTGTGGTCTGACTGTGTGCGCACGAATGGTCCTGGTCTGACTGTGTGCACAAGAATGGTCGTGGTCTGACTTTGTGCACAAGAATGGTCGTGGCCTGACTGTGTGCACAAGAATTGTCCTGGTCTGACTGTGTACACAAGAATGGTCCTTGTCTGACTGTATGCACAAGAATGGTCCTGGTCTGACTGTATGCACAAGAATGGTCCTGGTCTAACTGTGTGCACAAGAATGGTCCTGGTCTGACTGTATGCGCAAGAATGGTCCTGGTCTGACTGTGTGCAAAAGAATGGTCCTGGTCAGACTGTGTGCACAAGAATGGTCCTGGTTTGCCTGTGTGCACAGGAATGGTCCTGGTCTGACTGTATGGAAAAGAATGGTCCTGGAATGACTGCGTGCAGAAGAATGCTCCTGGTCTGCCTGTGTGCACAAGAATGGTCCTGGTCTGACTGTATGCACAAGCATGGTCCTGGTCTGACAGTATGCACAGAATGGTCCTCGTCTGACTGTAGGCTCAAGAATTGTCCTGGTCTGACGGTATGCACAAGAATGGTCTTGGTCTGACTGTGTGCAGAAGAATGGTCATGGTCTGACTGTGTACAAAAGAAAGGTCCTGGTGTGACTGTATGGACAAGAATGGTCCTGGTCTGACTGTATGCACAAGAATGGTCCTGGTCTGACTGTGTGCACAAGAATGGTCCTTGTCTTACTGTGTGTACAAGAAAGGTCCTGGTCTGCCTGTGTGCACAGGAATGGTCCTGGTCTGACTGTATGGAAAAGAATGATCCTGGTCTGACTGTATGGACAAGAATGGTCCTGGTCTGACTGTATGCACAAGTATAGTCCTGTTCTGACTCTGCACAAGAATGGCCCTGGTCTGAGTGTGTGCACAAGAATGGTCCTGGTCTGCCTGTGTGCACAGGAATGGTCCTGGTCTGACTGTATGGAAAAGAATGATCCTGGTCTGACTGTATGAACAAGAATGGTCCTGGTCTGACTGTATGCACAAGAATGGTCCTGGTTAACTGTATGCACAAGAATGGTCCTGGTCTGACTGCGTGCACAAGAATGGTCCTGGTCTGACTGTATGCACAAAAATGGTCCTGGTCTGACTGTGTGTACAAGATGCGTCCTTGTCTTACTGTGTGCCCAAGAATGGTCCTGGTCTGACTGTGTGCACAAGAATTGTCCTGGTCTGACTGGGTGCACAACAATGGTCTTGGTCTGACTGTGTGCACAAGAATGGTCCTGGTCTGACTGTATAGTCAAGAATCGTCCTGGTCTGACTGTCTGCACAAGAAAGGGCTTGGCCTGAATGTGTGCACAAGAATGGTCCTGGTCTGACTGTATGGAGAATAATGGTCCTGGTCTGACTTCATGCACAAGAATGGTTCAGGTCTGATTGTGTGCACAAGAATGGTCCTGGTTTGACTGTATGGAAAAGAATGATCCTGGTCTGACTGTATGGAGAAGAATGCTGCTGTCTGACTGTATGCTCAAGAATGGTCTTGGTCTGACTGTGTGCACAAGAATGGTCCTGGTCTTACTGTGTCCACAAGAATGGTCCTGGTCTGACTCTTTGGAAAAGAATGGTCCTGGTCTGACTGTATGGACAAGAATGGTCCTGGTCTGACTGTATGCACAAGAATGGTCCTGGTCTAAGTGTATGCACAATAATGGTCCTGGTCTGACTGTGTGCACAAGAATGGTCCTGGTCTGACTGTATGCACAAAAATGGTCCTGGTCTGACTGTGTGTACAAGAGGGGTCCTTGTCTTACTGTGTGCCCAAGAATGGTCCTGGTATGACTGTGTGCACAAGAATTGTCCTGGTCTGACTGTATGCACAAGAATGGTCCTTATGAGACTGTGTGCACAAGAACGGTCCTGTTCTGACTGTATAGACAAGAATGGTCCTGGTCTGACTGTCTGCACAAGAATGGGCTTGGTCTGACTGTGTGCACAAGAATGGTCCTGGTCTGGCTGTATGCACAAGAATGGTCCTGGTCTGACTGTATGCACAAGAATGGTTGTGGTCTGACTGTGTGCGCACGAATGGTCGTGGTCTGACTGTGTGCACAAGAATGGTCGTGGTCTGACTGTGTGCACAAGAATTGTCCTGGTCTGACTGTGTACACAAGAATGGTCCTGGTCTGACTGTATGCACAAGAATGGTCCTGGTCTGACTGTATGCACAAGAATGGTCCTGGTCTAACTGTGTGCACAAGAACGGTCCTGGTCTGACTGTATGCGCAAGAATGGTCCTGGTCTGACTGTGTGCAAAAGAATGGTCCTGGTCAGACTGTGTGCACAAGAATGGTCCTGGTTTGCCTGTGTGCACAGGAATGGTCCTGGTCTGACTGTATGGACTAGAATGGTCCTGGACTGACTGTGTGCAGAAGAATGGTCCTGGTCTGCCTGTGTGCACAAGAATGGTCCTGGTCTGACTGTATGCACAAGCATGGTCCTGGTCTGACAGTATGCACAGAATGGTCCTCGTCTGACTGTAGGCTCAAGAATTGTCCTGGTCTGACGGTATGCACAAGAATGGTCTTGGTCTGACTGTGTGCAGAAGAATGGTCATGGTCTGACTGTGTACAAAAGAAAGGTCCTGGTGTGACTGTATGGACAAGAATGGTCCTGGCCTGACTGTATGCACAAGAATGGTCCTGGTCTGACTGTGTGCACAAGAATGTTCCTGATCTGACTGTGTGCACAAGAATGGTCCTGGTCTGACAGTATAGACAAGAATGGTCCTGGTCTGACTGTATGCACAAGAATGGTCCTGGTCTGACTGTGTGCACAAGAATGGTCCTTGTTTTACTATGTGCACAAGAATGGTCCTGGTCTGCCAGTATGCACAAGAATGGTCCTGGTCTGACTGGGTGCACAGGAATGGTTCTGATCTGACTGTGTGCACAAGAATTATCCTGGTCTGCCTGTATGCACAAGAATTGTCCTGGTCTGTCTGGGTGCACAAGAATGGTGCTGGTCTGACTGTGTGCACAAGAATGGTCCTCGTCTGACTGTATGGACAAGAATGGTCCTCGTCTGACTGGGTGCAAAGAATGGTCCTGGTCTTACTGTGTCCACAAGAATGGTCCTGGTCTGACTGTATGCACAAGAATGGTCCTGGTCTGACTGTATGCACAAGAATGGTCCTGGTCTGACTGTATGCGCAAGAATGGTCCTGTTCTGACTGTGCGCACAGGAATGGTCCTGGTCTGACTGTGTGCACAAGAATGGTGCTGGTCTCGCTGTATGGAGAAGAATGCTCCTGTCTTACTTTATGCACAAGAATGGTCTTGGTCTGACTGTGTGCATAAGAATGGTCCTGGTCTGACTGTGTGCACAAGAATGGTCCTGTTCTCATTGTATGCACAAGAATGGTCCTGGTCTGATTGTATGCACAAGAATGGTCCTGGTGTGACTATATGCACTAGAATGGTCCTGCTCTGACTGTGTGCACAAGAATGGTCCTGGTCTGACTGTGTGCACAAGAATCGTCCTGGTCTGCCTGTGTGCACAAGAATGGTCCTGGTCTGACTGTATGGAAAAGAATGGTCCTGGTCTGACTGTATGGACAAGAATGGTCCTGGTCTGACTGTATGCACAAGAATGGTCCTGGTCTAACTGTATGCACAAGAACAGTCCTGGTCTGACTGTGTGCACAAGAATGGTCCTGGTCTGACTGAATGCACAAAAATGGTCCTGGTCTGACTGTGTGTACAAGAATGGGCTTGGTCCGACTGTTTGCACAAATATGGTCCTGGTCTGACATTATGCACAAACATGGTCCTTGTCTGAGTGTGTGCACAAGAATTTTCCTGGTCTGACTGCGTGCACACGAAGTGTCCTGGTCTGATGTATGCACAAGAATGGTCCTGGTCTGACTGTGTGCAGAAGAATGGTCCTGGTCTGACTGTGTGCAAAGGAAAGGTCCTGGTCTGACTGTACAGACAAGAATGGTCCTGGTCTGACTGTGTGCACAAGAATGGTCCTGGTCTGACTGTATGCACAAAAATGGTCCTGGTCTGACTGTGTGTACAAGAGGTGTCCTTGTCTTACTGTGTGCCCAAGAATGGTCCTGGTCTGACTGTGTGAACAAGAATTGTCCTGGTCTGACTGGGTGCACAAGAATGATCTTGGTCTGACTGTGTGCACAAGAATGGTCCTGGTCTGACTGTCTGCACAGGAATGGGCTTGGTCTGACTGTGTGCACAAGAATGGTCCTGGTCTGACTGCGTGGACAATAATGGTCCTGGTCTGACTTCATGCACAAGAATGGTTCTGGTCTGACTGTGTGCACAAGAATGGTCCTGGTCTGACTGTGTGCACAAGAATGGTCGTGGTCTTATTGTGTGCACAAGAATGGTGCTGGTCTGACTGTACGCACATGAATGGTCCTGGTCTGACTGTGTATACACGAATGGTCCTGGTCTGACTGTATGCACAAGAATGGTTCTGGTCTGACTGTATGCACAAGAGTGGTCCTGGTCTGACTGTGTGCACAAGAATGGTCCTGGTCTGACTGTATGCGCAAGAATGGTCCTGGTCTGACTGTGTGCACAAGAATGGTACCGGTCAGACTGTGTACACAGGAATGGTCCTGTTTTGCCTGTGTGCACAGGAATGGTGCTGGTCTGACTGTATGCACAAGAATGGTACTGGTCTGACTGTATGCACAGAATGGTCCTCGTCTGATTGTGGGCACAAGAATGGTCCTGGTCTGACTGTGTGCTCAAGAATGGTCCTGCTCTGACTGTATGCACAAGAATGGTCCTGGTCTGACTGTGTGCACAAGCATGGCCCTGGTCTGACTGTGTGCACATGAATGGTCCTGGTCTGACTATATGCACAAGAATGGTTCTGGTCTGACTGTATGCACAAGAATGGTCTTGGTCTGACTGTTTGCACAAATATGGTCCTGGTCTGACTGTGTGCACAAACATGGTCCTGGTCTGAGTGTGTGCACAAGAATTGTCCTGGTCTGACTGTATGCACAAGAATGGTCCTTATGAGACTGTGTGCACAAGAACGGTCCTGTTCTGACTGTATAGACAAGAATGGTGCTGGTCTGACTGTCTGCACAAGAATGGGCTTGGTCTGACTGTGTGTACAAGAATGGTCCTGGTCTGGCTGTATGCACAAGAATGGTCCTGGTCTGACTGTATGCACAAGAATGGTTGTGGTCTGACTGTGTGCGCACGAATGGTCCTGGTCTGACTGTGTGCACAAGAATGGTCGTGGTCTGACTTTGTGCACAAGAATGGTCGTGGTCTGACTGTGTGCACAAGAATTGTCCTGGTCTGACTGTGTACACAAGAATGGTCCTGGTCTGACTGTATGCACAAGAATGGTCCTGGTCTGACTGTATGTACAAGAATGGTCCTGGTCTAACTGTGTGCACAAGAACGGTCCTGGTCTGACTGTATGCGCAAGAATGGTCCTGGTCTGACTGTGTGCAAAAGAATGGTCCTTGTCAGACTGTGTGCACAAGAATGGTCCTGGTTTGCCTGTGTGCACAGGAATGGTCCTGGTCTGACTGTATGGACAAGAATGGTCCTGGACTGACTGTGTGCAGAAGAATGGTCCTGGTCTGCCTGTGTGCACAAGAATGGTCCTGGTCTGGCTGTATGCACAAGCATGGTCCTGGTCTGACTGTGTGCACAAGAATGGTCCTGGTCTGACTGTGTGCAAAAGAATGGTCCTGGTCAGACTGTGTGCAGAAGAATGGTCATGGTCTGACTGTGTACAAAAGAAAGGTCCTGGTGTGACTGTGTGGACAAGAATGGTCCTGGTCTGACTGTGTGCACAAGAATGGTCCTGGTCAGACTGTGTACACAGGAATGGTCCTGTTTTGCCTGTGTGCACAGGAATGGTGCTGGTCTGACTATATGCACAAGAATGGTTCTGGTCTGACTGTATGCACAAGAATGGTCTTGGTCGGACTGTTTGCACAAATATGATCCTGGCCTGACTGTGTGGACAAGAATGGTACTGGTCTGACTGTATGCACAAGAATGGTCCTGCTCTAACTGTATGCACAAGAATGGTCCTGGTCTGACTGTATGCACAAGAATGGTCCTGGTCTGACTGTGTACACAAGAATGATCCTGGCTGACTGTATGCACAAGAATGGTCCTGGTCTGACTGTATGCACAAGAATGGTCCTGGTCTGACTGTGTACACAAGAATGATCCTGGTCTGACTGTGTGCACAAGAATGGTCCTTGTCTGACTGTGTGCACAAGAGTGGTCCTGGTCTGACTGTATAGACAAGAATGGTCCTGGTCTGCCTGTATGCACACGAATGGTCCTGGTCTGACTGTGTGCACAAGAATGGTCCTGGTCTGACTGTATGGACAAGAATGGTCCTGGTCTGACTGTATGCACAAGAATGGTCCTGGACTGACTGTCTGCACAAGAATGGTCTTGGTCTGACTGTGTGCACAAGAATGGTCCTGGTCAGACTGTATGCACATTAATTGTCCTGGTCTGACTGTGAGCACGGGAATTGTCCTGGTCCGACTGTATGCACAAGAATGGTCCTGGTCTGACTGTGCACAAGAATGGTCTTGGTCTGACTGTGTGCACAAGAATGGTCCTGGTCTGACTGTGTGCACAAGAATGGTGCTGGTCTGACTGTATGGAGAAGAATACTCCTGTTCTGACTGTATGCACAAGAATGGTCCTGGTCTGACTGTGTGCACAAGAATGGTCATGGTCTTATTGTATCCACAAGAATGGTCCTGGTCTGACTGTATGCACAAGAATGTTCCTGGTTTGACTGTGTGCACAGGAATGGTCCAAGTCTGACTGTATGCACAAGAATGGTCTTGGTCTGGCTGTATACACAAGAAAGGTCCTGGTCTGACTGTATGCGCAAGAATGGTCCTATTCTGACTGTGTGCACAAGAATGGTCCTGGTCTGACTGTGTGCAGATGAATAGTCCTGGTCTGACTGCATGCGCAAGAATGGTCCTGTTCTGACTGTGTGAACAAGAATGGTCCTCATCTGACTGTGGGCACAAGAATGGTCCTGGTCTGACTGCATGGACAAGAATGGTCCTGGTCTGACTGTGTACACAAGAATGATCCTGGTCTGACTGTATGCACAAGAATGGTCCTGGTCTGACTGTATGCACAAGAGTGGTCCTCGTATGACTGTGTGCACAAGAATGGTCCTGGTCTGACTGTATGCGCAAGAATGGTCCTGGTCTGACTGTGTGCACAAGAATGGTCCTGGTTTGACTGTGTGCACAAGAATTGTCCTGGTCTGACTGTATGGAGAAGAATGCTGCTGTCTGACTGTATGCTCAAGAATGGTCTTGGTCTGACTGTGTGCACAAGAATGGTCCTGGTCTTACTGTGTCCACAAGAATGGTCCTGGTCTGACTGTGTGCACAAGAATGGTGCTCGTCTGTCTGTATGCACAAGAATGGTCCTGGTCTGACTTTATGCGCAAGAATGGTCCTGTTCTGACTGTGTGCACAAGAATGGTCCTGGTCTGACTGTGTGCACAAGAATGGTCCTGGTCTGACTGTATGGAGAAGAATGCTCCTGGTCTGACTGTATGCACAAGAATGGTCCTGGTCTGACTGGATGCACAAGTATAGTCCTGTTCTGACTCTGTGCACAAGAATGGCCCTGGTCCGACAGTGTGCACAAGAATGGTCCTGGTCTGCCTGTGTGCACAGGAATGGTCCTGGTCTGACTGTATGGAAAAGAATGATCCTGGTCTGACTGTATGGACAAGAATGGTCCTGGCCTGACTGTGTGGACAAGAATGGTCCTGGTCTGACTGTATGCACAAGAATGGTCCTGGTCTAACTGTATGCACAAGAATGGTCCTGGTCTGACTGTATGCACAAGAATGGTCCTGGTCTGACTGTGTACACAAGAATGATCCTGGTCTGACTGTATGCACAAGAATGGTCCTGGTCTGACTGTATGCACAAGAGTGGTCCTCGTATGACTGTGTGCACAAGAATGGTCCTGGTCTGACTGTATGCGCAAGAATGGTCCTGGTCTGACTGTGTGCACAAGAATGGTCCTGGTTTGACTGTGTGCACAAGAATTGTCCTGGTCTGACTGTATGGAGAAGAATGCTGCTGTCTGACTGTATGCTCAATAATGGTCTTGGTCTGACTGTGTGCACAAGAATGGTCCTGGTCTGACAGTATAGACAAGAATGGTCCTGGTCTGACTGTATGCACAAGAATGGTCCTGGTCTGACTGTGTGCACAAGAATGGTCCTTGTTTTACTATGTGCACAAGAATGGTCCTGGTCTGCCAGTATGCACAAGAATGGTCCTGGTCTGACTGGGTGCACAGGAATGGTTCTGATCTGACTGTGTGCACAAGAATTATCCTGGTCTGCCTGTATGCACAAGAATTGTCCTGGTCTGTCTGGGTGCACAAGAATGGTGCTGGTCTGACTGTGTGCACAAGAATGGTCCTCGTCTGACTGTATGGACAAGAATGGTCCTCGTCTGACTGGGTGCAAAGAATGGTCCTGGTCTTACTGTGTCCACAAGAATGGTCCTGGTCTGACTGTATGCACAAGAATGGTCCTGGTCTGACTGTATGCACAAGAATGGTCCTGGTCTGACTGTATGCGCAAGAATGGTCCTGTTCTGACTGTGCGCACAGGAATGGTCCTGGTCTGACTGTGTGCACAAGAATGGTGCTGGTCTCGCTGTATGGAGAAGAATGCTCCTGTCTTACTTTATGCACAAGAATGGTCTTGGTCTGACTGTGTGCATAAGAATGGTCCTGGTCTGACTGTGTGCACAAGAATGGTCCTGTTCTCATTGTATGCACAAGAATGGTCCTGGTCTGATTGTATGCACAAGAATGGTCCTGGTGTGACTATATGCACTAGAATGGTCCTGCTCTGACTGTGTGCACAAGAATGGTCCTGGTCTGACTGTGTGCACAAGAATCGTCCTGGTCTGCCTGTGTGCACAAGAATGGTCCTGGTCTGACTGTATGGAAAAGAATGGTCCTGGTCTGACTGTATGGACAAGAATGGTCCTGGTCTGACTGTATGCACAAGAATGGTCCTGGTCTAACTGTATGCACAAGAACAGTCCTGGTCTGACTGTGTGCACAAGAATGGTCCTGGTCTGACTGAATGCACAAAAATGGTCCTGGTCTGACTGTGTGTACAAGAATGGGCTTGGTCCGACTGTTTGCACAAATATGGTCCTGGTCTGACATTATGCACAAACATGGTCCTTGTCTGAGTGTGTGCACAAGAATTTTCCTGGTCTGACTGCGTGCACACGAAGTGTCCTGGTCTGATGTATGCACAAGAATGGTCCTGGTCTGACTGTGTGCAGAAGAATGGTCCTGGTCTGACTGTGTGCAAAGGAAAGGTCCTGGTCTGACTGTACAGACAAGAATGGTCCTGGTCTGACTGTGTGCACAAGAATGGTCCTGGTCTGACTGTATGCACAAAAATGGTCCTGGTCTGACTGTGTGTACAAGAGGTGTCCTTGTCTTACTGTGTGCCCAAGAATGGTCCTGGTCTGACTGTGTGAACAAGAATTGTCCTGGTCTGACTGGGTGCACAAGAATGATCTTGGTCTGACTGTGTGCACAAGAATGGTCCTGGTCTGACTGTCTGCACAGGAATGGGCTTGGTCTGACTGTGTGCACAAGAATGGTCCTGGTCTGACTGCGTGGACAATAATGGTCCTGGTCTGACTTCATGCACAAGAATGGTTCTGGTCTGACTGTGTGCACAAGAATGGTCCTGGTCTGACTGTGTGCACAAGAATGGTCGTGGTCTTATTGTGTGCACAAGAATGGTGCTGGTCTGACTGTACGCACATGAATGGTCCTGGTCTGACTGTGTATACACGAATGGTCCTGGTCTGACTGTATGCACAAGAATGGTTCTGGTCTGACTGTATGCACAAGAGTGGTCCTGGTCTGACTGTGTGCACAAGAATGGTCCTGGTCTGACTGTATGCGCAAGAATGGTCCTGGTCTGACTGTGTGCACAAGAATGGTACCGGTCAGACTGTGTACACAGGAATGGTCCTGTTTTGCCTGTGTGCACAGGAATGGTGCTGGTCTGACTGTATGCACAAGAATGGTACTGGTCTGACTGTATGCACAGAATGGTCCTCGTCTGATTGTGGGCACAAGAATGGTCCTGGTCTGACTGTGTGCTCAAGAATGGTCCTGCTCTGACTGTATGCACAAGAATGGTCCTGGTCTGACTGTGTGCACAAGCATGGCCCTGGTCTGACTGTGTGCACATGAATGGTCCTGGTCTGACTATATGCACAAGAATGGTTCTGGTCTGACTGTATGCACAAGAATGGTCTTGGTCTGACTGT
The DNA here is from genome assembly GCA_026770705.1 of Isurus oxyrinchus. Taxonomy (NCBI): domain Eukaryota; kingdom Metazoa; phylum Chordata; class Chondrichthyes; order Lamniformes; family Lamnidae; genus Isurus; species Isurus oxyrinchus. The sequence goes on from JANJGN010000012.1 coordinate 780,216, forward strand.
TTGCACAAATATGGTCCTGGTCTGACTGTGTGCACAAACATGGTCCTGGTCTGAGTGTGTGCACAAGAATTGTCCTGGTCTGACTGTATGCACAAGAATGGTCCTTATGAGACTGTGTGCACAAGAACGGTCCTGTTCTGACTGTATAGACAAGAATGGTGCTGGTCTGACTGTCTGCACAAGAATGGGCTTGGTCTGACTGTGTGTACAAGAATGGTCCTGGTCTGGCTGTATGCACAAGAATGGTCCTGGTCTGACTGTATGCACAAGAATGGTTGTGGTCTGACTGTGTGCGCACGAATGGTCCTGGTCTGACTGTGTGCACAAGAATGGTCGTGGTCTGACTTTGTGCACAAGAATGGTCGTGGTCTGACTGTGTGCACAAGAATTGTCCTGGTCTGACTGTGTACACAAGAATGGTCCTGGTCTGACTGTATGCACAAGAATGGTCCTGGTCTGACTGTATGTACAAGAATGGTCCTGGTCTAACTGTGTGCACAAGAACGGTCCTGGTCTGACTGTATGCGCAAGAATGGTCCTGGTCTGACTGTGTGCAAAAGAATGGTCCTGGTCAGACTGTGTGCACAAGAATGGTCCTGGTTTGCCTGTGTGCACAGGAATGGTCCTGGTCTGACTGTATGGACAAGAATGGTCCTGGACTGACTGTGTGCAGAAGAATGGTCCTGGTCTGCCTGTGTGCACAAGAATGGTCCTGGTCTGGCTGTATGCACAAGCATGGTCCTGGTCTGACTGTGTGCACAAGAATGGTCCTGGTCTGACTGTGTGCAAAAGAATGGTCCTGGTCAGACTGTGTGCAGAAGAATGGTCATGGTCTGACTGTGTACAAAAGAAAGGTCCTGGTGTGACTGTGTGGACAAGAATGGTCCTGGTCTGACTGTGTGCACAAGAATGGTCCTGGTCAGACTGTGTACACAGGAATGGTCCTGTTTTGCCTGTGTGCACAGGAATGGTGCTGGTCTGACTATATGCACAAGAATGGTTCTGGTCTGACTGTATGCACAAGAATGGTCTTGGTCGGACTGTTTGCACAAATATGATCCTGGCCTGACTGTGTGGACAAGAATGGTACTGGTCTGACTGTATGCACAAGAATGGTCCTGCTCTAACTGTATGCACAAGAATGGTCCTGGTCTGACTGTATGCACAAGAATGGTCCTGGTCTGACTGTGTACACAAGAATGATCCTGGCTGACTGTATGCACAAGAATGGTCCTGGTCTGACTGTATGCACAAGAATGGTCCTGGTCTGACTGTGTACACAAGAATGATCCTGGTCTGACTGTGTGCACAAGAATGGTCCTTGTCTGACTGTGTGCACAAGAGTGGTCCTGGTCTGACTGTATAGACAAGAATGGTCCTGGTCTGCCTGTATGCACACGAATGGTCCTGGTCTGACTGTGTGCACAAGAATGGTCCTGGTCTGACTGTATGGACAAGAATGGTCCTGGTCTGACTGTATGCACAAGAATGGTCCTGGACTGACTGTCTGCACAAGAATGGTCCTGGTCTGACTGTATGCACAAAAATGGTCCTGGTCTGACTGTGTGTACAAGAGGTGTCCTTGTCTTACTGTGTGCCCAAGAATGGTCCTGGTCTGACTGTGTGAACAAGAATTGTCCTGGTCTGACTGGGTGCACAAGAATGATCTTGGTCTGACTGTGTGCACAAGAATGGTCCTGGTCTGACTGTCTGCACAGGAATGGGCTTGGTCTGACTGTGTGCACAAGAATGGTCCTGGTCTGACTGCGTGGACAATAATGGTCCTGGTCTGACTTCATGCACAAGAATGGTTCTGGTCTGACTGTGTGCACAAGAATGGTCCTGGTCTGACTGTGTGCACAAGAATGGTCGTGGTCTTATTGTGTGCACAAGAATGGTGCTGGTCTGACTGTACGCACATGAATGGTCCTGGTCTGACTGTGTATACACGAATGGTCCTGGTCTGACTGTATGCACAAGAATGGTTCTGGTCTGACTGTATGCACAAGAGTGGTCCTGGTCTGACTGTGTGCACAAGAATGGTCCTGGTCTGACTGTATGCGCAAGAATGGTCCTGGTCTGACTGTGTGCACAAGAATGGTACCGGTCAGACTGTGTACACAGGAATGGTCCTGTTTTGCCTGTGTGCACAGGAATGGTGCTGGTCTGACTGTATGCACAAGAATGGTACTGGTCTGACTGTATGCACAGAATGGTCCTCGTCTGATTGTGGGCACAAGAATGGTCCTGGTCTGACTGTGTGCTCAAGAATGGTCCTGCTCTGACTGTATGCACAAGAATGGTCCTGGTCTGACTGTGTGCACAAGCATGGCCCTGGTCTGACTGTGTGCACATGAATGGTCCTGGTCTGACTATATGCACAAGAATGGTTCTGGTCTGACTGTATGCACAAGAATGGTCTTGGTCTGACTGTTTGCACAAATATGGTCCTGGTCTGACTGTGTGCACAAACATGGTCCTGGTCTGAGTGTGTGCACAAGAATTGTCCTGGTCTGACTGTATGCACAAGAATGGTCCTTATGAGACTGTGTGCACAAGAACGGTCCTGTTCTGACTGTATAGACAAGAATGGTGCTGGTCTGACTGTCTGCACAAGAATGGGCTTGGTCTGACTGTGTGTACAAGAATGGTCCTGGTCTGGCTGTATGCACAAGAATGGTCCTGGTCTGACTGTATGCACAAGAATGGTTGTGGTCTGACTGTGTGCGCACGAATGGTCCTGGTCTGACTGTGTGCACAAGAATGGTCGTGGTCTGACTTTGTGCACAAGAATGGTCGTGGTCTGACTGTGTGCACAAGAATTGTCCTGGTCTGACTGTGTACACAAGAATGGTCCTGGTCTGACTGTATGCACAAGAATGGTCCTGGTCTGACTGTATGTACAAGAATGGTCCTGGTCTAACTGTGTGCACAAGAACGGTCCTGGTCTGACTGTATGCGCAAGAATGGTCCTGGTCTGACTGTGTGCAAAAGAATGGTCCTGGTCAGACTGTGTGCACAAGAATGGTCCTGGTTTGCCTGTGTGCACAGGAATGGTCCTGGTCTGACTGTATGGACAAGAATGGTCCTGGACTGACTGTGTGCAGAAGAATGGTCCTGGTCTGCCTGTGTGCACAAGAATGGTCCTGGTCTGGCTGTATGCACAAGCATGGTCCTGGTCTGACTGTGTGCACAAGAATGGTCCTGGTCTGACTGTGTGCAAAAGAATGGTCCTGGTCAGACTGTGTGCAGAAGAATGGTCATGGTCTGACTGTGTACAAAAGAAAGGTCCTGGTGTGACTGTGTGGACAAGAATGGTCCTGGTCTGACTGTGTGCACAAGAATGGTCCTGGTCAGACTGTGTACACAGGAATGGTCCTGTTTTGCCTGTGTGCACAGGAATGGTGCTGGTCTGACTATATGCACAAGAATGGTTCTGGTCTGACTGTATGCACAAGAATGGTCTTGGTCGGACTGTTTGCACAAATATGATCCTGGCCTGACTGTGTGGACAAGAATGGTACTGGTCTGACTGTATGCACAAGAATGGTCCTGCTCTAACTGTATGCACAAGAATGGTCCTGGTCTGACTGTATGCACAAGAATGGTCCTGGTCTGACTGTGTACACAAGAATGATCCTGGCTGACTGTATGCACAAGAATGGTCCTGGTCTGACTGTATGCACAAGAATGGTCCTGGTCTGACTGTGTACACAAGAATGATCCTGGTCTGACTGTGTGCACAAGAATGGTCCTTGTCTGACTGTGTGCACAAGAGTGGTCCTGGTCTGACTGTATAGACAAGAATGGTCCTGGTCTGCCTGTATGCACACGAATGGTCCTGGTCTGACTGTGTGCACAAGAATGGTCCTGGTCTGACTGTATGGACAAGAATGGTCCTGGTCTGACTGTATGCACAAGAATGGTCCTGGACTGACTGTCTGCACAAGAATGGTCTTGGTCTGACTGTGTGCACAAGAATGGTCCTGGTCAGACTGTATGCACATTAATTGTCCTGGTCTGACTGTGAGCACAGGAATTGTCCTGGTCCGACTGTATGCACAAGAATGGTCCTGGTCTGACTGTGCACAAGAATGGTCTTGGTCTGACTGTGTGCACAAGAATGGTCCTGGTCTGACTGTGTGCACAAGAATGGTGCTGGTCTGACTGTATGGAGAAGAATACTCCTGTTCTGACTGTATGCACAAGAATGGTCCTGGTCTGACTGTGTGCACAAGAATGGTCATGGTCTTATTGTATCCACAAGAATGGTCCTGGTCTGACTGTATGCACAAGAATGTTCCTGGTTTGACTGTGTGCACAGGAATGGTCCAAGTCTGACTGTATGCACAAGAATGGTCTTGGTCTGGCTGTATACACAAGAAAGGTCCTGGTCTGACTGTATGCGCAAGAATGGTCCTATTCTGACTGTGTGCACAAGAATGGTCCTGGTCTGACTGTGTGCAGATGAATAGTCCTGGTCTGACTGCATGCGCAAGAATGGTCCTGTTCTGACTGTGTGAACAAGAATGGTCCTCATCTGACTGTGGGCACAAGAATGGTCCTGGTCTGACTGCATGGACAAGAATGGTCCTGGTCTGACTGTGTACACAAGAATGATCCTGGTCTGACTGTATGCACAAGAATGGTCCTGGTCTGACTGTATGCACAAGAGTGGTCCTCGTATGACTGTGTGCACAAGAATGGTCCTGGTCTGACTGTATGCGCAAGAATGGTCCTGGTCTGACTGTGTGCACAAGAATGGTCCTGGTTTGACTGTGTGCACAAGAATTGTCCTGGTCTGACTGTATGGAGAAGAATGCTGCTGTCTGACTGTATGCTCAAGAATGGTCTTGGTCTGACTGTGTGCACAAGAATGGTTCTGGTCTTACTGTGTCCACAAGAATGGTCCTGGTCTGACTGTGTGCACAAGAATGGTGCTCGTCTGTCTGTATGCACAAGAATGGTCCTGGTCTGACTTTATGCGCAAGAATGGTCCTGTTCTGACTGTGTGCACAAGAATGGTCCTGGTCTGACTGTGTGCACAAGAATGGTCCTGGTCTGACTGTATGGAGAAGAATGCTCCTGGTCTGACTGTATGCACAAGAATGGTCCTGGTCTGACTGTATGCACAAGAATGGTCCTGGTCTGACTGGATGCACAAGTATAGTCCTGTTCTGACTCTGTGCACAAGAATGGCCCTGGTCCGACAGTGTGCACAAGAATGGTCCTGGTCTGCCTGTGTGCACAGGAATGGTCCTGGTCTGACTGTATGGAAAAGAATGATCCTGGTCTGACTGTATGGACAAGAATGGTCCTGGCCTGACTGTGTGGACAAGAATGGTCCTGGTCTGACTGTATGCACAAGAATGGTCCTGGTCTAACTGTATGCACAAGAATGGTCCTGGTCTGACTGTATGCACAAGAATGGTCCTGGTCTGACTGTGTACACAAGAATGATCCTGGTCTGACTGTATGCACAAGAATGGTCCTGGTCTGACTGTATGCACAAGAGTGGTCCTCGTATGACTGTGTGCACAAGAATGGTCCTGGTCTGACTGTATGCGCAAGAATGGTCCTGGTCTGACTGTGTGCACAAGAATGGTCCTGGTTTGACTGTGTGCACAAGAATTGTCCTGGTCTGACTGTATGGAGAAGAATGCTGCTGTCTGACTGTATGCTCAATAATGGTCTTGGTCTGACTGTGTGCACAAGAATGGTCCTGGTCTTACTATGTCCACAAGAATGGTCCTGGTCTGACTGTGTGCACAAGAATGGTCCTCGTCTGTCTGTATGCACAAGAATGGTCCTGGTCTGACTTTATGCGCAAGAATGGTCCTGTTCTGACTGTGTGCACAAGAATGGTCCTGGTCTGACTGTGTGCACAAGAATGGTCCTGGTCTGACTGTATGGAGAAGAATGCTCCTGGTCTGACTGTATGCACAAGAATGGTCCTGGTCTGACTGTATGCACAAGAATGTTCCTGGTCTGACTGTATGCACAAGTATAGTCCTGTTCTGACTCTGTGCACAAGAATGGCCCTGGTCCGACGGTGTGCACAAGAATGGTCCTGGTCTGCCTGTGTGCACAGGAATGGTCCTGGTCTGACTGTACGGAAAAGAATGATCCTGGTCTGACTGTATGGACAAGAATGGTCCTGGTCTGACTGTATGCACAAGTATAGTCCTGTTCTGACTCTGTGCACAAGAATGGCCCTGGTCTGAGTGTGTGCACAAGAATGGTCCTGGTCTGCCTGTGTGCACAGGAATGGTCCTGGTCTGACTGTATGGAAAAGAATGATCCTGGTCTGACTGTACGAACAAGAATGGTCCTGGTCTGACTGTATGCACAAGAATGGTCCTGGTTAACTGTATGCACAAGAATGGTCCTGGTCTGACTGCGTGCACAAGAATGGTCCTGGTCTGACTGTATGCACAAAAATGGTCCTGGTCTGACTGTGTGTACAAGATGCGTCCTTGTCTTACTGTGTGCCCAAGAATGGTCCTGGTCTGACTGTGTGCACAAGAATTGTCCTGGTCTGACTGGGTGCACAACAATGGTCTTGGTCTGACTGTGTGCACAAGAATGGTCCTGGTCTGACTGTATAGTCAAGAATCGTCCTGGTCTGACTGTCTGCACAAGAAAGGGCTTGGCCTGAATGTGTGCACAAGAATGGTCCTGGTCTGACTGTATGGACAATAATGGTCCTGGTCTGACTTCATGCACAAGAATGGTTCAGGTCTGATTGTGTGCACAAGAATGGTCCTGGTTTGACTGTATGGAAAAGAATGATCCTGGTCTGACTGTATGGAGAAGAATGCTGCTGTCTGACTGCATGCTTAAGAATGGTCTTGGTCTGACTGTGTGCACAAGAATGGTCCTGGTCTTACTGTGTCCACAAGAATGGTCCTGGTCTGACTCTTTGGAAAAGAATGGTCCTGGTCTGACTGTATGGACAAGAATGGTCCTGGTCTGACTGTATGCACAAGAATGTTCCTGGTCTAAGTGTATGCACAATAATGGTCCTGGTCTGACTGTGTGCACAAGAATGGTCCTGGTCTGACTGTATGCACAAAAATGGTCCTGGTCTGACTGTGTGTACAAGAGGGGTCCTTGTCTTACTGTGTGCCCAAGAATGGTCCTGGTATGACTGTGTGCACAAGAACGGTCCTGTTCTGACTGTATAGACAAGAATGGTGCTGGTCTGACTGTCTGCACAAGAATGGGCTTGGTCTGACTGTGTGCACAAGAATGGTCCTGGTCTGGCTGTATGCACAAGAATGGTCCTGGTCTGACTGTATGCACAAGAATGGTTGTGGTCTGACTGTGTGCGCACGAATGGTCCTGGTCTGACTGTGTGCACAAGAATGGTCCTGGTCTGACTGTATGCACAAGAATGGTCCTGGTCTGACTGTATGCACAAGAATGGTCCTGGTCTGACTGGATGCACCAGTATAGTCCTGTTCTGACTCTGTGCACAAGAATGGCCCTGGTCCGACAGTGTGCACAAGAATGGTCCTGGTCTGCCTGTGTCCACAGGAATGGTCCTGGTCTGACTGTATGGAAAAGAATGATCCTGGTCTGACTGTATGGACAAGAATGGTCCTGGCCTGACTGTGTGGACAAGAATGGTCCTGGTCTGACTGTATGCACAAGAATGGTCCTGGTCTAACTGTATGCACAAGAATGGTCCTGGTCTGACTGTATGCACAAGAATGGTCCTGGTCTGACTGTGTACACAAGAATGATCCTGGTCTGACTGTATGCACAAGAATGGTCCTGGTCTGACTGTATGCACAAGAGTGGTCCTCGTATGACTGTGTGCACAAGAATGGTCCTGGTCTGACTGTATGCGCAAGAATGGTCCTGGTCTGACTGTGTGCACAAGAATGGTCCTGGTTTGACTGTGTGCACAAGAATTGTCCTGGTCTGACTGTATGGAGAAGAATGCTGCTGTCTGACTGTATGCTCAAATATGGTCTTGGTCTGACTGTGTGCACAAGAATGGTCCTGGTCTTACTATGTCCACAAGAATGGTCCTGGTCTGACTGTGTGCACAAGAATGGTCCTCGTCTGTCTGTATGCACAAGAATGGTCCTGGTCTGACTTTATGCGCAAGAATGGTCCTGTTCTGACTGTGTGCACAAGAATGGTCCTGGTCTGACTGTGTGCACAAGAATGGTCCTGGTCTGACTGTATGGAGAAGAATGCTCCTGGTCTGACTGTATGCACAAGAATGGTCCTGGTCTGACTGTATGCACAAGAATGTTCCTGGTCTGACTGTATGCACAAGTATAGTCCTGTTCTGACTCTGTGCACAAGAATGGCCCTGGTCCGACGGTGTGCACAAGAATGGTCCTGGTCTGCCTGTGTGCACAGGAATGGTCCTGGTCTGACTGTACGGAAAAGAATGATCCTGGTCTGACTGTATGGACAAGAATGGTCCTGGTCTGACTGTATGCACAAGTATAGTCCTGTTCTGACTCTGTGCACAAGAATGGCCCTGGTCTGAGTGTGTGCACAAGAATGGTCCTGGTCTGCCTGTGTGCACAGGAATGGTCCTGGTCTGACTGTATGGAAAAGAATGATCCTGGTCTGACTGTATGAACAAGAATGGTCCTGGTCTGACTGTATGCACAAGAATGGTCCTGGTTAACTGTATGCACAAGAATGGTCCTGGTCTGACTGCGTGCACAAGAATGGTCCTGGTCTGACTGTATGCACAAAAATGGTCCTGGTCTGACTGTGTGTACAAGATGCCTCCTTGTCTTACTGTGTGCCCAAGAATGGTCCTGGTCTGACTGTGTGCACAAGAATTGTCCTGGTCTGACTGGGTGCACAGCAATGGTCTTGGTCTGACTGTGTGCACAAGAATGGTCCTGGTCTGACTGTATAGTCAAGAATCGTCCTGGTCTGACTGTCTGCACAAGAAAGGGCTTGGCCTGAATGTGTGCACAAGAATGGTCCTGGTCTGACTGTATGGACAATAATGGTCCTGGTCTGACTTCATGCACAAGAATGGTTCAGGTCTGATTGTGTGCACAAGAATGGTCCTGGTTTGACTGTATGGAAAAGAATGATCCTGGTCTGACTGTATGGAGAAGAATGCTGCTGTCTGACTGTATGCTTAAGAATGGTCTTGGTCTGACTGTGTGCACAAGAATGGTCCTGGTCTTACTGTGTCCACAAGAATGGTCCTGGTCTGACTCTTTGGAAAAGAATGGTCCTGGTCTGACTGTATGGACAAGAATGGTCCTGGTCTGACTGTATGCACAAGAATGGTCCTGGTCTAAGTGTATGCACAATAATGGTCCTGGTCTGACTGTGTGCACAAGAATGGTCCTGGTCTGACTGTATGCACAAAAATGGTCCTGGTCTGACTGTGTGTACAAGAGGGGTCCTTGTCTTACTGTGTGCCCAAGAATGGTCCTGGTATGACTGTGTGCACAAGAACGGTCCTGTTCTGACTGTATAGACAAGAATGGTGCTGGTCTGACTGTCTGCACAAGAATGGGCTTGGTCTGACTGTGTGCACAAGAATGGTCCTGGTCTGGCTGTATGCACAAGAATGGTCCTGGTCTGACTGTATGCACAAGAATGGTTGTGGTCTGACTGTGTGCGCACGAATGGTCCTGGTCTGACTGTGTGCACAAGAATGGTCGTGGTCTGACTTTGTGCACAAGAATGGTCGTGGCCTGACTGTGTGCACAAGAATTGTCCTGGTCTGACTGTGTACACAAGAATGGTCCTGGTCTGACTGTATGCACAAGAATGGTCCTGGTCTGACTGTATGCACAAGAATGGTCCTGGTCTAACTGTGTGCACAAGAATGGTCCTGGTCTGACTGTATGCGCAAGAATGGTCCTGGTCTGACTTTGTGCAAAAGAATGGTCCTGGTCATACTGTGTGCACAAGAATGGTCCTGGTTTGCCTGTGTGCACAGGAAAGGTCCTGGTCTGACTGTATGGAAAAGAATGGTCCTGGAATGACTGTGTGCAGAAGAATGCTCCTGATCTGCCTGTGTGCACAAGAATGGTCCTGGTCTGACTGTATGCACAAGCATGGTCCTGGTCTGACAGTATGCACAGAATGGTCCTCGTCTGACTGTAGGCTCAAGAATTGTCCTGGTCTGACGGTATGCACAAGAATGGTCTTGGTCTGACTGTGTGCAGAAGAATGGTCATGGTCTGACTGTGTACAAAAGAAAGGTCCTGGTGTGACTGTATGGACAAGAATGGTCCTGGTCTGACTGTATGCACAAGAATGGTCCTGGTCTGACTGTGTGCACAAGAATGGTCCTTGTCTTACTGTGTGTACAAGAATGGTCCTGGTCTGCCTGTGTGCACAGGAATGGTCCTGGTCTGACTGTATGGAAAAGAATGATCCTGGTCTGACTGTGTGGACAAGAATGGTCCTGGTCTGACTGTATGCACAAGTATAGTCCTGTTCTGACTCTGTGCACAAGAATGGCCCTGGTCTGAGTGTGTGCACAAGAATGGTCCTGGTCTGCCTGTGTGCACAGGAATGGTCCTGGTCTGACTGTATGGAAAAGAATGATCCTGGTCTGACTGTACGAACAAGAATGGTCCTGGTCTGACTGTATGCACAAGAATGGTCCTGGTTAACTGTATGCACAAGAATGGTCCTGGTCTGACTGCGTGCACAAGAATGGTCCTGGTCTGACTGTATGCACAAAAATGGTCCTGGTCTGACTGTGTGTACAAGATGCGTCCTTGTCTTACTGTGTGCCCAAGAATGGTCCTGGTCTGACTGTGTGCACAAGAATTGTCCTGGTCTGACTGGGTGCACAACAATGGTCTTGGTCTGACTGTGTGCACAAGAATGGTCCTGGTCTGACTGTATAGTCAAGAATCGTCCTGGTCTGACTGTCTGCACAAGAAAGGGCTTGGCCTGAATGTGTGCACAAGAATGGTCCTGGTCTGACTGTATGGACAATAATGGTCCTGGTCTGACTTCATGCACAAGAATGGTTCAGGTCTGATTGTGTGCACAAGAATGGTCCTGGTTTGACTGTATGGAAAAGAATGATCCTGGTCTGACTGTATGGAGAAGAATGCTGCTGTCTGACTGTATGCTCAAGAATGGGCTTGGTCTGACTGTGTGCACAAGAATGGTCCTGGTCTGGCTGTATGCACAAGAATGGTCCTGGTCTGACTGTATGCACAAGAATGGTTGTGGTCTGACTGTGTGCGCACGAATGGTCCTGGTCTGACTGTGTGCACAAGAATGGTCGTGGTCTGACTTTGTGCACAAGAATGGTCGTGGTCTGACTGTGTGCACAAGAATTGTCCTGGTCTGACTGTGTACACAAGAATGGTCCTGGTCTGACTGTATGCACAAGAATGGTCCTGGTCTGACTGTATGCACAAGAATGGTCCTGGTCTAACTGTGTGCACAAGAACGGTCCTGGTCTGACTGTATGCGCAAGAATGGTCCTGGTCTGACTGTGTGCAAAAGAATGGTCCTGGTCAGACTGTGTGCACAAGAATGGTCCTGGTTTGCCTGTGTGCACAGGAATGGTCCTGGTCTGACTGTATGGACTAGAATGGTCCTGGACTGACTGTGTGCAGAAGAATGGTCCTGGTCTGCCTGTGTGCACAAGAATGGTCCTGGTCTGACTGTATGCACAAGCATGGTCCTGGTCTGACAGTATGCACAGAATGGTCCTCGTCTGACTGTAGGCTCAAGAATTGTCCTGGTCTGACGGTATGCACAAGAATGGTCTTGGTCTGACTGTGTGCAGAAGAATGGTCATGGTCTGACTGTGTACAAAAGAAAGGTCCTGGTGTGACTGTATGGACAAGAATGGTCCTGGCCTGACTGTATGCACAAGAATGGTCCTGGTCTGACTGTGTGCACAAGAATGTTCCTGATCTGACTGTGTGCACAAGAATGGTCCTGGTCGGACAGTATAGACAAGAATGGTCCTGGTCTGACTGTATGCACAAGAATGGTCCTGGTCTGACTGTGTGCACAAGAATGGTCCTTGTTTTACTATGTGAACAAGAATGGTCCTGGTCTGCCAGTATGCACAAGAATGGTCCTGGTCTGACTGGGTGCACAGGAATGGTTCTGATCTGACTGTGTGCACAAGAATTATCCTGGTCTGCCTGTATGCACAAGAATTGTCCTGGTCTGACTGGGTGCACAAGAATGGTGCTGGTCTGACTGAGTGCACAAGAATGGTCCTCGTCTGACTGTATGGACAAGAATGGTCCTCGTCTGACTGGGTGCAAAGAATGGTCCTGGTCTTACTGTGTCCACAAGAATGGTCCTGGTCTGACTGTATGCACAAGAATGGTCCTGGTCTGACTGTATGCACAAGAATGGTCCTGGTCTGACTGTATGCGCAAGAATGGTCCTGTTCTGACTGTGCGCACAGGAATGGTCCTGGTCTGACTGTGTGCACAAGAATGGTGCTGGTCTCGCTGTATGGAGAAGAATGCTCCTGTCTTACTTTATGCACAAGAATGGTCTTGGTCTGACTGTGTGCATAAGAATGGTCCTGGTCTGACTGTGTGCACAAGAATGGTCCTGTTCTCATTGTATGCACAAGAATGGTCCTGGTCTGATTGTATGCACAAGAATGGTCCTGGTGTGACTATATGCACTAGAATGGTCCTGCTCTGACTGTGTGCACAAGAATGGTCCTGGTCTGACTGTGTGCACAAGAATCGTCCTGGTCTGCCTGTGTGCACAAGAATGGTCCTGGTCTGACTGTATGGAAAAGAATGGTCCTGGTCTGACTGTATGGACAAGAATGGTCCTGGTCTGACTGTATGCACAAGAATGGTCCTGGTCTAACTGTATGCACAAGAATAGTCCTGGTCTGACTGTGTGCACAAGAATGGTCCTGGTCTGACTGAATGCACAAAAATGGTCCTGGTCTGACTGTGTGTACAAGAATGGGCTTGGTCCGACTGTTTGCACAAATATGGTCCTGGTCTGACATTATGCACAAACATGGTCCTTGTCTGAGTGTGTGCACAAGAATTTTCCTGGTCTGACTGCGTGCACACGAATTGTCCTGGTCTGATGTATGCACAAGAATGGTCCTGGTCTGACTGTGTGCACAAGAATGGTCTTGGTCTGACTATGTGCAGAAGAATGGTCCTGGTCTGACTGTGTGCAAAGGAAAGGTCCTGGTCTGACTGTACAGACAAGAATGGTCCTGGTCTGACTGTGTGCACAAGAATGGTCCTGGTCTGACTGTATGCACAAAAATGGTCCTGGTCTGACTGTGTGCACAAGAGGTGTCCTTGTCTTACTGTGTGCCCAAGAATGGTCCTGGTCTGACTGTGTGAACAAGAATTGTCCTGGTCTGACTGGGTGCACAAGAATGATCCTGGTCTGACTGTCTGCACAGGAATGGGCTTGGTCTGACTGTGTGCACAAGAATGGTCCTGGTCTGACTGTGTGCACAAGAATGGTCCTGGTCTGACTGTGTGCACAAGAATGGTCGTGGTCTTATTGTGTGCACAAGAATGGTGCTGGTCTGACTGTACGCACATGAATGGTCCTGGTCTGACTGTGTATACACGAATGGTCCTGGTCTGACTGTATGCACAAGAATGGTTCTGGTCTGACTGTATGCACAAGAGTGGTCCTGGTCTGACTGTGTGCACAAGAATGGTTCCTGGTCTGACTGTATGCGCAAGAATGGTCCTGGTCTGACTGTGTGCACAAGAATGGTACTGGTCAGACTGTGTACACAGGAATGGTCCTGTTTTGCCTGTGTGCACAGGAATGGTCCTGGTCTGACTGTATGCACAAGAATGGTACTGGTCTGACTGTATGCACAGAATGGTCCTCGTCTGATTGTGGGCACAAGAATGGTCCTGGTCTGACTGTGTGCTCAAGAATGGTCCTGCTCTGACTGTATGCACAAGAATGGTCCTGGTCTGACTGTGTGCACAAGAATGTTCCTGATCTGACTGTGTGCACAAGAATGGTCCTGGTCTGACAGTATAGACAAGAATGGTCCTGGTCTGACTGTATGCACAAGAATGGTCCTGGTCTGACTGTGTGCACAAGAATGGTCCTTGTTTTACTATGTGCACAAGAATGGTCCTGGTCTGCCAGTATGCACAAGAATGGTCCTGGTCTGACTGGGTGCACAGGAATGGTTCTGATCTGACTGTGTGCACAAGAATTATCCTGGTCTGCCTGTATGCACAAGAATTGTCCTGGTCTGACTGGGTGCACAAGAATGGTGCTGGTCTGACTGAGTGCACAAGAATGGTCCTCGTCTGACTGTATGGACAAGAATGGTCCTCGTCTGACTGGGTGCAAAGAATGGTCCTGGTCTTACTGTGTCCACAAGAATGGTCCTGGTCTGACTGTATGCACAAGAATGGTCCTGGTCTGACTGTATGCACAAGAATGGTCCTGGTCTGACTGTATGCGCAAGAATGGTCCTGTTCTGACTGTGCGCACAGGAATGGTCCTGGTCTGACTGTGTGCACAAGAATGGTGCTGGTCTCGCTGTATGGAGAAGAATGCTCCTGTCTTACTTTATGCACAAGAATGGTCTTGGTCTGACTGTGTGCATAAGAATGGTCCTGGTCTGACTGTGTGCACAAGAATGGTCCTGTTCTCATTGTATGCACAAGAATGGTCCTGGTCTGATTGTATGCACAAGAATGGTCCTGGTGTGACTATATGCACTAGAATGGTCCTGCTCTGACTGTGTGCACAAGAATGGTCCTGGTCTGACTGTGTGCACAAGAATCGTCCTGGTCTGACTGTATGCACAAGAATGGTCCTGGTCTAACTGTATGCACAAGAATAGTCCTGGTCTGACTGTGTGCACAAGAATGGTCCTGGTCTGACTGAGTGCACAAAAATGGTCCTGGTCTGACTGTGTGTACAAGAATGGGCTTGGTCCGACTGTTTGCACAAATATGGTCCTAGTCTGACATTATGCACAAACATGGTCCTTGTCTGAGTGTGTGCACAAGAATTTTCCTGGTCTGACTGCGTGCACACGAATTGTCCTGGTCTGATGTATGCACAAGAATGGTCCTGGTCTGACTGTGTGCACAAGAATGGTCTTGGTCTGACTATGTGCAGAAGAATGGTCCTGGTCTGACTGTGTGCAAAGGAAAGGTCCTGGTCTGACTGTACAGACAAGAATGGTCCTGGTCTGACTGTGTGCACAAGAATGGTCCTGGTCTGACTGTATGCACAAAAATGGTCCTGGTCTGACTGTGTGCACAAGAGGTGTCCTTGTCTTACTGTGTGCCCAAGAATGGTCCTGGTCTGACTGTGTGAACAAGAATTGTCCTGGTCTGACTGGGTGCACAAGAATGATCCTGGTCTGACTGTCTGCACAGGAATGGGCTTGGTCTGACTGTGTGCACAAGAATGGTCCTGGTCTGACTGCATGGACAATAATGGTCCTGGTCTGACTTCATGCACAAGAATGGTTCTGGTCTGACTGTGTGCACAAGAATGGTCCTGGTCTGACTGTGTGCACAAGAATGGTCGTGGTCTTATTGTGTGCACAAGAATGGTGCTGGTCTGACTGTACGCACATGAATGGTCCTGGTCTGACTGTGTATACACGAATGGTCCTGGTCTGACTGTATGCACAAGAATGGTTCTGGTCTGACTGTATGCACAAGAGTGGTCCTGGTCTGACTGTGTGCACAAGAATGGTTCCTGGTCTGACTGTATGCGCAAGAATGGTCCTGGTCTGACTGTGTGCACAAGAATGGTACTGGTCAGACTGTGTACACAGGAATGGTCCTGTTTTGCCTGTGTGCACAGGAATGGTGCTGGTCTGACTGTATGCACAAGAATGGTACTGGTCTGACTGTATGCACAGAATGGTCCTCGTCTGATTGTGGGCACAAGAATGGTCCTGGTCTGACTGTGTGCTCAAGAATGGTCCTGCTCTGACTGTATGCACAAGAATGGTCCTGGTCTGACTGTGTGCACAAGAATGTTCCTGATCTGACTGTGTGCACAAGAATGGTCCTGGTCTGACAGTATAGACAAGAATGGTCCTGGTCTGACTGTATGCACAAGAATGGTCCTGGTCTGACTGTGTGCACAAGAATGGTCCTTGTTTTACTATGTGCACAAGAATGGTCCTGGTCTGCCAGTATGCACAAGAATGGTCCTGGTCTGACTGGGTGCACAGGAATGGTTCTGATCTGACTGTGTGCACAAGAATTATCCTGGTCTGCCTGTATGCACAAGAATTGTCCTGGTCTGACTGGGTGCACAAGAATGGTGCTGGTCTGACTGTGTGCACAAGAATGGTCCTCGTCTGACTGTATGGACAAGAATGGTCCTCGTCTGACTGGGTGCAAAGAATGGTCCTAGTCTTACTGTGTCCACAAGAATGGTCCTGGTCTGACTGTATGCACAAGAATGGTCCTGGTCTGACTGTATGCACAAGAATGGTCCTGGTCTGACTGTATGCGCAAGAATGGTCCTGGTCTGACTGTGTGCACAAGAGGTGTCCTTGTCTTACTGTGTGCCCAAGAATGGTCCTGGTCTGACTGTGTGAACAAGAATTGTCCTGGTCTGACTGGGTGCACAAGAATGATCCTGGTCTGACTGTCTGCACAGGAATGGGCTTGGTCTGACTGTGTGCACAAGAATGGTCCTGGTCTGACTGCATGGACAATAATGGTCCTGGTCTGACTTCATGCACAAGAATGGTTCTGGTCTGACTGTGTGCACAAGAATGGTCCTGGTCTGACTGTGTGCACAAGAATGGTCGTGGTCTTATTGTGTGCACAAGAATGGTGCTGGTCTGACTGTACGCACATGAATGGTCCTGGTCTGACTGTGTATACACGAATGGTCCTGGTCTGACTGTATGCACAAGAATGGTTCTGGTCTGACTGTATGCACAAGAGTGGTCCTGGTCTGACTGTGTGCACAAGAATGGTTCCTGGTCTGACTGTATGCGCAAGAATGGTCCTGGTCTGACTGTGTGCACAAGAATGGTACTGGTCAGACTGTGTACACAGGAATGGTCCTGTTTTGCCTGTGTGCACAGGAATGGTGCTGGTCTGACTGTATGCACAAGAATGGTACTGGTCTGACTGTATGCACAGAATGGTCCTCGTCTGATTGTGGGCACAAGAATGGTCCTGGTCTGACTGTGTGCTCAAGAATGGTCCTGCTCTGACTGTATGCACAAGAATGGTCCTGGTCTGACTGTGTGCACAAGAATGTTCCTGATCTGACTGTGTGCACAAGAATGGTCCTGGTCTGACAGTATAGACAAGAATGGTCCTGGTCTGACTGTATGCACAAGAATGGTCCTGGTCTGACTGTGTGCACAAGAATGGTCCTTGTTTTACTATGTGCACAAGAATGGTCCTGGTCTGCCAGTATGCACAAGAATGGTCCTGGTCTGACTGGGTGCACAGGAATGGTTCTGATCTGACTGTGTGCACAAGAATTATCCTGGTCTGCCTGTATGCACAAGAATTGTCCTGGTCTGACTGGGTGCACAAGAATGGTGCTGGTCTGACTGTGTGCACAAGAATGGTCCTCGTCTGACTGTATGGACAAGAATGGTCCTCGTCTGACTGGGTGCAAAGAATGGTCCTAGTCTTACTGTGTCCACAAGAATGGTCCTGGTCTGACTGTATGCACAAGAATGGTCCTGGTCTGACTGTATGCACAAGAATGGTCCTGGTCTGACTGTATGCGCAAGAATGGTCCTGTTCTGACTGTGCGCACAGGAATGGTCCTGGTCTGACTGTGTGCACAAGAATGGTGCTGGTCTCGCTGTATGGAGAAGAATGCTCCTGTCTTACTTTATGCACAAGAATGGTCTTGGTCTGACTGTGTGCATGAGAATGGTCCTGGTCTGACTGTGTGCACAAGAATGGTCCTGTTCTCATTGTATGCACAAGAATGGTCCTGGTCTGATTGTATGCACAAGAATGGTCCTGGTGTGACTATATGCACTAGAATGGTCCTGCTCTGACTGTGCGCACAGGAATGGTCCTGGTCTGACTGTGTGCACAAGAATGGTGCTGGTCTCGCTGTATGGAGAAGAATGCTCCTGTCTTACTTTATGCACAAGAATGGTCTTGGTCTGACTGTGTGCATGAGAATGGTCCTGGTCTGACTGTGTGCACAAGAATGGTCCTGTTCTCATTCTATGCACAAGAATGGTCCTGGTCTGATTGTATGCACAAGAATGGTCCTGGTGTGACTATATGCACTAGAATGGTCCTGCTCTGACTGTGTGCACAAGAATGGTCCTGGTCTGACTGTGTGCACAAGAATCGTCCTGGTCTGCCTGTGTGCACAAGAATGGTCCTGGTCTGACTGTATGGAAAAGAATGGTCCTGGTCTGACTGTATGGACAAGAATGGTCCTGGTCTGACTGTATGCACAAGAATGGTCCTGGTCTGACTGTATGCACAAGAATAGTCCTGGTCTGACTGTGTGCACAAGAATGGTCCTGGTCTGACTGAATGCACAAAAATGGTCCTGGTCTGACTGTGTGTACAAGAATGGGCTTGGTCCGACTGTTTGCACAAATATGGTCCTGGTCTGACATTATGCACAAACATGGTCCTTGTCTGAGTGTGTGCACAAGAATTTTCCTGGTCTGACTGCGTGCACACGAATTGTCCTGGTCTGATGTATGCACAAGAATGGTCCTGGTCTGACTGTGTGCACAAGAATGGTCTTGGTCTGACTATGTGCAGAAGAATGGTCCTGGTCCGACTGTGTGCAAAGGAAAGGTCCTGGTCTGACTGTACAGACAAGAATGGTCCTGGTCTGACTGTGTGCACAAGAATGGTCCTGGTCTGACTGTATGCACAAAAATGGTCCTGGTCTGACTGTATGCACAAAAATGGTCCTGGTCTGACTGTGTGCAAAGGAAAGGTCCTGGTCTGACTGTACAGACAAGAATGGTCCTGGTCTGACTGTGTGCACAAGAATGGTCCTGGTCTGACTGTATGCACAAAAATGGTCCTGGTCTGACTGTGTGTACAAGAGGTGTCCTTGTCTTACTGTGTGCCCAAGAATGGTCCTGGTCTGACTGTGTGAACAAGAATTGTCCTGGTCTGACTGGGTGCACAAGAATGATCCTGGTCTGACTGTCTGCACAGGAATGGGCTTGGTCTGACTGTGTGCACAAGAATGGTCCTGGTCTGACTGCATGGACAATAATGGTCCTGGTCTGACTTCATGCACAAGAATGGTTCTGGTCTGACTGTGTGCACAAGAATGGTCCTGGTCTGACTGTGTGCACAAGAATGGTCGTGGTCTTATTGTGTGCACAAGAATGGTGCTGGTCTGACTGTACGCACATGAATGGTCCTGGTCTGACTGTGTATACACGAATGGTCCTGGTCTGACTGTATGCACAAGAATGGTTCTGGTCTGACTGTATGCACAAGAGTGGTCCTGGTCTGACTGTGTGCACAAGAATGGTCCTGGTCTGACTGTATGCGCAAGAATGGTCCTGGTCTGACTGTGTGCACAAGAATGGTACTGGTTAGACTGTGTACACAGGAATGGTCCTGTTTTGCCTGTGTGCACAGGAATGGTGCTGGTCTGACTGTATGCACAAGAATGGTACTGGTCTGACTGTATGCACAGAATGGTCCTCGTCTGATTGTGGGCACAAGAATGGTCCTGGTCTGACTGTGTGCTCAAGAATGGTCCTGCTCTGACTGTCTGCACAAGAATGGTCCTGGTCTGACTGTGTGCACAAGCATGGCCCTGGTCTGACTGTGTGCACATGAATGGTCCTGGTCTGACTATATGCACAAGAATGGTTCTGGTCTGACTGTATGCACAAGAATGGTCTTGGTCTGACAGTTTGCACAAATATGGTCCTGGTCTGACTGTGTGCACAAACATGGTCCTGGTCTGAGTGTGTGCACAAGAATTGTCCTGGTCTGACTGTATGCACAAGAATGGTCCTTATGAGACTGTGTGCACAAGAACAGTCCTGTTCTGACTGTATAGACAAGAATGGTGCTGGTCTGACTGTCTGCACAAGAATGGGCTTGGTCTGACTGTGTGCATAAGAATGGTCCTGGTCTGGCTGTATGCACAAGAATGGTCCTGGTCTGACTGTATGCACAAGAATGGTTGTGGTCTGACTGTGTGCGCACGAATGGTCCTGGTCTGACTGTGTGCACAAGAATGGTCGTGGTCTGACTTTGTGCACAAGAATGGTCGTGGTCTGACTGTGTGCACAAGAATTGTCCTGGTCTGACTGTGTACACAAGAATGGTCCTGGTCTGACTGTATGCACAAGAATGGTCCTGGTCTGACTGTATGTACAAGAATGGTCCTGGTCTAACTGTGTGCACAAGAACGGTCCTGGTCTGACTGTATGCGCAAGAATGGTCCTGGTCTGACTGTGCGCAAAAGAATGGTCCTGGTCAGACTGTGTGCACAAGAATGGTCCTGGTTTGCCTGTGTGCACAGGAATGGTCCTGGTCTGACTGTATGGACAAGAATGGTCCTGGACTGACTGTGTGCAGAAGAATGGTCCTGGTCTGCCTGTGTGCACAAGAATGGTCCTGGTCTGGCTGTATGCACAAGCATGGTCCTGGTCTGACAGTATGCACAGAATGGTTGTGGTCTGACTGTGTGCGCACGAATGGTCCTGGTCTGACGGTATGCACAAGAATGGTCTTGGTCTGACTGTGTGCAGAAGAATGGTCATGGTCTGACTGTGTACAAAAGAAAGGTCCTGGTGTGACTGTATGGACAAGAATGGTCCTGGTCTGACTGTGTGCACAAGAATGGTCCTGGTCTGACTGTGTGCAAAAGAATGGTCCTGGTCAGACTGTGTGCAGAAGAATGGTCATGGTCTGACTGTGTACAAAAGAAAGGTCCTGGTGTGACTGTATGGACAAGAATGGTCCTGGTCTGACTGTGTGCACAAGAATGGTCCTGGTCAGACTGTGTACACAGGAATGGTCCTGTTTTGCCTGTGTGCACAGGAATGGTGCTGGTCTGACTATATGCACAAGAATGGTTCTGGTCTGACTGTATGCACAAGAATGGTCTTGGTCTGACTGTTTGCACAAATATGGTCCTGGTCTGACTGTGTGCACAAACATGGTCCTGGTCTGAGTGTGTGCACAAGAATTGTCCTGGTCTGACTGTATGCACAAGAATGGTCCTTATGAGACTGTGTGCACAAGAACGGTCCTGTTCTGACTGTATAGACAAGAATGGTGCTGGTCTGACTGTCTGCACAAGAATGGGCTTGGTCTGACTGTGTGCACAAGAATGGTCCTGGTCTGGCTGTATGCACAAGAATGGTCCTGGTCTGACTGTATGCACAAGAATGGTTGTGGTCTGACTGTGTGCGCATGAATGGTCCTGCTCTGACTGTGTGCACAAGAATGGTCGTGGTCTGACTTTGTGCACAAGAATGGTCGTGGTCTGACTGTGTGCACAAGAATTGTCCTGGTCTGACTGTGTACACAAGAATGGTCCTGGTCTGACTGTATGCACAAGAATGGTCCTGGTCTGACTGTATGCACAAAAATGGTCCTGGTCTAACTGTGTGCACAAGAACGGTCCTGGTCTGACTGTATGCGCAAGAATGGTCCTGGTCTGACTGTGTGCAAAAGAATGGTCCTGGTCAGACTGTGTGCACAAGAATGGTCCTGGTTTGCCTGTGTGCACAGGAATGGTCCTGGTCTGACTGTATGGACAAGAATGGTCCTGGACTGACTGTGTGCAGAAGAATGGTCCTGGTCTGCCTGTGTGCACAAGAATGGTCCTGGTCTGACTGTATGCACAAGCATGGTCCTGGTCTGACAGTATGCACAGAATGGTCCTCGTCTGACTGTAGGCTCAAGAATTGTCCTGGTCTGACGGTATGCACAAGAATGGTCTTGGTCTGACTGTGTGCAGAAGAATGGTCATGGTCTGACTGTGTACAAAAGAAAGGTCCTGGTGTGACTGTATGGACAAGAATGGTCCTGGTCTGACTGTATGCACAAGAATGGTCCTGGTCTGACTGTGTGCACAAGAATGGTCCTGGTCTGCCAGTATGCACAAATATGGTCCTGGTCTGACATTATGCACAAACATGGTCCTTGTCTGAGTGTGTGCACAAGAATTTTCCTGGTCTGACTGCGTGCACACGAATTGTCCTGGTCTGATGTATGCACAAGAATGGTCCTGGTCTGACTGTGTGCACAAGAATGGTCTTGGTCTGACTATGTGCAGAAGAATGGTCCTGGTCTGACTGTGTGCAAAGGAAAGGTCCTGGTCTGACTGTACGGACAAGAATGGTCCTGGTCTGACTGTGTGCACAAGAATGGTCCTGGTCTGACTGTATGCACAAAAATGGTCCTGGTCTGACTGTGTGTACAAGAGGTGTCCTTGTCTTACTGTGTGCCCAAGAATGGTCCTGGTCTGACTGTGTGAACAAGAATTGTCCTGGTCTGACTGGGTGCACAAGAATGATCTTGGTCTGACTGTGTGCACAAGAATGGTCCTGGTCTGACTGTCTGCACAGGAATGGGCTTGGTCTGACTGTGTGCACAAGAATGGTCCTGGTCTGACTGCATGGACAATAATGGTCCTGGTCTGACTTCATGCACAAGAATGGTTCTGGTCTGACTGTGTGCACAAGAATGGTCCTGGTCTGACTGTGTGCACAAGAATGGTCGTGGTCTTATTGTGTGCACAAGAATGGTGCTGGTCTGACTGTACGCACATGAATGGTCCTGGTCTGACTGTGTATACACGAATAGTCCTGGTCTGACTGTATGCACAAGAATGGTTCTGGTCTGACTGTATGCACAAGAGTGGTCCTGGTCTGACTGTGTGCACAAGAATGGTCCTGGTCTGACTGTATGCGCAAGAATGGTCCTGGTCTGACTGTGTGCACAAGAATGGTCCTGGTCAGACTGTGTACACAGGAATGGTCCTGTTTTGCCTGTGTGCGCAGGAATGGTGCTGGTCTGACTGTATGCACAAGAATGGTACTGGTCTGACTGTATGCACATAATGGTCCTCGTCTGATTGTGGGCACAAGAATGGTCCTGGTCTGACTGTGTGCTCAAGAATGGTCCTGCTCTGACTGTATGCACAAGAATGGTCCTGGTCTGACTGTGTGCACAAGCATGGCCCTGGTCTGACTGTGTGCACATGAATGGTCCTGGTCTGACTATATGCACAAGAATGGTTCTGGTCTGACTGTATGCACAAGAATGGTCTTGGTCTGACTGTTTGCACAAATATGGTCCTGGTCTGACTGTGTGCACAAACATGGTCCTGGTCTGAGTGTGTGCACAAGAATTTTCCTGGTCTGACTGTGTGCTCACGAATTTGCCTGGTCTGACTGTATGCACAACAATGGTCCTGCTCTGACTGTGTGCAAAGGAAAGGTCCTGGGCTTACTGTATGCACAAGAATGGTCCTGGTCTGACTGTATGCACAAGAATGGTCCTGGTCTGTCTGTATGCACAAGAATGGTCCTTGTCTTACTGTGTGTACAAGAATGGTCCTGGTCTTCCTGTATGCAAAAGAATGGCCCTGGTCTGACTGGGTGCACAAGATTGGTCCTGGTCTGACTGTGTGCACAAGAATGGTCCTGGTCTGACTGTATAGACAAGAATGGTCCTGGTCTGACTGTATGCACAAGAATGGTCCTGCTCTGACGGTGTGCACAAGAATGATCCTTGTTTTACTTTGTGCACAAGAATGGTCCTGGTCTGCCTGTATGCACAAGAATGGTCCTGGTCTGACTGGGTGCACAGGAATGGTTCTGGTCTGACTGTATGCACAAGATTTGTCCTGGTCTGACTGTATGCAAAAGAATTGTCCTGATCTGACTGTATGCACAAGAATGGTCCTGGCCTCACTGTGTGCACAAGAATGGTCTTGGTCTGACTGTGTGCACAAGAATGGTCCTGGTCTGACTGTATGCACATGAATTGTCGTGGTCTGACTGTTAGGACAAGAATTGTCCTGGTCTGACTGTACGCACAAGAATGGTCCTGGTCTGACTGTGTGCACAAGAATGCTCCTGTTATGACTGAGTGCACAAGAATGGTCCTGGTCTGACTGTGTGCAGAAGAATGGTCCTGGTCTGACTGTATTTGCAATAGTGGTCCTGTTCTGACTGTGTGCACAAGATTGGTCCTGGTCTGACTGTGTGCACAAGAATGGTCCTGGTCTGACTGTATGCACAAGAATGCTCCTGTCTGACTGTATGCACAATAATGGTCTTGGTCTGACTGTGTGCACAAGATTGGTCCTTGTCTTACTCTGTTCACACGAATGGTGCTGGTCAGACTGTGTGCACAAGAATGGTCCTGGTCTGACTGTGTGCACAAGAATAGTGCTGGTCTGACTATGTGCACTAGAATGGTCCTGGTCTGACTGGGTGCACAAGAATGGTCCTTGTTTTACTATGTGCACAAGAATGGTCCTGGTCTGACTGTATAGACAAGAATGGTCCTGGTCTGACTGTCTCCACAAGAATGGTCCTGGTCGGACTGTGTGCACAAGAATGGACCTGGTCTGACTGTATGGACAAGAATGGTCCTCGTCTGACTGTATGCACAAGAATGGTTCTGGTCTGACTGTGTGCACAAGAATGGTCCTGGTCTGACTGTGTGCACAAGAATGGTCGTGGTCTTACTGTGTGCACAAGAATGGTCCTGGTCTGACTGTATGCACAAGAATGGCCCTGGTCTGACTGTGTACACAAGCATGGTCCTGGTCTCACTGTATGCACAAGAATGGTCCTGGTCTGACTGTATGCAGAAGAGTTGTCCTGGTCTGACTGTGTGCACAAGAATGGTTCTGGTCTGACTGTATGCGCAAGAATGTTCCTGGTCTGACTGTGTGCACAAGAATGGTCCTGGTCGGACTGTGTGCACAAGAATGGTCCTGGTCTGCCTGTGTGCACAAGAATGGTGCTGGTCTGACTGTATGGACAAGAATGGTCCTGGTCGGACTGTGTGCACAAGAATGGTCCTGGTCTGACTGTGTGCACAAGAATGGTCGAGATCTTACTGTGTCCACAAGAATGGTCCTGGTCTGACTGTATGCACAAGAATTGTCCTGGTCTGACTGTGTGCACAAGAATGGTCCTGTTCTGACTGTATGCACAAGAATGGTCTTGGCTGACTGTATGCACAAGAATGGTCCTGGTCTGACTGTATGGAAAGGAATGGTCCTGCTCTGACTGTATGCACAAGAATGGTCCTGGACTGAATGTATGCACAAGAATGGTCCTGGTCTGACTGTGTGCACAAGAATGGTCTTGGTCTGACTGTGTGCACAAGAATGGTCCTTGTCTGACTGTATGCACATGTATTGTCCTGGTCTGACTGTGAGCACAAGAATTGTACTGGTCTGACTGTATGCACAAGAATGGTCCTGGTCTGACTGTGCACAAGAATGGTCTTGGTCTGACCTTGTGCACAAGAATGGTCCTGGTCTGTCTGCGTGCACAAGGATGGTTCTGGTCTGACTGTATGGAGAAGAATACTCCTGTTCTGACTGTATGCACAAGAATAGTCCTGGTCTGACTGTGTGCACAAGAATGGTCGTGGTCTTACTGCTGTCCACAAGAATGGTCTTGGTCTGACTGTATGCACAAGAATGGTCCTGGTCTGACTGTATTTGCACGAATGGTCCTGTTCTGACTGTTTGCACAAGAATGGTCCTGGTCTGACTCTGTGCAGTAGAATGGTCCTGGTCTGACTGTATGCACAAGAATGGTCCTGTTCTGACTGTGTGCACAAGAATAGTCCTGGTCTGACTGTGTGCACAAGAATGGTCCTGGTCTGACTGTATGGAGAAGAATGCTACTGTCTAACTGTATGCACAAGAATGGCCTTGGTCTGACTGTGTGCACAAGAATGGTCATTGTCTTACTGTGTCCACAAGAATTGTCCTGGTCTGACTGTGTGCACAAGAATGGTCCTGGTCTGACTGTGTGCACAAGAATGGTGCTGGTATGACTGTGTGCACTAGAATGGTCCTGGTCTGACTGTGTGCACAAGAATGGTCGTGGTCTTACTGTGTCCACAAGAATGGTCCTGGTCTGACTGTATGCACAAGAATGGTCCTGGTCTGACTGTGTGCACAAGAATGGTCCTGGTCTGACTGTATGCACAAGAGTTGTCTTGGTCTGCCTTTATGCACAAGGATGGTCCTGGTCTGACTGCATGCGCTAGAATGGTCCTGTTCTGACTGTATGCGCAAGAATGGTCCTGTTCTGACTGTGTGCACAAGAATGGTCCTGGTCTGACTGTATGGAAAAGAATGGTCCTGGTCTGACTGTATGAACAAGAATGGTCCTGGTCTGACTGTATGAACAAGCATGGTCCTGGTCTAACTGTATGCACTAGAATGGTCCTGGTCTGACTGTGTGCACAAGAATGGTCCTGGTCTGACTGTATGCACAACAATGGTCCTGTTCTGACTGTGTGTACAAGAGGGGTCCTTGTCTTACTTTGTGCCCAAGAATGGTCCTTGTCTGCCTGTATGCACAAGAATTGTCCTGGTCTGACTGGGTGCACAAGAATGGTCTTGTTCTGACTGTGTGCACAAGAATGGTCCTGGTCTGACTGTATAGACAAGAATGGTCCTGGTCTGATTGTCTGCACAAGAATGGGCTTGGTCTGACTGTGTGCACAAGAATGGTCCTGGTCTGACTGTATGGACAAGAATGGTCCTGGTCTGGCTGTATGCACAAGAATGGTTCTGGTCTGACTGTGTGCACAAGAATGGTCCTGGTCTGACTGTGTGCACAATAATGGTCGTGGTCTTACTGTGTGCACAAGAATGGTCCTGGTCTGACTGTATGCACAAGAATGGTCCTGGTCTGACTGTGTACACAAGAATGGTCCCGGTCTGACTGTATGCACAAGAATGGTCCTGGTCTGACTGTATGCATAAGAGTGGTCCTGGTCTGACTGTGTGCACAAGAATGGTCCTGGTCTGACTGTATGCGCAAGAATGTTCCTGGTCTGACTGTGTGCTCAAGAATGGTCCTGGTCAGACTGTGTGCATAAGAATGGTTCGTGGTCTGCCTGTGTGCACATGAATGGTGCTGGTCTGACTGTATGGACAAGAATGGTCCTGGTCTGACTGTGTGCACAAGAATGGTCCTGGTCTGCCTCTGTGCACAAGAATGGTCCTGGTCTGACTGTATGCACAAGAATGGTCCTGGTCTGACTGTATGCACAAGAATGGTCCTCGTCTGACTGTGGGCACAAGAATGGTACTGGTCTGACTGTGTACTCAAGAATGGTCCTGGTCTGACTGTATGCACAAGAATGGTCCTGTTCTGACTTTTTGCAAAAGAATGGTCTTGGTCTGATTGTGTGCACATGAATGGTCCTGGTCTGACTGTATGCACATGAATGGTCCTGCTCTGACTGTATGCACAAGAATGGTCCTGATCTGACTGTATGCAGAAGAATGGTCCTGGTCTGACTGTACGCACAAGAATGGTCCTGGTCTGACTGTGTGCACAAGAATGGTCCTGGTCTGACTGTATGCACTAGAATGGTCCTGGTCAGACTGTATGCCATTTTAGCAATAATAAAACAAATGAATAACTAAAATGACTTTTTGGCCAATACTGAACTCTATGGTTTAAGCAAATGTGACAAATGGATGACCCCATTTTCAAAATTAATGTAAATAGAGGCATATATTGTAGCATAAATATATTTTTTTAACCAGGAGAGAGGATAACATTAAAATGCAGAGGGATAACATTACCCAATAACTAGTGTTGTATTCTCCTTTTGTTCTGAATATCATTACATTCAATGTCATACAATTTAAATTTTCAATTGAAAGATGGTTTGATGGATTTCATTATCAAATATGGTCATGTCATGGACAGATTTATGTGTTTTTTTGTTGTCTATGATCAAAGTGTTTTAATGTGTGAGGTTAGTGGGTTTTCTTGCCCTCAGAGTGGTTTGTCTCAATTTAAATGATTTCCAGCAGCAAGCTTTTTTGAATTTAAAAATAAATAGGATTATTTACTAACAGACACTTGTCTTGAAGGTTTAAAACACAGTGTTTTACACACACTACCATACACACAATGGTTAGATACAACTGAAGAAAAAAAGATGTACAATTATAAGTAGTAATTATTTCAGACTCTTTCATAACAGGCCTGTAATTTCTTAGATGAATTAATGCTTTGCCTTAAATGGAGGTTTTGTGAAATAGAGAATTCTCAGTAAGTTATGAGGCTTCTTGTAATTGAATTGCCAGGAGATTGTCTCTTAGGTGATCTTGAAGATGGAACAGTTTGGTAATTGAACTTTAATAGGGTCATTCAATTACAAAACCCATGGATGTCCGAAAAGCTCTCAATGTGTGAAAGGCCAAACCACAAGATGGGAAAAGTAAATAAGCCGCTACCATTTTGTTTTGGTGGAGTTTTGTGGAGAATCCTTCTCCCACCTTCAAGATATAGTTGTTTTACCTTGACTGCATGGTTGTCTTGCAGTTAGTTTGATGGCTTTTCAGATGGTATCTGTCATGGTGTTTCTGATCTGAACAGTTTCTGCTTTTATTTTTGAAAAGAACTGGTAACAAACATGACTTCTTTAATCATGTAACCAATTCCGAGTTCAGAAATGGTAGCGGCTTGTTTACTTTTCCCATCCTGTGGTTCGGCCTTTCAGACATTGGGAGCTTTTTGGACATCCGTGGGTTTTGTAACTGAATGACCCGATTACATTTCAATTACCCATTTGAATGTCTTTTCAGGAAAAAAACACTGGGCAGAATTGCCTCAGATTTGTGCAGTAATGGGGCAGGTGAAACATTTTACCCACCAGCTGCGACAGTGGGGTTTTCATCCCAAACCCACCAGATTATTTATGCATTCCCAGGAAAGCTCTCATTCGCCCACCCACCATTCACCTTGGCACTTCATCATGTCGGGCACCATATTTAAAGTCCAGCCGCACGCACACGTCTCAGAGTTTCCAGCCCACAACTACTGCAGGAAAGTTGTCCATGAAAGGCAAAAAGACTGCAGGCTCCAAGTTTAATTATGCATCACTGGAATGCCATTCGGATGCTCTGGAAGCCGCTGGGATGTTCTCTACCCCCACTCTGGCTATGGGATGGGCAGCAGCCTCATCAATCCAGCATGGCAGGCGGTGGCAGTGATGGTCAGTGCCAATGCTGCACAGAAGAGGTTGGCCATCCAATGTAGACAGAGGATGAATGATCCCATCCATGCAGCCAGGGTATAACAATCATCTCAAGACCATCGCACTCAAGACCATCACACATTCACTGGCATCTCACTCACTGCCAGCTCAAGGGACATCACCACTCACTCTCTCACACACACACACTCACAACTCCATCGGGCCTCATCTCCTCTGGAGACTGCCTCCTCAGCGCTCACCATTTTGAAGCCACTTTCACAGATCAACATATGACACTGCACACACCATGGGATACCCTCCTTCCCCATTACAGCCCTCATCCTGCAGCCTCTTCCTTTGCCTGAAGCCACATCTCCCCCATCCCTAAACAAGATCTTGCCCTGCAGCCATTGAAAACCCACCCACATATCGTTGATCTAGTGGGTAGAGACCTACTTGTGAATCCCCCTAAAGGTGATGTGGTGCTGTCTGTGAAGCCTGGCGCTGATGACAGTGAGTGCTGCCCGGAGCAAGGAGCAAGGTAGGCAAACAAACCTCAAAGTCCTGAGCAAAGTGCAGCTCACCAGGTGCACATTGCTTATGCGCTGTCCTGATAAATGTCAGCATGTTTTCCCGCAGACATGGGCGGGTGATTCAGCGGGGGTGGGGACAAGTTCAGCGGGCTGGCCTTATAATGATGTGCTGATGTGTTATAATGACATTCCCAACATCCAATGGTGAGAAACATGACACGCCGTTGGCAGGCCAAGTGAATAATCGCAATCTGGTTTCATGGCGTCATGAAACTGATCATGCCATATTCCCACTCACGTCACCAAACACGCCCGACACTGGCAGGCACCAAATATCCTGACAATTGAGTCAATAACAGTCTGGATGACTGCCTTGTCCTCTGGAATCATGTGTTTCAATCCACAAAGGAGTCAGGTGCCCCCAGGGTGGCCATATATTTGCATCTGTCTTGTGTTTAAGTTCTCTGAAAATATACCTTTAAAATCTGTAATATTTTCATGCCTGTACTGGGAATAACAATCACCTAAACCTTTAGCCCACGTTTGACCTCAAAAGCCATCGTATCCCTCCCCTGAAACAATCGCTTCTGGTGAATTCTTTTTTCTGTAATTTGGGATAAAATGCTTAGGAGGCAAATGCACAATGTGATTATGAAAGTAAACCTTACAGACCAGCTCATGAATTAATTGGCAGAAGTTACAATCTAAAATCCAAAGCCATATCCAGTCTTAGCTTCCCTGAGTGAGCAAAGGGAAAATTAATTAGTTTGTGACTCTTATTGGAAGGTTTATGGGTGTGGAAGATGGGTGAAGACAAAATTGAATTGACTTTGTACAGCAAAACCCTGTCATCCCTCAATACCTCGTCTCACACGTGAAGAGTGGTCATGGGGGAGGGTTGCTGGAGAACTGTTGCTGCATGAAACTATATGAGTAACAACAACTACTATGTATATTCCTATTAAAAGAATCCATCCCTGTTAAGTGAATACTTTACTAATTCATCAGGTTCACACATTTTGTTAAGATATTGCTAGATCCCCCACTCAAATTTGTTACTCAGTCTATCACAAGCTCAAAATTAAAATTTATAAAATGTCTTCCAAACACTTTCTAGGACGTGCTATAATGTTTCAGACAAACTACCGGTAACCAAACAAAGCCTATGTAAACATCGTTCACTGTAGAAGACAGACAGGAAAGCAAAAATGGGTTGGAAAATAATCTGATTGAGAATTGTAAATATGTGCATATTGAAGGAACAGTAAATTTGACTTTATTGACCATTTTCTCATAACAGGGATGATGTTAAATGGAATGAAAGACATCACACTAGTGCTACCTAAAGGAATCATGAGCTAGCGTCCCCCAAAGTTACTGTCAGCTTCACTCATTCTGAATGATTAATGGACGAGTGAATGAATTTGTATTTATATAGTGCCTCTCACATCAGGAAGTTCAAAAGTGCTTCATAGCCAATGAAGTACTTTTGTTTTGAAGTGTAAGCACTATGCAAGCAAGCACAGCAGCCAGTTTTGTATGCAGCTGCATCCCACAAACAGCCATAAAATGGTCAGATAATCTGTTTTTAGTGGTGTTGATTCAGGGCCAAGACAAAGAGAACATTCTTCTGTTCTTCAAATAGTGCCATGAGATCATTAGCATCAACCAGTTAAGACAGTTCTGTCGAAGGGTCATGAGGACTCGAAACGTCAACTCTTTTCTTCTCCGCCGATGCTGCCAGACCTGCTGAGTTTTTCCAGGTAATTCTGTTTTTGTTTTGGATTTCCAGCATCCGCAGTTTTCTTTGTTTTTATCTCAGTTAAGGCAGGTGTTGCCTGAGTTTAACATGCTGATGTGAAATCCTTCTCCATTTCAAGGGAGCCTGATTCCCTGAAAATAATGATTCAGTACAATACAGACAAAAGTGGTAGGAATGTGTTCAGTATTCTCATGCCAAAACTGCATACAGTAATTTCAATCTGACTATTGATCATCCTAGAAAATAATGACAAAAATAATTGCTTTCGAAATTTCCAATTTGAAATTCAAGTACCAGGCAAGCTAAATGGTGCTGAGCAGCACCTGTTCTTAGTTCTTTATCCCTAACAGTCAAAAATGAGGCCTGAGATGCTCACAGACACTGCCAATGGGAAGTGTGCAGGATGCCATCTCGGTAAAGGGGCATCTAATGACCATCAGCAACTTGCAGAGCAGGCAGATTATGATGCAGCTTAGAATATAACATGGATTTGATGTCAGTGCTACCATTTTCTGACTGGGCACTTCAATCAACACCCTGTCTTATGTCACATAGCCGAACACAAAGTTGAACAGAATGAAAGAACTCCCCCACCAATGCTATCTAATGGATTGTGACCTATTTTCAGGCCAGGCGTTGGATTATTTCTTCTGGCTGTTGCTGCTATTGTACATGTTTTTGGAACTTTCCAATACTTGGCTAAAGTTTGATTAGTTCACTGGGAGTGATCTGGCTGGTGCTGAAATACTTTCCTGTTCTTGTGGTGAAACTATTTGCTTCCAGGTACGAGTAGACTGACACGGCTTCCCTCTGTGAATTGAGCATGAATAGAAGAATGAGAAAAGCCGATTCAGAGCAGGACAAGCTGCTAGAAGGAGAGGGGGTGTCAGGGTGGGCTCGGGGGGATGCACATTGGGGTGGTGCAATGGAATTCTCAGCAGGAGATGTTATCCTCCAACAGTCTTTAGGGAGCAATCCTCTCATCTCAGATTCAGTGAAAACCAATGCATCAAAAGTGGCTGTGTCTGAAATCTGGCAACTGTTGGAGTCACAGCTGCAAATCTAAAGCAGGGCAAGGACAGCATTGGCTGTGGCCATCAAAGTGCCTCACTCTAAACTTTTATTTGCCTGGCACCTTCAAAGTTCTGGTGATGATTTAAACAACAACTCACAGTTTGTGGTATACTGCTGCATGAGCGGCATCACTGAGGCTCGCTGTACACAGAGAAACTCTTTGGGAAAAATTTTCCTCCAGTCGGGGGCACACTGCCATTTTACCTGGGCGGGCCAATCAAGGCCCGCCCAGCGTGACATCCGTCAGGAAGCACTATGCACACCCTGTACGGTCGGTGGGGGGGGGATTCCCTCAGCCGGGAGTGCGCTCTTTCAAGCACTCATCTCCCTGAGGCTAAGTGCTGCCTAAGGGAAATCAGCTCCAAATTAAATATTGTTATACAAATGATAGAAAAATTTCCTTGTCATGTCCCCTCAGTTGACACTGTCACATGAGTTGGGACATGTCTATAACTTTTATTGAAACCTTTATTAAAAATTTAGATACCTTCATGAAACCTTATCCCGCCCGTAGATGAGGTTTCATGCTTCTTCTGAAGCCTGTCAGGTCTCCCATCCTGCCCACCAACCTGAAGGTTGGACGGATACGTCCAGTAATGAGCTCAATTACTTTTTAAATGGTCTCAAAGGCTGTTGACAGGTTGGCGGGCACACAGCTGACTTGGCTGCGCCCCAGCCAACCTGAAAATGGAAATGACATGGAGTGACATCGGGAGTTCCACATGACCTCATCCCGCACCATTTTACACACCGACAAGCAGGCCCCGCCCCCAATCACCGACCAGAAGATCCTGCCCTTTAGCTCATTTTCTCTTGCCAGAGACAAACAGGTAAAATAAGCGCATAGATTGCATGGATTGCAAGCTTCTCTATGCATTCACTGCATGTACATTGCTTTCTATGTGTCTCACGTTTTAAAGGATCCGAGCCAAAACCAAACACAGAGCTTTTCTTTATTGAAAGAGTTAATTGACTTGTTCAGTCTCACAGCTCTCCTTCAACACATCTAGTGTCCCAGCTATCTCCTATATATACTCTTTAGTAAAACAAAAATCAATAAATTAAACAAAAATCAATAAATGAGTGGGGTGACATCCCCTGGTGCGAAACTGTTACAAAAATCAAAATGTCAAAGGAAACTTAACTAACTAAACCAAAATATAATTTCCAGGGGTGATGGTGTACCCCAGATCCCCTATTTATATGCTTCTTTTAAAATAACAAAAGAAATTAACTAATTAACTAATTAAAAGCTCCTTAAAGGGGTATCCCCTCTCTATGGACTCTTCTGAGATAAAGAAAACTCAATAAATTAAACACCAACCAGTAAATGAGAGGGGTAAACAGCCCCTGATGGGGCACTGTATATAAAATAAAACATCAAAGGAAACTTACAAAATCAAATTAAAATATCATTTCCAGGGGTGCTGATGCACCCCAGATCGCCTATTTATACTCTTTTGAGAAACAAAAATCAATAAATGAAACTAAAATCAATAAATTGGAGTGAGTGACAACACGTGGTGGGGCACTGTAACTAAAACAAAAACTTATCAGGAAATTTACAAAAACCAAATCAAAGTGTCATTTCTGGGAGTAATGATGCACCCCAGATCCCCTATTTATGTGTGCTCAGAGACAACTAATACCCATCACCTGTTTCTCTTAACAATGTAATTGATGTGAAGTTAATAAAACTTAACAATGTAATTGACAAAGCATTAGAGTCATATAAATTCAGCCATTTTCATGAATCGAAAGGGATTTCACTCCCTCGCTGTGTAACTGGTAGGTGATGACAGGCAGTGCAAGTGAATTCCCATTATCCTAGCAGGAGTCATGATTCCTTCATTCTGCCGCAACCCCCTTCACTAGCTGTATTTGATCCATCATGGAAAGTTAAAGGTTGGCTACTGGATGACAAGGACTATCCCCTCATGACATGGCTCATGACTCCAGTCTGGAACCAATGTATACATGTATAGCAGGGCTACAATGAGAGGCAAGCTGCCATAAGGAAAGTTCTAAAACACACCATCAGCGTCCTCAAGCAACTGTAGTGTTTGGCTCAGCGAATTCATACATACAGGGGAGAAATGTGAAATAATTTCCTCCTTTTTAACAGCTTTGGCTGACAGCAACAAGATGTATTTTAGTGAAGTGCTTTAACCCCTTGAGTGCTGTAACTTTTAGGAACAGACACAAAACAGGCTCTCTCATAAGTTTAAATCAAATGAAAAGATTATTTATTTCTTATAACACCCAAAATATAAGCAGTAAACACCCACTCCACAGTCATGCAGACACGCACACACACAGACACAAGAAAAGATGATTTCCAAAGATGTAACATGTACTTAGATAACCTAGAGTCGCAAAAGTCAATATTATTTCTTCCTCCAAGAAGGTTGTTGAGACTGTTACAGGCCTGGAATTTCTCATTCAGTTCACTAAAGAAGAAAAAATGGATGTTGAAGATTTCTGGTCATGATAGTGTTCCAAGCAATAACAGATTTCTGTTATTTCAGTCGCAATTGTGGTCAAGTATCTGTAGTGAAGAAATATGATCTTGTAGGCCAAATTAATTATCTCCACATCTCTACCTATGGTGGATTTTTTAGACAGATCCTCCCTTGTGCTGGGCAAAGTAGCTTCCCTCTTGTCTTCATATCCCACACTAGACATCTCTGAGCTGTTCTTAGAATAAATGAGATATTTGCTATCTCAAGCTAGTTTCTGTCATGTGACAGCAGTGTTGATGTTTTCCATTGTTCAGACAATAGGCTGATGGCAGACGTAATTGTCACTCAGTGAGAAATGATTGACACAATTTGCACCTGCTTATGGTGAAGCGGTTCCTTCACCACCCTCTGTTAGATTTCATGTTTGCAGTCACCAACCATTGTATTTGAATTTCTGTAAATATCCAGACAAACATAACTCTAAATTCCACAAGGGATTTTGCACCCTGATATCAATGGAAGGCCCTCTACAAGGACATCTACATTTTAATGAATTTCCAGAGGCACGTTCAGACATGAGTTAACCCTTGTCTGCATTGAAACCACTAAAAAGTCACCTAACATCTGGAGTCCATGTTGTCAAGGTAAATTGTCCATATTTTATGTACCTTTTAAAAGTAGCGCCCATCTTCCTATAAGTTTTATGGGCATATAATGCGAGTGTATCAGAATATCAAGCTTTGTAGAAGTATGCTGTTACTGCACAACCCCTTCATTATCAGGGAACAACCGAGCCACTACCTATCAAGGAGTGGCTGAGGGGCAAGAGCAGAGGAGGAAGTACAGCAAGAAATGGAGGAATAGGGAAAAGGAGGAAAGCTACAACATAGCCAGCCCCTTCCTGACCAAGTCCTGCAAGATAAAATAATTTGTGACCAATGCCAATACCCTCAATGATGTCTCCTCATTCACAAAGAGTCCACACTCCTTACTTTTGCACTAGCACTGGCCGTCACATCTTCCTCTCTCTGACAACACATGGATAAAAACTCCAAGAAAATGTATATTCCATTCCAATTGTATGGGCAGAATCTTCGGCTGGGTGAGCAGGGGCGGGGCCTGCTCGCCGAGGCGTAAAATGACGCGCGGTGACATCAGGCACGCATCCCGACTTCACCGTGTGTCATTCAGATTTTCAGTTCAGCGGGTGTGCACCCAAGTCAGCTGTGCACCCGCCCAATTGTATTCAGGGCAGTTAACTTTCAGTTAAAACAATAAACTCAGCTGCCCGTCCAACCTTCAGGCAAAGAGCCCAGGCAGCCTTTACATTTTTCATGGAAACTCATCCACAGGTGGGATGAGGTTTCATGAAGGTTTTTAAAGTCTTGTAAAAATTTTTTAATAAAATTAATAGACATGTCCCAGCTCATGTGAAAGTCTCACATGAGGGGACATGTCTTAAAAGTTTTTTTTTCATTTATTAAATTTTTTTGAACTGAAGCTAATCTCCCTGAGGCAGCTCTGTGTGCTCTTTCACACACATGCAGACCCCAACTCGGGCAAACCCCCCCACCACCCACACAGGAGCACTCAGCACTTCCGGGTGTGCGTCACGCTGGGCCGGCCTTAAATGGCCCACCCACGTAAAATGGCGGCGCCCAGCCAATCACAGGCGACAATCAGCTGCGCACACGCCCACATCCGCTCCCATCCAACCTCCCCGACAGGGAGAAAATTCTCCCCTATAAATTCAATCATTGCATAAGACATACAAAATTAAACTAATCACCCTTGTGAATTCCCTTAGTGTCTGTCTTCCACATGCCTTTGACTAATCTAATGCTCCTATGAGCTGCTTCCCCAATGGCTGCAGCATTATTAGTGGAAAACTGTTGATTTTCAATTGAGGGGATGGCAGATCATCATTGAGGGTGCCTCATGCAAGGCTGGACATAGAAGGCTTAGCTTCAGACAGCATCATCTCTGCCTGGGCAGCAGCAGGCTGAGCTGGGCTGGGCTGGGCTGAGCTGGGCTGAGCTGGGCTGAGCTGAGCTGGGCTGCGCTGGGCTGGTCTGGGCTGGGCTGAGTGAGCTGGGCTGGGCTGGGCTGGGCTGGGCTGAGCTGAGCTGGGCTGGGCTGGGCTGGGCTGGGCTGGGCTGGGCTGGGCTGGGCTGAGCTGAGCTGGGCTGGACTGGGCTGGGCTGGGCTGGGCTGGGCTGGGCTGAGCTGAGCTGGGCTGGGCTGGGCTGGGCTGGGCTGGGCTGGGCTGGGCTGGGCTGGGCTGAGCTGGGCTGGGCTGGGCTGAGCTGAGCTGGGCTGGTCTGGGCTGGTCTGGGCTGGGCTGGGCTGAGCTGGGCTGGGCTGGGCTGGGCTGGGCTGGGCTGGGCTGGGCTGGGCTGGGCTGGGCT
Source organism: Isurus oxyrinchus (assembly GCA_026770705.1). Taxonomy (NCBI): domain Eukaryota; kingdom Metazoa; phylum Chordata; class Chondrichthyes; order Lamniformes; family Lamnidae; genus Isurus; species Isurus oxyrinchus. The sequence goes on from JANJGN010000012.1 coordinate 817,602, forward strand.
GGGCTGGGCTGGGCTGAGCTGAGCTGGGCTGGACTGGGCTGGGCTGGGCTGGGCTGGGCTGGGCTGGGCTGGGCTGGGCTGGGCTGGGCTGAGCTGGGCTGGTCTGGGCTGAGCTGGGCTGGGCTGAGCTGGGCTGGGCTGAGCTGGCCTGGGCTAGGCTGAGCTGGGCTGGGCTGGGCTGAGCTGGGTTGGGTAGGGCTGAGCTGGGTTGGGCAGGCTGAGCTGGGCTGTGTTGGGCTGGGCTGGGCTGGGCTGGGCTGGGCTAGGCTAGGCTGAGCTGGGCTGGGCTGGGCTGAGCTTGGCTGTGTTGGGCTGAGCTGGGCTAGGCTGAGCTGGGTTGGGCTGGGCTGAGTTGGGCTGGGCTGGGCTGGGCTGAGTTGGGCTGTGCTGGGCTGGGCTGGGCTGGGCTGGACTGGTCTGGGCTAGGCTGGGCTGAGCTGGGCTGGTCTGGGCTGAGCTGAGCTGGGCTGGTCTGGGCTGGGCTGGGCTGGGCTGGGCTGGGCTGGGTTGGGCTGGGCTGGGCTGGGCTGGGCTGGGCTGGGTTGGGCTGGGCTGAGCTGGGCTGTGTTGGGCTGGGCTGGGCTGAGCTGGGCTGGGCTGGGCTGGGCTGGGCTGAGCTGGGTTGGGCTGGGCTGGGTTGGGCTGAACTGGGCTGGGTTGGGCTGGGCTGAGCTGGGTTGGGCTGGGCTGGGCTGGTCTGGGCTGAGCTGGGCTGAGCTGGGCTGAGCTGGGCTGGGCTGGGCTGGGCTGGTCTGGGCTGAGCTGGGCTGGGCTGGCCTGGGCTGGGCTGGTCTGGTCTGGCTCATTGACCTGCAATTGCAAGGTCCCGGTGGAATGTCCAGGGGTGGCAGCAAAAAATGTTGTTATCCTGCAAAGGAGCAGCAGGTTTGTGTTCCATGGAGCCCCTACCCCCAGTGTAGCACCTCAGCAATCCTGCTGATCTGTTGGAGATCAGATTGATGCACGGCTGTGATGCCTTGGAAGCCCCTTAAATATGGGCTCATAACTCAGCAATCCGAGCTTGCAGCACAGCAGTCAGAGATTTGATAGAAGCTGTTTCTGCTGTAGTGCATTCTGTCACATTGACCATCAGATCCTGCATTATGGTAGGTTCCATGACTGAGCAAAAAACAAAAAAACTGCAGATGCTGGAAATCCAAAACAAAAACAGAATTACCTGGAAAAACTCAGCAGGTCTGGCAACATCGGCCGAGAAGAAAAGAGTTGACGTTTCGAGTCCTCATGACCCTTCGACAGAACTAGGAACAGAACAGAACTTGCAGTTCTGTTGAAGGGTCATGAGGACTCGAAACGTCAACTCTTTTCTTCTCCGCCGATGCTGCCAGACCTGCTGAGTTTTTCCAGGTAATTCTGTTTTTGTTTTCCATGACTGAGCACCTGTTCAATGATTGAAAGGATAAGCTCCAAACTCTACCTGGTGCCCTGTGTCTATTTGTTGTTGGTCTCCTCCATGCTGCTTGACATTGTGGGCAGGTTTGTAGTGCACCAAGCACTTAGTTACCTCCACCCATCAGCCTTCTTCTGTAATGTGGTTCACCAAAGTCCTCACCTGGTTCCTCTGCAGCCAAACTAATGTGCGACTTCATGGCCAGAATTCCTACCTCGTCAGGCAGGCATGATGGGCACAACAGTCCTCCGTCTGCAATCAGGTCCCAACCGTGATGTCACGCTGGCTAGCCAATTAACAGCAGGAGCCTCAGCGCTGCCTGGATGGGGGTGGGACGAGCACGAGCGCTGAAGTGTGCACATGAGCGTGAGGGTGCGCTCAGTGAAAGCTCCCTAAAGGCACAGAGCTGCCTCAGGGGGCTGAAGATTTTTAATGTTAAAATTAAGAGTTCAAAAATAAGGAAAACTTGTCCCCACCTGATATCATTGCGCACTATTTCACACTCGACTATGTTGGACGTGCACCCGCACACCGAGCTGAAAATCCTGCCCCATCTTCCAGCAAAGTGACATTGGCACTATTCCTCTTACCTGACACCTGTGCATTTGTACCCTGTTTCCAATCATATTCCTCCTCAATCCTAGCCTTTCAAATATTTAGTGTCGAGAACTGAAGGTTGCAACTCTGAAATCAAGTGTTAGTGACTCTTCACCTCCACTGTCTTCTTACTCTTCCTCATTTGACTGGGAAGTGTCCAGTTGTTGGATATCTAAACTAGAAAAGAAACGAGGATTGTGTTTCAGTGAAGGGAGAGGAGAAATTAAGGAGTACATGCTTCCAGCATCTGAAGCTTGTGAGTCAGAAGAGATTTTGACCTGAAAATGAAGAGAAAGGGCATTAGGAATACAAGCACCCTCATCAGTGATCGTCGTCAAATCCTGGTCAGGGCGGGGGAAGCCAGAATTTACCAAGCAATTGACAAATTTTGTCACCAGCATTGCTAAGTTAGAAAGACTTCAGTAATATGATAGGTTTCAAAAGAAATGTTCTCCTTCATTGCCTTACTCGCTGGGGACTTTGAGAGTCTGTGAGGGGAGCTAGTGAGTCACTGAGATCAGCAGATTTCTTGCATTTCTTCTATGTTGACTTTCTAGGATGATTTCTTTTGCTGTATTCTAATTAAACAAGATTTATGCAAAGATAAACCCTCGCTTTCTCTCAGCTAAAATTGCCCTTTGGGAGTTAGGATATGTGCTTCCCCAGGAATGTATCAATACTTGCAGGGAATTCCTTGCATTGTGTTATTTGCATCCTCAAACCATAAGGCTGGAAGCTGATGTTTTGACAATGTGGCAACTGAGAAGAGTCCAATCGTTTACATGGGCAGCACTTTTCCCTCAATGGGGGGTGGGGGGTGGTGGGGGGGGGGGGGGGGGGGGGGGGTGGTGGTGGTGGTGGGGGGGGTGGCATGCCTGACCCAAACAGGAGCAAAATAGTGAGCGATGATGTTGGGCAAGCATCCCGTCATTATCACAAACTAGCCCATCATTAACAGGGCTGTTAAGCCCATTAATTAGTTAATTAATTGAATTTTGGGTGGGATGAGGTTTCAACCAATGATTTAAAAAATAATAACTTTTGAAACTCATTTTAAACATGTCACATGAGGGGACATGTTTTCCTTATTTTTCTATTGTTTCTTTTTAACGTTAAAAATCTTCAATTCCCTGAGGCAGCTCTGTGCCTTCAGGGAGCTTTCACTGAGCGCACCTCCACGCATGCGCTGACTCCCACACTTGCCCTCCTCCCCCTCCACCCAGGCAGTGCTGAGCATTTCAGAGCGCAATCCATGCTGGCAGCCCGTTAACTGGCCGGCCAGCGTGAAAGCACGCCCGATTGTGGGCAGCAGTCAGCTTCATGGCCGCTTCCCAGCCCACCCAACGAGGCAAAAATCCTTCCCCGTGTTACAATGTTCTTCAAGCCTTCTCTTCGGATGGTCGATTGTAGGAGCATAAAAGGTGTAGCAAGATTTTAAATGGTCATTTTTGCTCCCTATCCTGATTACAAAATTAGGGAAAAAAAGCCATCAAAACTATAAACACTAGGAGCATTTGGAAAATTGTGTTTTTAACATCCTGCTTTTGCTCTGGGCAATCAAGTACTAATTAGTTAAACTAATTTTATTTGGGACTAAAATCAGCAATCTCTTGAGTGCAATTAGTAAATTTAGCACAAGACCAAAGGAATGTTTCTGGTTTTCTTGTTCAGTAATTATATTCTGACTGCACACTCACTGTGCCGCACAAACACAAATATACCAGCAATGAAATTAAATCTCATTTCAATCCTTTCCTAGACACAAACCTGGGGGAGCAGTTGATCCAATTTTGCAGAGCTAGGTCCCACACCTCAAGGATGCCTGAAATCACAAACATCTGGTTCAGGCAATTTTTGGCTGTTCTTCCTGGCCACCATAAATAGATGTTAACCTGATGAGGGATCAAATACCCACATAAGGACTTTGTTGTGAAATTCCACAATAGTTAGACAGAGCTTGCATTGGTGCTACAGCATCTCAACCAATAATCCTTAAAGGGATTGATGGAGGCTGTTGAAGGCAAAGCCTGGATTTTGTGGTCAATGATGGAGGAGCAGTCAGTGTTCACCATCTTGACTCCTCTGAGACTGACAACAACTTCACCTGGGCCTGGATTTTCACTCCCAAGGTAAGTGCGCAAAGCCAGGGAATCCCCCACGCCCGCCTTGATCTGTCAGAAATGGGGGTGGGTCTTAAGGACCTGGGTCCCACCCACCATTTTTGAAAGGTCCCAGACATCTCTACAGCTCTGTAAAAATCTAGGCCCTGAAATCTACACCATGTAATAGTTAAATATGAAAATGCAGAAGTTGTTATCAGTGATTCTGTTCTTCTCCAGGGGGTGTACTACTGAAGTCACCCAGAGTGCAACCAGTTAGGAATCATTGAACTGACATGAACTTACACCATTAGGGCAGGAATTTCGCTGGGTAGGCAGGTGTGTGCTCAACCCGCTTGAGCGTATAACGGCGCGGAATATTTTGGTTGGAGGGTGCACGCAGGAGTCAGCAACACACCTGCCGACAATTAACAGGCCTATTAAGGCCATTAAAGTCACAACCGAATGTAATTTTTCACTACCCACCCAACTTACGGTTGGCAAGTAGGCAAATCGGCCAGGCAGCCTTTGGACTTTTCATGAAACTTCATCCACAGGCGGGATGAGGTTTGCAACCGGAATTAAAAATAAAATAAAAATGTTGAAATATCATTTAACGTTCCTAACATTTGTAAAATCTTTATTTGAGTTTTTAAAACCCTTCAGCTCCCTCAGGCAGTTCTGTGACTCAGCGAGCTTTCAGTGTGCATGACCACTTACACGTGTAAACCTCCGCTCTCACTCTCCTCCCACCCCCACCCTGGCAGCGCTCAGCATCACAGCGCACCTTTCATGCTGGCTGGCCGTTAATTAACGCCATTGGCTGCTTGCCCAGCTTGATGACCTTCCTGCTGCTGACCCTCTTGACTTGGCACAAGTTTCAAACTATCACCCAGAGAGGAGAAGTCTGTCCTGAGGGATCTTTGTGGACAGCGATGAGCACTGACTCCAAAATCCAGCCCAAAGTAAGTAAACGTTCTTTTGTTTACCATAATATGGATACAGGAGTGGCAGGAGAATACAGCCAGCCCAGTCACCCATCTTATTTGCCTCCCATCCTCACAGGAGTTACCTGAAGGCTACTGCCGCCATCCAAGTCAGGTGATCATGCCCACCAGGTGAGCTGCACCGGGTGCCCGATTGGCACCTGAACTCACCAGTTTCATGGTAATGAAAACCAACAACCAATCTGGCATGATGCTTGTGCTATGCAGACTCCTGTTTTGTGCTTGCAGGTCAGGTGCTAAGCAATATCTCCCCCACCAGTTTTTATTTGTAGACTTTTTCAACATTTTCTGGCTGCTGCCTACAGGTTAAAGGTACACTCCCTGGAATGCTATTGCTGAGGCATTTTTGCAATGGACCAATGCGACAGAACTTTATTACATTTTAAGCTTCAAAGGAGTAACATTTGGCTTGTGGCTTGAAAGTTTCATTTGAATTCCAAGTTATCAGTAAATATTTATAAAGAAAAAGATGTTTCACATAACATTGTGCTGCTGGCTATATCGGGTTCACTTGAACAGTACTCATTTTAAAGTCTCCGGGATTAAAGATTTAATTTGCTTTTATTTTTTATCAGAGCAATGACAATTTTTTCATGAGCCATTGTTTCACCTTTCAGTGCGTGACATTTCCTATCCTTTATTTCACAGCTCGGATCTTTGTCATGTTAGGAAAATGCGTGACAAAACCCTCATTGCTGGAGGGAAATTGCCAAATGATGATTATTTGTGGCTGACTTCAGATTACCCGTGACAGGGTATGCAAAAGAAGCTTACACTGATTACAAGATGTAGAGAACACACACAAATACTTACCCTGTATGCTTCACAGTAAAGGGAACATCTGTTTCACAATGGAATAACAGTTGCTTTCAAACCCAGGCACTATCTGCTTAATGCTGTAATTTCAGTTTTGTACATTTACTTGCTTTGAACTCATCCACTTCACTTCTTTAAAACTTAAGATTATTTTGGAGTTTCCAGAGAAACATTTCTGTCTCCTACCCACTGGCATAGTTTTGACCATCTATATGTTATTTATTAATTGTAATGTGGCTTTTTATGCCTTATTAATAATGAAGTTATTATAGATTATAGGGCAGAACTTTGCCCTAGTCGGGCAGGCTCGGTGGGGGTGAGAGGGTGCTGATCGGGAAGTTGACCATTGCCTGCGATCGAGGCCGGAAGGCAATTTCACATTGATGAGCCAATTAAGGCCCAACCAGTGTGAAACGTGAGCAGCAACGCTCAGCGCTGCCTGAGCAGGTGGGGAGAGGAGGGTGAGCCGGGTGGGCTCGAACTCTGCCACATGAACAGGGACGTGTTATTAATTCAATTTTAAAATTTTAATTTTATTTTTATTTGTTTTGGAAACCTCATCCTGCCCATGGATGATGTTTCTTAGTAAGTGCGAAGGCCGCTTGGCCTTTTCGTCTTCCTGCCAACCATAAAGTTGGACGGGCAGCGAAAAATTTCTTTTAATAACCTTGCCAATGGCCTTAACAGGCCTTTTAATTGTCGGCGGGCGCGCTGCTGACTCCGGCACACACCTGCCAACTGAAATATTGTGCAAAAAACAAAGAAAACTGCGGACGCTGGAAATCCAAAACAAAAACAGAATGACCTGGAAAAACTCAGCAGGTCTGGCAGCATCGGCGGAGAAGAAAAGAGTTGACGTTTCGAGTCCTCATGACCCTTCGACAGAACTTGATTTCGAGTCCAAGAAAGAGTTGAAATATAAGCTGGTTTAAGGTGTGTGTGTGGGGGGGCGGAGAGATAGAGAGAGAGAGAGAGGTGGTTGTGTAGACAAACAAGCAGTGATAGAAGCAGATCATCAAAAGATGTCAGCGACAATGGTACAAAAGAACACATAGGTGTTAAAGTTAAAGTTGGTGATATTATCTAAACGAATGTGCTAATTAAGAATGGATGGTAGGGCACTCAAGGTACAGCTCTAGTGGGGGTGGGGGGAGCATAAAAGATTTTAAAATATTTAAAAATAATGGAAATAGGTAGGAAAAGAAAAATCTATAAAATTTATAGGGAAAAAAAAAGGGGAAAAAAGGGGGGAAACAGAAAGGGGGTGGGGATGGGGGAGGGAGCTCACGACCTAAAGTTGTTGAATTCAATATTCAGACCGGAAGGCTGTAAGGTGCCTAGTCGGAAGATGAGGTGTTGTTCCTCCAGTTTGCGTTGGGCTTCACTGGAACAATGCAGCAAGCCAAGGACAGACATGTGGGCAAGAGAGCAGGGTGGAGTGTTAAAATGGCAAGCGACAGGGATGTTTGGGTCATTCTTGCGGACAGACCGCAGGTGTTCTGCAAAGCGGTCGCCCAGTTTACGTTTGGTCCCTCCAATGTAGAGGAGACCACATTGGGAGCAACGAATGCAGTAGACTAAGTTGGGGGAAATGCAAGTGAAATGCTGCTTCACTTGAAAGGAGTGTTTGGGTCCTTGGACGGTGAGGAGAGAGGAAGTGAAGGGGCAGGTGTTACATCTTTTGCGTGGGCATGGGGTGGTGCCATAGGAGGGGGTTGAGGAGTAGGGGGTGATGGAGGAGTGGACCAGGGTGTCCCGGAGGGAGCGATCCCTACGGAATGCCGATAAGGGGGGTGAAGGGAAGATGTGTTTGCTGGTGGCATCATGCTGGAGTTGGCGGAAATGGCGGAGGATGATCCTTTGAATGCGGAGGCTGGTGGGGTGATAAGTGAGGACAAGGGGGACCCTATCATGTTTCTGGGAGGGAGGAGAAGGCGTGAGGGCGGATGTGCGGGAGATGGGCCGGACACGGTTGAGGGCCCTGTCAACGACCGTCGGTGGAAAACCTCGGTTAAGGAAGAAGGAGGACATGTCAGAGGAACCGTTTTTGAAGGTAGCATCATCGGAACAGATGCGACGAAGGCGAAGGAACTGGGAGAATGGGATGGAGTCCTTACAGGAAGCGGGGTGTGAGGAGCTGTAGTCGAGGTAGCTGTGGGAGTCGGTGGGTTTGTAATGGATATTGGTGGACAGTCTATCACCAGAGATTGAGACAGAGAGGTCAAGGAAGGGAAGGGAAGTGTCAGAGATGGACCACGTGAAAATGATGGAGGGGTGGAGATTGGAAGCAAAATTAATAAATTTTTCCAAGTCCCGACGAGAGCATGAAGCGGCACCGAAGTAATCATCGATGTACCGGAGAAAAAGTTGTGGAAGGGGGCCGGGGTAGGACTGGAACAAGGAATGTTCCACATATCCCATAAAGAGACAGGCATAGCTGGGGCCCATGCGGGTACCCATAGCCACACCTTTTATTTGGAGAAAGTGAGAGGAGTTGAAGAAGAAATTGTTCAACGTGAGAACAAGTTCAGCCAGACGGAGGAGAGTAGTGGTGGATGGGGATTGTTCGGGCCTCTGTTCGAGGAAGAAGCTAAGGGCCCTCAGACCATCCTGGTGGGGGATGGAGGTGTAGAGGGATTGGACGTCCATGGTGAAGAGGAAGCGGTTGGAGCCAGGGAACTGGAAATTGTTGATGTGACGTAAGGTGTCAGAGGAATCACGGATGTAGGTGGGAAGGGACTGGACAAGGGGAGAGAGAAGGGAGTCAAGATAACGAGAAATGAGTTCTGTGGGGCAGGAGCAAGCTGAGACGATCGGTCTACCGGGGCAGTTCTGTTTGTGGATTTTGGGTAGGAGATAGAAGCGGGCCGTCCGAGGTTGGGCGACTATCAGGTTGGAAGCTGTGGGAGGGAGATCCCCAGAGGAGATGAGGTCAGTGACAGTCCTGGAAACAATGGCTTGATGTTCAGTGGTGGGGTCATGGTCCAGGGAGAGGTAGGAGGAAGTGTCTGCGAGTTGACGCTCAGCCTCCGCGAGGTAGAGGTCAGTGCGCCAGACAACAACAGCACCACCCTTGTCAGCAGGTTTGATGACAATGTCAGGGTTGGACCTGAGAGAATGGAGTGCAGTAAGTTCAGAGAGAGACAGGTTAGAATGGGTGAGAGGAGCAGAGAAATTGAGACGACTTTCGGCGCGACATTAGTCGTCTCAATTTCTCTGCTCCTCTCACCCATTCTAACCTGTCTCTCTCTGAACTTACTGCACTCCATTCTCTCAGGTCCAACCCTGACATTGTCATCAAACCTGCTGACAAGGGTGGTGCTGTTGTTGTCTGGCGCACTGACCTCTACCTCGCGGAGGCTGAGCGTCAACTCGCAGACACTTCCTCCTACCTCTCCCTGGACCATGACCCCACCACTGAACATCAAGCCATTGTTTCCAGGACTGTCACTGACCTCATCTCCTCTGGGGATCTCCCTCCCACAGCTTCCAACCTGATAGTCGCCCAACCTCGGACGGCCCGCTTCTATCTCCTACCCAAAATCCACAAACAGAACTGCCCCGGTAGACCGATCGTCTCAGCTTGCTCCTGCCCCACAGAACTCATTTCTCGTTATCTTGACTCCCTTCTCTCTCCCCTTGTCCAGTCCCTTCCCACCTACATCCGTGATTCCTCTGACACCTTATGTCACATCAACAATTTCCAGTTCCCTGGCTCCAACCGCTTCCTCTTCACCATGGACGTCCAATCCCTCTACACCTCCATCCCCCACCAGGATGGTCTGAGGGCCCTTAGCTTCTTCCTCGAACAGAGGCCCAAACAATCCCCATCCACCACTACTCTCCTCCGTCTGGCTGAACTTGTTCTCACGTTGAACAATTTCTCCTTCAACTCCTCTCACTTCCTCCAAATAAAAGGTGTGGTTATGGGTACCCGCATGGGCCCCAGTTATGCCTGTCTCTTTATGGGATATGTGGAACATTCCTTGTTGCAGTCCTACCCCGGCCCCCTTCCACAACTTTTTCTCCGGTACATCGATGATTACTTCGGTGCCGCTTCATGCTCTCGTCGGGACTTGGAAAAATTTATTAATTTTGCTTCCAATCTCCACCCCTCCATCATTTTCACGTGGTCCATCTCTGACACTTCCCTTCCCTTCCTTGACCTCTCTGTCTCAATCTCTGGTGATAGACTGTCCACCAATATCCATTACAAACCCACCGACTCCCACAGCTACCTCGACTACAGCTCCTCACACCCCGCTTCCTGTAAGGACTCCATCCCATTCTCCCAGTTCCTTCGCCTTCGTCGCATCTGTTCCGATGATGCTACCTTCAAAAACGGTTCCTCTGACATGTCCTCCTTCTTCCTTAACCGAGGTTTTCCACCAACGGTCGTTGACAGGGCCCTCAACCGTGTCCGGCCCATCTCCCGCGCATCCGCCCTCACGCCTTCTCCTCCCTCCCAGAAACATGATAGGGTCCCCCTTGTCCTCACTTATCACCCCACCAGCCTCCGCATTCAAAGGATCATCCTCCGCCATTTCCGCCAACTCCAGCATGATGCCACCAGCAAACACATCTTCCCTTCACCCCCCTTATCGGCATTCCGTAGGGATCGCTCCCTCCGGGACACCCTGGTCCACTCCTCCATCACCCCCTACTCCTCAACCCCCTCCTATGGCACCACCCCATGCCCACGCAAAAGATGTAACACCTGCCCCTTCACTTCCTCTCTCCTCACCGTCCAAGGACCCAAACACTCCTTTCAAGTGAAGCAGCATTTCACTTGCATTTCCCCCAACTTAGCCTACTGCATTCGTTGCTCCCAATGTGGTCTCCTCTACATTGGAGAGACCAAACGTAAACTGGGCGACTGCTTTGCAGAACACCTGCGGTCTGTCCGCAAGAATGACCCAAACCTCCCTGTCGCTTGCCATTTTAACACTCCACCCTGCTCTCTTGCCCACATGTCTGTCCTTGGCTTGCTGCATTGTTCCAGTGAAGCCCAACGCAAACTGGAGGAACAACACCTCATCTTCCGACTAGGCACCTTACAGCCTTCCGGTCTGAATATTGAATTCAACAACTTTAGGTCGTGAGCTCCCTCCTCCATCCCCACCCCCTTTCTGTTTCCCCCCTTTTTTCCCCTTTTTTTTCCCTATAAATTTTATAGATTTTTCTTTTCCCACCTATTTCCATTATTTTTAAATATTTTAAAATCTTATATGCTCCCCCCACCCCCACTAGAGCTGTACCTTGAGTGCCCTACCATCCATTCTTAATTAGCACATTCGTTTAGATAATATCACCAACTTTAACTTTAACACCTATGTGTTCTTTTGTACCATTGTCACTGACATCTTTTGATGATCTGCTTCTATCACTGCTTGTTTGTCTACACAAGCACCTCTCTCTCTCTCTCTCTCTCTCCGCCCCCCCCACACACACACCTTAAACCAGCTTATATTTCAACTCTTTCTTGGACTCGAAATCAAGTTCTGTCGAAGGGTCATGAGGACTCGAAACGTCAACTCTTTTCTTCTCCGCCGATGCTGCCAGACCTGCTGAGTTTTTCCAGGTAATTCTGTTTTTGTTTTGAAATATTGTGCAACTGTGTGTTGACATCTGGGCGCTCACCTGACATCAACACATGTCATTTTACACTCAAGCGGCTCAGGTGTGCACCCGCCTGCCAAGGTAAATTTCTGCCCGTAGTGAATCATGTTTTTCTTTGCCCAAAAAGCAAGTTTTGCTTCTAAATATGAGCCTGTCCAGGTAAAGGGTGAGCTCACATTTTACTAGATCCAATTTTCTTTAAAATTGGAGCAACCCTCTGGTGTTATTTTTATCATGTGCTACCTTGTTTTAAATCAAATCAAACACAATACCAGTCATACAACGGTAACAGCAAAAGTACAACAGGCTCCATTAAATTGCTGAGGCTCTGATATTCAGGCCACATAAAAGAGATTTTCCTTTGCCTGTTTCAGCTTTGATGTTGTTCCCTACCTTTGTTATTATAAGATGTTGTAGGTACCTTGGAATATGAAGATCCTATCCTGAACTGTAATGAGGTTTTGTCAGTTAAACTAAAGTTGCACCAGCTTTAACACTAACAATGAAACTGCTGATGGCTGTACTGCTGCTACCCTGTCGAAGGTAAGGTTAATGAGTTGATGTGAGTGCAACAAAAACAAGCTAAATTTGACAGACTCCAAGAGACTCAGAATGAAATAAAGATGTTTCCAGGTTTTTTTTTAAACTCAAGTGTTTCCCTGGTACAAAAGCAAATAAGTACATCACTCTCTATAGAAAATAGGAGATTTGTAGCTTGTGTATTTAGTGAGGAAACAACAGCTTAACTGCAAAGTTCAACTACATCACTGAGGAACTATTGTGTTGATGGCAGTGCGCAGGCAGAAAGAATCACGGAATTGTATAGCACAGAGGGAGGCCATTCAGCTCATCATATCTGCTACAGCTCTCCAAATGAACAATTCATCAAGTGCCATTCACCTACCTCCTCCCCAACCCTGCCAGTTCTTCCTTTTCAGATAATAATCCAATTCCCCCTTGAATACCTCGATTGAGCCTGCTTCCACCACACTCAGCTATAGGCCAAGGGTCAACATAGAACCCTGAAGTTAGCAGAACAGGTAGATAAGGTGGTTAAGAAGGCATATGTGATAGTTTCTTCTATTAGCCGAGGCACAGAATCTAAGAATGGGTGATTGCACTAGAGCATAAAACATTTGTTAGATCACAGCTAAAGTACCAAGTACTTTTCTGGTCAACACATTACAAGGAGAATGTGATCACACTTGAAAATGTTTAGCGGAGATTCATGAGGAATTTGCCACAAACGGAGAATTTTAGTTGTGAGAGAAGATTGGACAGGCTGCGTTTTTTTTGGAACAGGGGAGGCTAAGGGGAGATTTAATTGAGGTGTCTAAAATTATGAGAGGCCTAGATTGGTTAGAGAGAACTTATTTCCCTTAGCAAAGAAGTCAATGACTGGGAATGTACATTTAAAGCAAATTGAAGAAGGGTTGGTAGGGACCTGAGTAGAATATTTTTCCTCCAGAGGGTGGTAGGAGTCTGAAACTTATTGCCTGAAAAGGAGGTCAAGGCAGAGGCCCTAATCACAAAAAAAAGATTCGGGGCAGAAATTTTCACCCAGTGGGCGAGCATGTGTTGATATTGGCCGAGCATGCCAGCATCAATGCGCAGTCACGTGATAGTTCAGTCGGGTGCGCACCAGAGCTGGCAGTGTGCCCGCTGAAAATTATAAGGCCTGTTAAGTCCATTAAGTAATCAATTAACTTAAATTTTTCGCTGCCTTTCCTACCTAATGATTGGTGGTCAAGCAAAAAGGCCAAGCGGCCTTTGCATTTTTTTGGGAACCTCATCCACGGGCACGATGATGTTTCCAAAAGCAAATAAAAATAAAATAAAAGTTTTAACATTTAATTAATAACATGCTCCTGCTCATGTGACAGAGCCACATGAACAGGACCATGTTTTACTTTCTTTATTTTCTTTTATAAAAACGTGTCATCTCCCCGAAGCAGCTCCGGGCCTCAGGGAGATTATAAACACTCACTCGTGTGCCTGAGCAAAGTTCGCACTCGACCCACACTTCCCCCCCCCACTCCCCCCACCACCCACCACCACCACCAACTCCCCTCCCCTCCCCGCCCACCACACAGGCAGCGCTGAGCACTGCCGCTCATGTTTCACATTGGGTGGGCCTCAATTGGTCCACCAGCATGAAATCGCAGTCCGTTCCCGATTGCAGGCGACAGTCAGCTTCCTGACTACCCCCAGCCCACCCCTGCCAAGCCCGCTCACCAAGGGAAAAGTTCTGTGCTTGGATTTGCACTTGAAGTGCTGTAACCTACAGGGTTACGACCAATAGTTGTTAAGTGGCATGAGACCAGATAACTGTTTTTTAGCCAGCACAGACACAATGAGCCAACTGGCCTCCTTTTGTGTTGGACATATCAGATGCTTTTATGTTTCTGTGGGCTTGTAACAAAGTCAACATAATTCAACTGCTCAGTTGCACTTACATGATTGCTAATATTGTACTGATTCCCTATTCAACCACTGCCAGTGTTTACCTTGTTTCTAATCGTCAGAGAGATTCTGCTCTTTCTGTGGCCATTAATTCTTCAATGAAAACATTCATAGGTAGAAATTTGCCTCAGCCAATAGTGCAAAATGGTCAGTATTGCACAGGCCATCTGTTGAAGTCAATGGAACTGAATGGGACCAATATGACACTGCCTGTTTCCCATGGCGATCAAGACTAATTTCTACCCCTCAATCTTAAACAGAATTTTTTTGTCACCTTAGAAATAGCTTGCCTTAAAACATTTTCTTATACTGATGTAAAATAATGTGATTTCCCCAGACGGTTTAGCAAGTTCCATAACTAAAATGCCGGAAGGTCCTAGGTTTGATCAACAGGCTGACTGAGTTCACAAATCTTAGCCACAGCAGTGACAGGAATGCTACATTGGTCTCACTGACCCTAGGTCAGGAAGGGAAAAATCAGATATAGGCCCCAGATCTTGAGCAGTACTTAACAATCTATGCTGGGTGTATGTCTTGGGTGAAGACAGGACTGGGCTCAGCTGTTGTGCTCACTCTGTGATCAAACAGTGAGCTCCCATTCACTGGAAGTCTTCACGCATGATGAACATGAGCAGAGGCTGGGACAACTTAGCAACACTCAAGGAGCTGTATGCCAAGAAGGATTCAATACCTTCAAAAGCAGGAAGGGGACAGGGAAGAAAACTGGCAAAAATTCAAAGCAAATACAGAAATATTGGTGTATTTCCATTACAAAGGGGTAAATGGCCAATTAATGGTGGGAGGTAAGCAGTGTGTGCCATAGGTGCTGAAATTCCAACCATCTCAACAGATTTCTGATTTATTTCGCAACTCTTCATGATTTATCTGATTGCAAGAGATGCTCGAAGTCCATAATCTCACTCTCCTCATATTACAGTAGACTCTAGTTCATTACATTTATTTCTTTTTCAGCTGAGTTGACCTATTTCTGTGTTCCCAAAAGGTCCCTGGGGCAGAAGCAGTGGTGGGTGGTGGGAAATTCTGGTCTTCATCATCTGTGGACAAAAAATGATAGGAAAAGAATTCTTGAGGTTTTTGGTATTGCCTTGAGGTCATCTTTCTTTCCTCCTTTAATTGTATACCTTGCTATTACTTGCATCCTGCCGGTTTAATTTTTTAATTCTTAATGTGTGTGCTACTCTACTTTCAACCAAAACAGAAGTTATGACAGCAATGCAGAAAAATTATTTGGCTTGGATCAGGAACAAAACCAAGGCCAGAATTTTCCCATCGGCGAGTTGGGGGCGGGGCCCACTCGCTGAGGGGAAATGACACCGGATAAAGTTGGGAGGAACCCCCGACATCATCCCGCCCCATTTAAATATTCAGGAAGGCGGGAGGATAGCGAAGTCAGCTGTCCGCCCGCCGACTTGTCAATGGCCAATTGAGGCCACTGACAGGATAATTAACCCAATTAAAGGCCCTGCCCGGCCAACCTTAAGGCTGGTGGACAGGCCAGGAGCCCCAGCGGCTTCTGATAATACAGGAAACCTCATCCACTGGCGGGACAAGGCTTCATGTCTATTTTAAAAATCTTTTATAAACTTTATGTCATATTTATTAACATGTCCCATCTCGTGTGACATTGTAAAATGAGGGGGACATGTTAATAATTTTTTTATTTTTCTATTTTTGAGGTTTTTTAAACTGTCACCAATCTCCCTGAGACAGGACTTAGTCTCAGGGAGCAGTGTGCACTTTGACAGTTGGGGAATCCCTCCCTCCCCGCCCAGCACAGGGAGCGCATGGCACTTCCCATCGGGCAGCCCGCTGCGTGGGCCTTAATCGGTCCATCCACTCAAAATGGCGGTGGGGCCCGTTTCAGCAGCAGAATTCGGCTGCCCACCCACCACCAAGCTGGTGGGGCCCACATGCCCATCGAGGGCTAAATTCTGCCCCATGTTTTATTTGAATTTATCTTCACTAAATTGAGATATACAGAAACTTCTTCAGAGACTAATATATAACAAAAATTAATAGGAGACTCTCCCCCCCAATAATATTCCAACTGTAATTATTTTCCAGCTGCTCTTCACTTTAATATACATTCAGCTACCAGAAGGAACAGAATAATAGTTTCTTGCTTGAGGGTAATTTATTGGGAGGAAATTTGAGTATCATTTTATGCCTCTTGTTATCATGAAAATAAATCCTGCTATCACCTTCTTTCCTGATCTTGGAGCGCATGTTGATCTTATTCACAACATCCAGTGGAATGAGGTTGAGTACCATTTGTTTTGGGTGCTTATTAATCACATTTTATTATGACATTTTTAGAGCCTTGTTTCAGGTGGTTTTTTAAAATATTTTCATGAGATGTGAGCATCACTGGCTGGGCCAGCATTTATTGTCCATTCATACTTGCTCTTGAGAACGTGGTGGTGAGCTGCTGCAGTTCATCTTGAGGAAGTACATCTACAGGGCTGTTAGGAAGGTAAGTCTAGGATTTTGACCCGGTTACAGCAAGGAACAGCAATATAGCTCCAAGTCAGGATAGTCTGTGGCTTAGAGGAGGATTCCAGAATTTTGACCTAGTGACACTGAAGGAACTGTGATATAGTTCCAAGTCAGGATGGTGTGTGACTTGGAGGGGAACTTGCCAGTGGTGGTGTTCCCAGGTCTCTGCTGCTATTGTCTTTCAAGGTGGTAAAGATGGTGGGCTTGGAAGGTGCTGTCGAAGGAGCCTTGGCAATTTATTGCAGTGCATCATGTAGATGGTGCAAAACAGCCACAGTGCATTGGTGGTGGAGGAAGTGAATATTTCAGGTGGCGGATGGGGTGCCAGTCAAGTGGGCTGCTTTGTCCTGGAAAGTGGTGAGCAAGTGTTGTTGGGGTTGCACTCATTCAGGCAAGTGCAGAATCTCACTCCTTACTTGTGTCTTGTAGGTTAGGCTTTGCAGAGTCAGGAGGTAAGTTACTTGCTGCAGAATTCCCACCCTCTGACCCTCTTGTAGCCAAAGCATTTCTGTGGCTAGTCCAGTTACTTGCCTTCTGGAGAGTTTGCCTAGTCTGGAACCAATCTGGTTTGTTCTTCCTGACATTCAAAATGAATGCCAATAGCTCAAAATATTTCCCAGAATCCTTGACTGAGTCCATCCATCCCTAGTGCTAAATATAGTGGCTGAACCTATGAACTGACTGGACAATATTAATATATTCCATTTTGGATTTAAAATGATAAATGCAAAGTGTCATTTTGTTTCAAGTCAAAATAGTCTTCCAAAGTAAGGAATGGTGCAATGAATTTAACCAGAATTATAATCATAAGGACAGCCTTCTAAGACATTAACAATATTAGATTAATTTAGAAATGCATTGACATTAGTTATTCTAATCAGTCATTTAGATTAATCTTGTAATCCCATTAGAGTTTGGGATGTTTTGTTTAGTTATTTAACAAGACTCTAATTAACCAATTTGTAGAAAACTACTTTTGAAAGTATTCCAACTATTGCAGTTATAAATTTGAAAATAACAATTCATTCAAAATGGAAATAAGACATAAACAATGGTACTGCATTCATACCTGGAGTTATAAGTTTGCATTATTTTGCTTTATTTTCAGCCCTGACAAAAATAAACAAAAGTAGTTACAATAAATTGGAAAGCCTGAATCCACCTTCAGCCTCAACCACGGTGCCCTCCAATTCCATCCCCATTCCAGCCACTGGGTTCTGTTTGAAGTTCGGCACATCCAGGGTGTGCAGGGTGAAAGGATAGGAAGGGAATTCCCAACAAAGCTCAGTTTGATTTTAATTCCTAGGCCTCACTGAAACGAACTGGTGAGCGTGATGTCAGTGCTGGACGGTATGAGCAAAAAATTGTGTCACCAACCTAAAGACACAGGATCCAAAGGAAGGGTCTCCAGCATTAGTTCAGAACTGGCAGGGTCATTGGCAGTCATTGTCAGTGCTGGAAGGGAGAGGCAAGCCCAGAGCTTTGAGTCTCAAGCATCCTTGTGGAGCCTGGAGGAGCAGCCCTGCTACTGTTGGTCCACAGAGAAGTAATTTTTAGACTAAGCTTGGCCTCATCTGGCACCCTTCAACTCGTTCTGCTGACAGGGTTGGCTAAGTGTGGGCTTCCTAAATCTGGAAGTTAAAATGCTGCGGCAGTGGCGATAACATCATTGGACAACAACTTTTCAACGTGAAGGCCCTGAATGGCCTTCCCAAATTTGATTTAAGTAAGCTGATGAATGGAAGAAATGTGGCATGAATCCCCCATGCAATTTTAATCTGCCATCTCACAATTCTCGCCAAGCTGGGCAGGGTGGAGAGGGGGGGGTGGTGGTGGATGAGGACTTAAAATCTAGCACATTGTCTCAGGTTGAAGCAGATTGTTTGAAGTCTTGGTGCGTCACTTAACATTAGGGTTGCCAGCTCTCCAGGAATAGCCTGGAGTCTCCAGGAATCGGAGATCAATCTCCAGGACACTGCTGTATGCAATCCTGGAGAAAAATCACAGGGACATTAATAAAAATTGTTTTTCTGCCATTTCCTGTGAACATTTCTCTTTACCAGATATGAAAATATTAGAAATGGAAAAATAGTCTTTGTGGCTGACAGTTAAGCATCACCAAATTGAATAGTGAGTCTTTTTGCTTTCCAATTGTTGTGGGAAGGCAAAAATCTATGTATTGGCAACGGATGGCTGCAGGGTGGGGGCAAGTCATGTGATGAAACCAGGAATACATTTAATCACATTTGGCAACCTTATAACAACCATATCTTTTCATGCACCAAGACAGCTACTTCAATTACTGAAATATTGCCCATCACTGCCAACACAGCCACAGCCACAGCTGATCAGTTGCCAAAATCCTCATCTATAATTTGTCATCTCCAGCCACATCTCTTCCAATGCTTTCCTCATTGGCCCCCATCCTCCTCCTCCCTTTAGCTCATCCTAAACTCTGTTTCTTGTATCTTAACTATTGCTCACCTGTCACCCCTGGATTCACTGATTTATATTAGCTTGAAGTCTCCCATATGCCTTCAAATTAAAATGTTCAAATGCTGTCATTGCCATGCCCCTCCCTTACTCCATAACCTCCTCAAATGCTGTAATACTATGAGAATTCTACTTTCCTCCAACTCTGGACTCTTCTGTATCCCAACTTCCTTTGCCTCACCATAGGTGGGCATGTCCTTATCTTTCTAAGATCCCAGCTCTGAGATTCTTAACCTTTCTGCCCCATTGCCTATCTTTCCTCCTTTAAGATTCTCTTTAAAACCTCTTTCCTGACCAACCATTTAGCCACTCCTCCAAATATCTCTTTCTATGGCTCAGTGTCCATCTTTGTCAGAGTAACTTCTGTAAACTGTCTTAAAGTTGGTCATACTATTAAAGAGCATTATCACTTTCCAGAATCCTTCAAACTTTAGAGATGACACTTATGTAGAATATAGGATTTGTTTGAACAATGGGCAATATACAATCAGCCAGAAACTAAATGAATGACAGAGCTCCTGCTCCTATCTCCCTATGGCGCTATAGAATTGCTTTAACATTCCTGATAGGATGTTTCATTTTGTGTATGAACTACAAAAAATCTGGATGCAATTTTCTCTTCCCTCCCCTCAGTGATATAATTTAGTAACAGTTTTTAATCCCTTCCTCTTCAGCATTTTGTGATCATACTACAGTTTCAGAGCTGCTTGTAGCCCTCAAGTGCCTTCACCCCAGTCTCCATTTTCTGCTGTAATCAGCTTTAATAACGTCAGCTGGGTTGTACTGCTGTCAAGCTTCATTTTGAGCCTACACAGTGAGTGCTGCAAGACTTGTTAGTCTTGGGAGACATCAAGGGCTAGCCTGACCCTCTCAATGCTTAACATCTAAACCAGTGCACATTCCAGTCACAGGCTAGCAATCAAGATAAGTCACTTTGGCTGAGTTCCACATCCTAGCGCAAAGCACGGATTCCTACGTCTCAGTAATGCACTACACAGTTCTTTTGCCATCTTTTTGTCAGTGGCCCCTGGCTTTTACATCTTTAACACAAAATATTGAATGGCAAATTGGATTCACAGCTATGATTTAAAGAATAACACAGTTCAGGTTTTCTTATTGCTATTATTTAATTGGTAAATTCAGATGATTTTAGTGATGCCCATTCAGAAAACCTGAGATTTAGATTTATTGTTGAAAAGTACACACCATACGAACAATGCAGGATTGATTCCATTGGGTAGCAACAGTAATGTCTTGAAATGATTCAGCTTCTTTAGTTTTACCAAAAGAAGTTTTGATCTTGCATATTAATTTTCTGCAATCTGGCTGCCATGTCTACCTACATAATAATCACTGTGTTCCAGAGCACTTCAGTGTGTATAAAGCACTTTGAGACAGTGGCACGGTGGTAATGTTACTCAACTAGTTATCTAGAGGTCCAGGCTAATGCTGTACGGATATGTGTTCAAAGCCCATCACAACAGCTGATGGAATTTAAATTCAATTAATTAATGACCTGGAATTGAAAGCTAGTCTCAATAATGACTATTATTGATTATCGTAAAGATCCATCTGGTTCATTAATGTTCTTTAAGGAAGGAAATCTGCCTTCCTTACCTAGTCTGGCCCACATGTGACTCTGTATTTTGTTACAACCAGGTGAGGAGGACTGAGTTGGCTCCCCTTCTATTCAGCCCTTTCAGTTGGTCGCAACAAATGTTTTCAAATTTATTTCCCCTGTAAATGCCTTTTCCAATCCAAATGTATTTATTTGTTAATAAGAAGCCAATCAAACCAGATTTTCTTGAATCAATGAAAGAGTAAGTTTATTAGCTACTAAACCCAAGAAAAAATGGTAAAGATGTGACAACACACAACTACACACACAGATCAGAAGTAAGAAAGTTAGAATCCAATTAAAAGTTAAAAAGGATATATGATTTAGTCCTTTGCTTCTCCTTGATGTAGATTGTTGAATGTTGCAGCCATGTGAAGTTAGGTGGTTCCCTGCAGAATGTTGGAGTTGACTTTGTTCAGGACTGAACACTGTTGAAGACACCCTTTTAGTTTCCAGAAATAGGGAGAGAGAAATCTTTCCTGCTCTATTCCAGCAGTGCTTCCCATGACTGTCATGTCTCTTTCCCCTCCTGCTTGCTCTTTCTCTCATTCTGCTTGGCAGAACTAGTTTTTAAACTCCTCTCTGTATATCCCCAAAAGAGAATTCAATTAACATGTCTTGCATTCATTATTGCAGACCAAGTAATCCCATTTATAAATCAACAGGATATGGGGGTTGCTTCATCCTTTGCAGGGTTTTGAATACCTGATGCATATCTCACAGATTAGCAGTTCTCATTGTCTTGGCAGAACCATAACCAATCAAAGTCCAGTACTTTGCATCTTTAATAACTTCCTTTCAAGGATGTCCCTGTTTGATGTGGGCCTTGACACTCCCCAGATGTGAAATTCCATGTAATGGGTCTGCAGTGCAATTCATATGGGCTGGGATTTTCCAGTCCCTTCCTTAGTGGGAATTCTCACATTCAGGATGGAAAATTTGTAGGACCAGCCAAAGGGGCATTGACTTTGGGTGGAATTTCCAGTCATGCAACGGGTGGGATTGGAAAATCCAGGCTATAGGTTTTCAGAGAAGTGGTCAACTTTGAGGTATTAGCCATCTGGTGACTTGTGGCAGCCATTTTTGATCATTTTATTTTCTTGTTTTTTTTAAAAAATAGTTCTTCTTTAAACAGCTTTTTACAGGATTTTACAGGATGCGGGAGTCATTGGCTAAGCCAGCATTTATTGCCCATCTCTAATTGCCCTTGAGAAGGTGCTGGCGAATGCCTTCTTGAACCGTTGTAGTCCCTGTGATATAGGTACACCTGTTAGCGAAAGAGTTACAGGATTTTGGCCCCGTGACAGTGAAGGAATGTTTACAAGTTTCAAGGGAGTAAGGCAAGGTTAAATGGCCTCTACTTTAATGCCAGGAGTATTACAGGTAAAACGGATGAGCTAAGGGTGAGGATTGACAAGTGGAATTGTGATATAGTAGCCATTACTGAGACGTGGTTGAGGGAGGGGCAAGATTGGCAGCTCAACATTCTGGGATATTGTCATGGGCAGATGCATCTGTGGCAGACAGGTTGGTGAGGATGAGGTCAAGTATGTTTTTCCCTCTTGTTGGTTCCCTCCTCACCTGCCGCAGACCCAGTCTAGCAGATATGTCATCTAGGACTCAGCCAGTGGTGGTGCTACCGAGCCACTCTTACTGGTGTAATTTAAAGCCCCCACCCAGAGTACATTCTGTGCACTTTCCACCCTCAGTGCTTCCTCCAAGTGGTGTTCAACATGGAGAAGTACTGATTCATCATCTGAGAGTGGTGGTGTGCACAGTACATGGTAATCAGGAGGTTTCATTGCCCATGTTTGACCTGATGCCATGAGACTTCATGGGGTCCAGAGTTGAGGTTGGGAACTCCCAGGGCAACTCCCTCCCGACTGTATACCACTGTGCCACCACCTCTGCTGGGTCTGTCCTGCCAGTGGGACAGAACATACCCTGGGATCGAGATGGTAGTGCCTGGGACATTATCCTCAAGATATGATTCCATGAGGATGACTACGTCAGGCTGTTTCTTGACAAAAACAAAGAAAACTGCGGATGCTGGAAATCCAAAACAAAAACAGAATTACCTGGAAAAACTCAGCAGGTCTGGCAGCATCGGCGGAGTGTTTCTTGACACTCTGAAACAGTTCTCCCAATTTTGGCACAAGCTCCCAGATGTTCATAAGGAGGACTTTGCAGGGTCCATAGGGCTGTGATTGCCACTGTCATTTTTGGTGCCTAGGTCAATGCTAGGTGTCCTGTTCATTTTCATTCCTTTTTATTGGCTTTAGTAGCAGCTTGAAACAATGGAGTGGCTTGCTAGGCCATTCCAGAGTCAACCACATTACTGCAGATCTGGAGTCACATGTAGCCTAGACCATTTGAGGCATTAACAAACTAGATGAGTTTTTACAGCAATCTACAATGGTTTCACAGTCACTATTACCGAAACTAGCTTTTCAAAATCCATGTGAAATAACTGAACTTATTTTCCAGCAGCTGCCATGATGGGATTCGAACCCATGTCCCAGAGCATTAGCATGGGCCGCTGGATTACTAATCTGGCAACATTACCACTACACCACTGCCTCACCACCTGTACCTTTTGAGGGGAATGGAATTATTGTGTTGAACACTGAAAATCTTGAACAAAAACAGAATTACCTGGAAAAACTCAGCAGGTCTGGCAGCATCGGTGGAGAAGAAAAGAGTTAACGTTTCAAGTCCTCATGACCCTTCGACAGAACTGAAAATCTTGAGTAATGTTTCAACTTAGTGACCTCTGACAATATGAAGAACTCCAGGGATTATTGTAGTCATCAAGCTTATCTCCACTTAAGTTGACCTGAAGATGTAGCAGAGCTGGATATTCAAAAACTAACTCTGAAGTACCAGCGTGACATTTACTTTCTCGACAATATTATCCTCCATCCTGGAGACCTGAATGTCATGAACTCGGGCCTATATTGTCAGTGGTTTTGAACTATAGATTTGTATCCGTGATTAGTTAAAAACAAGTCAGTGAAAGGAGACATTTTTTCTAAGGAGCAATTAGTTTCAATTTTGTGGTTATTTTTTTGCAGTAGAGTTGTGTCCACTTTTGATCTGGATTGTGGTTAACATAATTCACATCAATATATGGCCTTAGTAACCATCTAACAGGCATTTATTCCATCTGTCTGAACTTCTAAATGCTCTAAAACAACACACCAATAAGTCTCCATCATTTATTCCATGCTACTAGACATGTGCTAATAGTTTGAATTTTATGACATTGCTGTTGTTAAGTGCTGTATGGATATGTTTTGTAAAGCAACTGTATGTACTTTGTTCAATGTTCCTCAGATATCATGGGTGAATCAGATTATTTCCTAGATTGCGTGTCTGTTTTCATAATGTTACATCCACAAATTTCCTGCCTTTCATTTAGTAAATATTGCTCAGTTACCTTTTTCTCTCATTTTGGTATTTGTCACAGCTATACAGTTCCCATGAATGAACTTTATGGTATTTTTTACCAGTGGAATCAATGTTTAATACACCAAACATATATTGAGTCCCAACTTAATATTTTAGTAATACCCATTGATTGTTCTGCCTCAAAAATTCACAAAGTCTCCATGATGGTATTTTTGGCCATTCACATTCATGCCAATTGCCAGTGGAGCACTCCTGCAGAGCATATCTTTGCTTCATTCTAATTTGACACAAATTCTGGGGTAAATTCAAGAAAGACAAGTTATAGACACTTTTCTGCGTTCATAAAAAGTGGTTGATGTTGCTGCATTTAGTACTGAAAGCTCAAAAAATATGTGAGGTCATTGGAAAGTCTTTGGTTTCTTGTTTCCAATCCTGTTAACTGTGGAATAAGCATCATGAATGGTGAATCTGCATCTTTTATGACCATGGGATGTAGGTGCCACTGGCACAGCCAGCATTTATTGCCAATCCCTAAATCTTGCAGATGGAACACACTGCAGACACCATGCATTTGTGGTGGAAGGAGTGAATATTTAATGTATTTAATGTGGTGGATGGGGTCCCAGTCATGTGGGCTGCTTTGACCTGGATGGTGTCAAGCTTCTTGAGTGTTGCTGCAGCTGCACTCATCCAGGCAAGTGGGGAGTGTTCCATCACACTCCTGATTGGTGCCTTGTTGATGTTGGACAGGCTTTAGGGAGTCAGGAGGTGAATTACTCAGCGGAGTACATAGCCTTTGACATGCTCTCGTAGCCACAGTATTTATATATTTGGTCCAGTTAAATTTCTGATTGATGGTGACTTTCTAAGGTATTGGTGGTGGAAAATTCAGCCATTGAATGTCAGGAGGAGATGCTTAGGCTCTCTTTGTTGTAAACACATTGCCTGGCAATTGTGTACATTCTGTGCTGTTGCCAGCCTAATTGTTCCCTCCAAGCAATGTTCAGCACGGAAGACTACTGATTCATCAGCTGAGGGTGGACAGTAGGTTTCCTTGACCAGGTTTGACCTGATGCCACAAAAATTCATGGGATTCGGAGTCAGTGTTGAGGATTTCTAGCGTCAATCCCTCCCAACTGTATGCTACCATGCCTCCCCCACTGGTAGGTGTGTCCTGCTGGTGGGACAGGACATAGCTCGGAGGTGATGTGTCTGGAACATTGGCCAAAAGTTATGATTCTGTGAGTACATGTCCAGTTGTTGTGTAACTAGTCTGTGGAATAGCGCTCCCGATATTGACATAGATGTTAGTGAAGGGGACTTTGCAGAGTTGACTGGGCTGTGTTAACCACATTAACATTTACATACCTATCTAAGTATTAAAGCTGGGTGTGTCTTTCTCATGGCTGGTACTTAATGATGCCAGCTGGTCTGTCCAGTTTTATTCTTATTGATTTTCAAAGCAGTGATGGTATAACTGGCTGCCTGCTGAGCCATTCCAGAGGGCAGTTAAGGTTCAAAAACATGGCTGTGGGTCTGGAGTCACACATCAGCCAGACTGGATAAGAACGGCTGGTTTCTTTCCCAAAAGGACATTAAGAGCTAGTTGAACAAGAAGGGTTTTTAATGACAATCCTGTAATTCCATGGTCACCATTACTGATACTAGCTTTTTATTCCAGATTTATTTAATTGCATGATTTTAAATTGTCCGGTTACCATACTGGGATGTGAATTCATATCTCCAGATCATTAGTCAAGGCCTCCAGATTACTCAACCAGTCACATCACCTCTACGCTGCTATTTTGCCATTGCGTCTGGAGCGGCAAAAAATTCCACCCCTAAGATTGCAGCTGGCTGAAGCGATTATTCAATTGCCTTAGAGATCTGCATAAAGCAATTGCTATTTGAGTTAAAGAAACATGTACTGCTGGATAGAATATACCTTTAATGGTAGAATTCATCACAAGAGTTAAAATAAATCTGTACCCCACAACAGTCAAAAAAGTGATGCCTTGAGGTCCAGACCTGGAATCGTGCTGTCTAACCTCATGGGTTAACCAAAAATACATAGATATAGAGAAATATCAAAGAAATCATAGATACTAGCTTCATTTAAAACATTATATAGTATCCTGTCCTTCTTTGGTCTCAGAAAACTGCAGTCTTCCTGTGTGTATAATTTATAGTGTTTTAAGTGCCTGAAATTACTATCCTGTCTTAAAGCTAAATTAGTTTGGTGCCTGTCTACTGCTTGGTATTCATTGTTCATGCATGATTTCATTTCGGCAATGATTTTCTTCAGCTCGTTTTCTTTGTTTTCTCCCAGAAAAGGCTTGTTGATCAATTCAGTATAACATATTCAGACATAAGACAGAAATGTTAAAAAAGAGAACCTTATCTTATCTTACCTAATGCATAAAATTGGTTTGCTTATTTATTGAATGATTGCCATGTCATTTTTGAGAAAGCAAAGCAAACTTGGCGGCAGAAGAAAGGCTGTTGGTTACCAGTGATTTGGGAAACTATACATCAGCACTGGCTAGGCCACCATTTATTGCCCATTCCTCATTGCCCTGAGGGCATTTCAGAATCAACCACACTGCTGTGGGTCTAGAGTTACGTGTAGGCCAGGTAAGGACTTTAGTGAATCAGATGAGGGTTTTTTTTAACAATAGTCAACAATTATTTTGTGGTCATTATCCAACTTTTAATTCCAGATTTTTATTGGGTTCAATTATCACCATGTGCTGAGGTGGGATTTAAACCCACTCCCCAGGGCATCACCCTGGGTCTCAAGAATACTAGCCCAGTGACAATACCACTATGCCACCACCTTCCTCTATGAACTACTTGGGGCAGCAATTAGATTATATCAAGCAAGTAGATGATATCAAGCAAAAAAACTGGGGAGTTATACTGGAACTATATTAAACACTAGTTAGGCCATAGCTGGATTACTGCATACAGCTCTGGTCATCACAGTACAGGAAAGATGTGATTACACTAAAGAGGTTCAGAGGAGATTTACAAGGCCTTTGTTACTTCCAGACTTGACTATATTCCAATGCACTCATGGCTTGTCTCTCACATTCTGGAAGCTTGAGGTCATGCAAAGCTCTGTTGCCCTTGTCTTCAGCAAGCCATGTTCCACTACCACCCTTGTGCTTGCTGACCCACATTGGCTCCCAGTCAAGCAACATCTTGATTTTAAGATTCTTATCCTTGTTTTCAAATCCCGCTATGGCCTTGCTCCTTCCAATCTCTGTAATCTCCTCCGACTCCACAACCCTCTGAGATATCTGTGCTCATCCAAGTCTGGCCTCTTGTGCATTCGCGATTATAACTGCTCCACCACTGATGACCGTGCCTTCAGTAGCCTAGCCCCAAGTCCTGGAATTCCCTCCCTACACCTTGTAGTAGAAGCGTCTGGTAAGTACAGGGCTAATGTGGGACTGAGTACAGTACCACCCTCGAAGAAGCCACACGACCAGACCTAGAGTCAGTATGGTGTTGGGCAGAGACATGTTAAGACCTAGGATGGAGATAATGGCCGGGATTTTCTGGCCCTGTCCCGGGCAGGACCCGCCACGGGCAACGCGGTGCCGCAGCCAGAAGTCCTTTGACTTGCAGTGGGACCGGAAGATCACAGAGGTGGGTGGGTGCAGAAAATCCTGTTGACTATATATTTGTATATAGTTATAACTAGCTAATAAAGTCTTGCTGTTAACATACAGAAGACCACAAAGACTTCTTTAACAGACACATTCTGTAACCAACACCATGCCAACACACCTCTCCCTCTCTCTACCTCTCTTTCCACCTTTAAAATACGCCTTAAAATCCATCTCTTTGATCAAGCTTTTAGTCATCTGACCTAATAGCTCCTTATGTGATTCGGTGTCAGACTTTGTTTTTAATGCTCCTGTGAAGTGCCTTGGGACACTTTATGCAATAAATATAAGTTGTTGGTGTTGTCGTTTTTGGAAGTTGCCTGGACTGGAAAAATTTAGTTATTAGGAAAGATTTGATAGACTGGGGTGTTTACTTTGGAACAGAGGAGACATAATTGAAGTGCATAAATTATGAAGGATCTAGAGTGAATAGGAAGGCACTATCCTCCTTTGGTGAGGGGTCCATAACCAGGGGATATAGATTTTGGATAAGAGGTAGGAGATTTTGAGGGGAGTCAAGGGGAAATATTTTCACTCAGACAGTGGTTGGGATCTGGAACTCAGTCCTGGAAGGATGATAGAGGCAGAAAACCTTGTAACATTTAAAAAGTACTTGGAAATACACTTGAAGTGCCATAACCTACAAGGCTATAGACCATGAGGTGGAAAGTGGGATTAGGCTGGATGGGGATTTGTCAGTCAGTTGCAGACACAATGAGCCAGATGACTTACTTCCATGATGTAAAAAAAAGTTTAGATTTATGACTCCATTCTAGAAATGTTTTAAAAATATAAATACATTATTTTCTTGGTAACTTTCTTTCCTCTTCTTCTCTGGAATATGGTAGTGCATTCCTGAGAGTCAGCCTGCTATTTAACTACAGAACCCATTCTAGCTCAAACTAACTTCATCTTCAGTCAATATTAACTCATTGGCACTTCCAGCAGAGGTTGCTCAGCAGAAGTGGCAATACTCATTGATTTTTCCAAGCTAAATTGATTTAACTCAACACAGAGCAGAGATCGAAGCTGGGAACTTAGCTCAGCTGCTCACTGGAGAACCTTACTGGGTGAAATCCAGTGAAGCTCCAGGGAGTGGGAAATGAGGCAGGCGGGGCTGTAACTTGTGCAGGATGCAAAATGTCAGCTTCTCGAACACGGGATGAAAGCTGCGAAATAAATTGGCAGCAGATTAAACGTGGATCATTGGTCCTGTTGGCAAGTGGTGGAAGCCTATTATTAATGTATTATCATGTCATGCATACTGAGTAAAACACATGGTCGTTAGATTAAACCTTTGCTATTAAGTTGGCTGCAAATGATGAACATGTGCTTTCAGTTTCACAGCTGGTTAAAGACCATATGGCCATAAGACATAGGAGCAGAAGTAGGCCATTCAGCCCATCAAGTCTGCTCCGCCATTCAACGGGATCATGGTTGATCTGATAATCCTCAACCTCACTTTCCTGCCTTTTCTCTATAACCCTTGATTCCTTTACTGATTAAAAATCTGTCTATCTCAGCCTTGAATATACTTAACAATCTAGCCTCTACAGCCCTCTGTGGTAAAGAATTCTACAGATTCACTACCCTCTGAGAGAAGAAATTCCTCCTCATCTCTGTCTTAAATAGGCAACCCCTTACTCTGAGATTATGCCCTCTGGTCCTAAGCTCTCCCAGAAGGGGAAACAACCTCTCAGCATCTACCCTGTCAAGCCCCCTAAGAATCCTATATGTTTCAATAAGGTCGCCTCTCATTCTTCTAAACTCCAGTGAGTACAGGCCCAACCTACTCAACCTCTTCTCATAAGAAAATCCCTCCATACCCAGGATCAACCTAGTGAACCTTCTCCGGACTGCCTCCAATGCCAGTATATCTTTCCTTAGATAAGGGGACCAAAACTGCTCACAGTATTCTAGCTGTGGTCTAACTAGTGCCTTGTATAGTTTTAGCAAAACTTCCCTATTTTTAACCTCCATTCCCTTTGAAATAAAGGTCAAAATCCCACTTTCCTTCCCTAACACCTGTTGAACTTGTATGCTAGCTTTTTGGGATTAATACACAAGGATCCTCTAATCCCTCTGTGCTGCAGCTTTCTGCAGTCTTTCTCCATGTAAATAACATTCAGCTCCTTTATAACCTCACATTTTCCCACATTATATTCCATCTGCCAAGTTTTTGCCCACTCACTTAACCTGTCTATATCCCTCTGTAGACTCCTTGTGTCACCCTCACCACTTGCCTTCCCACCTATTTTTGTGTCATCCACAGACTTGGCGATAGTACACTCACTTCCCTCATCTAAGTCATTAATATATATTGTAAATAATTGAGGCCCCAGCACTGATCCCTGTGGCACTCCACTTGTTACAGGTTGCCAGCCTGAAAATGCCCCCTTATCCCAACTCTCTGCCTTCTATTAGTTAGTCAATCCTTTATCCATGCTAATATACTACCCCCAGCACTATGGGCTCTTATCTTATTAAGTAGCATTATATGCTGTATCTTATCGAAAGCCTTTTGGAAATCCAAATATATTACATCTACTGGTTCCCCTTTATCTATCCTGCTTGTTACCTCCTCAAAGAATTCTAATAAATTAGAATAAAAGTATATAATATAAATATGTATAGTATATATAGTATCAATATAATAAAGGTGGCATGCACCAGGCAAGGTAGTCTTCCTGATGGATTTGGAGAGTAGGAGCTGCGTTTCTTGCATGGGGAATGTTTTTGGACCAGGGAGAGCTGGCTGAGCTGTTGCAGTGAGCTCAGGTAGCAGCTGTCCAGGCCGGTCTCATCGTGACAGCCCTAAGAAGGGACGAAGGGTGGGGGTGGGGGGTGATGGGTGGAGGAAGGGAACTGAACAACACAGTGAAGGTCAATCTATGCTGAAGGTTCTCAAGCATAATAGAGGGGAGAACAAAGGCGATTGAGGGCAGGTCAGTGGTGAGGCTGAGAGAGTCAAGGATACCCCTGGGCAGGTCAAGGGTGACAGGGGACAGGACCAGGGTGCTTGGTGGCAGCTCTCGGTTGACAGACAATTGATCAAGGGTGATGGTCGGTGGCTCAAGAGGCATTGAAGGCATGAAGGGATGGAGGGAGAGTCAAAGGTGATGGAGGAATATGACTGAGAGTGGGTGTAGGGCGATTGCTTGCAGGGATCTAAGTGTGGCAGGCAGGGAGGGGTTTGGCAGCAGTTCCAAATTCTCCTCTCAGACAGGCAGCGTGATGATGCTGGCTTGCAGGGAATGGATGCCCATTAGGGTGCTGTTCAAATATGGCAACCGAGCCTTTGACTACCGTGAGGTAACAATGGGGTCAGTGACTGCCTGCCTCCACTGCTCGATTTGGCCAGGCCCCTCAATTGTGCATAACTAAGTGGCTGGCTGCCATATGATTGCACATGGTCAGACTCCAGCCTCCAAACAGAAGTGCCATTCACTTCCAGTTCCAGCATCAGGACACTCACTGCTGCAACTAGATTCTGCCCATTATGTTAAAATTTGGAATTGCTTGTACCAGTTACTTTGGGCTGCTATGAGTGTAAGGACCTCCAAAATGGCACCTGCAGCGACGAGCACTCTTGTGGGCTGAATGGTGCTAGATTCTATACTGATGAGGACATTAGCATGCACATAGTGAATGTTCCCCAAAAGTACACAGAACAAGCAGCTTATGACATCAATCAGTGTGGGATGCTAACGTTGATGCCAGTGATTGGAGAAGTTTGGAGTTCAATGCTAGCACACTTATTGGGTATTGGAAGTTGGACAGGCACAATGGTTGGGAGGGGAGAAACTTGTCAGGGGGAGTAAGTTAGAAGTTTATGTTTATACCATTTGCAGCTTGTAAAGCTGAAGGAAGTGGGGGATGATGGGGAAGTGGGGCACAGGAAGGAGGATCAGGGATGAGGATGCTGTCATCTTCAATGATTTGAAATCTCTCCCCATCACCACTGACCAGAGCCTCAGTAATCACACAAATATAGAAACATAGAAACTAGGAGCAGGAGTTGGCCATTAGACCCTTCGAGCCTCCTCCACCATTCAATATGATCATGGCTGATCCTCTATCTCGATGCCATATTCCTGTTTTCTCTCCATACCCCTTGATGCCCCTAATATCCAAAAAATTATCAATTTCTTTCTTGAATGGCCGGCATCATCTTCTCTAAGGGATTAAGAAATACAGGCATGCCAATATCTCCCTCTGCTTAGCTCCTGCTATTCAGCTGTGTGACACCTTGTCCTGTAAGAGAGAGGAAAGTGTGTCAGCGAGTGTAGTGCAATCTGTTTGGGCAATTGCGCTTACTGAATCAATGAATCTTCGTAAGGGCAAACTATAGTATTTGCTACTTATGTCAGGTATCTAAATCAAAATGAATAAGCACTTTGTACTGGTGTGGGCATTACAAGTCTTCCAGCCGTATGTGAAGGGGACAATTTTCACTGTGGGCATAGACTATAAAGATTAGCAGTGACTGAAACTAAAGCAATGTGGACAATCGCTAAATGTATTATTGAAGAATATTTTAAAATCGGAATTGAAAGTTGATTGCAGAGTCACATGGGCCATCATGATATTTTCCAGAAGCAGCTCTATAATGAAACAAACATATGTAAACACTTTAACAAATCCTCCACAAAAGAGAAATACATTTCATAGGAAGCCTGAATCCCCAAAAGCTAATAACATAATTATAGAATCATAAAACAATACAGTACAAAAGGAGACCATTCAACCTATTTTTCCTGTGCTGGTTCTTTGGAAGAATTATAGCAGCTTTTACTTGTGTGGCAGCCTCTGTTTTGTGAGGCGATGGTTTGCACCATGGTGGTCAACTCTGTTAAACATCACCTGGTCTGGCTCAGGGGCCCCACTCTGGTATGACAGTCTCCACCGCATTTGCTACCGAGGGAGACAATGGACGGAGAAAGTACAGAGGCCTCTGTTTTCTCTGGGCCTCCTTTTTGGCCAGTTGAGTTTTTTGTTTCTGTTCATCTTTTCTAATGCCTTTCCAAACAGTCAGCCTCCTGAGGTCAGGGTCAACAAGCGTCAGTGTCAATACCCACCATCTTCACATCTTGATTGCAGGTGCCTTGGTGTGGAGGTATGGACGCCCAGGTGGTCATGGCCCAGTAGCCAGTTCACTGTACAGAAGGTCTTTGAGTATACGGCCAATTAACTTGGCCCAGCCAGTGCAGAGGTTGTTAGCTTAGCAATAAATGTATGTTGATGAAATTAGTGCACTCCAGGACCTTGGAGTTGGTGACTTTGTCCTGCCAAGAGATGCCAAAGATAAATTTGAGACTGCGAAGGTGGAAACTGTTCAGTCTTTTCCCCTGCCTCACATATGTTGTCCATGTCTCATCATTGTAGAGGAGTGGTCTAAAGACGCAGGCTTGGTAGACTCACTGTTCTCGGTCAGGTTGCTGTTGTTCCGCACTGTCTTACTCAGCTTGGATCTAACCGCTGCAGTTTTTGCAATGGGTGTGTTGATTTCAGCATCCAGTGACAGGTTGCTGCTCATTGTGGAAGCTATCCTCCAGCACCACACTGACATTGCTGATAGATGGCAGTTTGGCAACATTCTGGGCCTGTCTTCCTGGTGCTGATGGTCAAACCAAACTCTTTACAGGCGTGAGACAGTCTGTCCATTTGCCACTGCAAGTGTGTCTGAGTATGGAATGTTAGTGCGGCATCATCAGTGTAGAGGAACCCTCTGATGAGGGCACGGTGCACCTTTGCCTTGGATCTCAGACAAGAACGGTTGACCAGCTTTCCCTCAGTTCTGGGATGTAAGTAGACATACTTACCTGCAGGTGACCTGAAGGCCTATGACAACAGCAACGAATATGCTGAAGAGTGTTGGTGCCAGAGCATATCCCTGATTGACCCCACTGCGGACCTCAATGGGTTTCAATGTTGACATTGTCATGGAGAGAGATGATCGTCACACTGAGCAGCTTTGGTGGACAGCCAATTTTCTTCAGCAGCAAAGCTGGATGTAGAACGCACAGTAGAGGAGCTCAGCAAAGTCAATGATTCATTTGCCATTGGCAAAGCACCAGGTGCTGATGCTATACCACCTGAACTCCTGCAGCATCTGCATAACCTTCTCTCTTTCTGATGGAGTGAGGGGGCAGTGACCCATGGTATGTGTAATGCAAATATTGTGGCCCTGTACGAGAACAAGGGTGACATCAGCGATTGTGCAACTGTGGAGGATGGCCCTGCTGAGCATTGTGGGAAAAGTATTTGCCTGTGTAGCCCTCAGAGTTAGATCCTGGCTGAATGCATCTACCCTAAACCCCAATCTGGTTTCAGAACTGGCAGATCTACAATTGACACGATCCTCTCAGTCTGGCAGCTGCAAGGGAAATGCTGTGAACAAAGGCAACGAACATTTTACACAGAAAATGGAAGAACACCAATTCTGTTTGAACTATTATGATTAGTAAACCGTTGAAAATAATTATTAAAACTGACTTTAGTGCTGCTTGAAAATGAAGCCCAATTGTGAGCAAAGAGACAGAATGACAATTACTACAAATTACAGTTTTGAGTGAGAGAAAGCAAAACAGAAGTTGCATTGATATAACTCCCTCATTATCCCTCATTTCTTGTAGGATTACCTCATGCTCTGGTTATCCACAGTAAGAATGGGACACACATTGACATCCTTGGGTCTGTGGAATATTGAGTAATAATTACATTCACTCGAATGTATGACTCCACCCAATTGCCTTCCACATACTTAAATTGCCCCAAAAGGCTTCCCACCCTTGTTGGAGAATGAATCCTGCCCATGGAGCTGCATGGTTATGACTGGACCAACATTTATTTTGGAACAAATTGGAATTGCTCCATTTAATAGTACCCCAAGGATTTCCCATTCTTTTTCTGACCAGTTTATTTTACTGTTGGTTCATTCACTAATTTCAAAATCTTGACTATTGTGATGCAACCCTTCTGACCAGTAGCGTGACGGTGCCCTCTTTTTAATGCCTCAGTTCTGTCAGACCCTGGTACACAAGCAGGCTAAGAAATTGATCTCATGTGACCTGATGAGAGCTATAGAGATTTGGGGCGGAATTTATACAGAATTGAACTAAGTGCGATAGCGGGCGGGTAAAATGGAGTTCTACCCACCAATGAAGATGGCAGGTTTTCATGCCATATCTTCCCAGGCCCATCATTTCCATGGCGAATGGGCTGTCATTTGCCCGCCCGCCACCTCCCAGCTGTTGTATCACACCAGCCGCCATCTTTAAAAGGCAGCCCCCAGCACAGTGCTCATTGCCACCAGTTCACCATCGCTGCCTGGGAGACACGGCCAGCAAAGTTAAAGAGATTGCAGCACCCCCGCTTCAACAATGGGTCCCTCGAGCGACTGCTGGATGCTGTGGAGGATCGCTGGGATGTGCTGTACCCCCGCTCTGGCCACAGGATGGGCAGCAAAGTCACTAACCCGGCTTGGGACACAGTGCCAGCGGTGGTCACCGTGAACACCCAGCAGAGGAGGACAGAAGCCCAGTGCCACAAAAAGATGAACGATCTCCTTTGTTCAGCCAGGGTAAGTCACTCTTCTCATCACTCCCAACTCACACACTCACAAACCCAGCACACACCCACAGGGCCCTCACCCACTGCCAGTGCAGAGGACATCACCATTCACTCTCTCACACACACACACACACACACACACACACCCCATCATTGTCCTCATCCTGTCCATGGGACCACTCACCACCCACACAGGCTAGGCACACTTATCACCTGGCCCGATAGGTGTCCTGATACACTCTCCCCATCTCTATCCATGCAGGACAAACTGGCTCACAACAGGAGGGAAAGGTCACAGACAGGTGGAGGGAGGCCGCAATTCAAAGTTCTGACAGAATTTGAAAACAGAGCCATCCAGCTGGCCGGCGATGACCGGGACCGGTCCTGTGCTGACAGTGAGGTCGGTGCTGCTCTACCAAGTGAGGATCTAGCAGTACAACATCCATCAGACAACCATGCTGTGAGTGATGTGTCCTGTTCCACAGGCCACTGCCATGCACTAATTATCTCTCCTTACTTTCAAGGCACACCTGCCAAACAGCCGACAGAATACATAACCAAGGCCCCTAGTCAAACCTCGAAGAGGAATCTGGAGCCACCCTCCCTGAAGTCCCGTCACAGCCTCACCCACACCCTCCACCAGCGCAGAGACACACACCTCGGAGGGACCCAGCTTTAGAGTAGCCTCAGGATCACAATCTGGTGAGCACATCGCACTGTCTGATCCACAGGAGGTGGAGGCAGGGACTTCCCAGGTCCCCGGCACTCGGAGGAGCTGCTGGAGGCCAGAACGTTGCTGAGTCTGAGTCAGATGAGGAGCCTCTGGTCTCGGTCATGTCTCAGTTGCTGGAGCTGCAAAGGCAGCTCGGGAACATCAGGAAGGGATGTCCACTGCACTCCTCAGATTGCAAGGCACGATGGAGGAGTCCATCCGTCTTCAGGCTGAGATGTTAGCGCCGACATTGCAACACACCAAGGTCAACACTGGTAGGATGGCAGCTACCATGGAGACCTTGGTCCAGGATGTCACTCCTGCACCGCTACATGGATTTAACTCCATCACTGATGCCATAGTTGGCCTCTAACAGTGTGTACGTGAGGCAGTGCTGGGCAGCTCGATCTCACTCCAGCTACCCCTTCTCCTCACGGAGTCAGCCAGGGGCCCTCGGGCACCCATAGGGAGGAGGATCAGCAGGTGCACACTCCGAGCCCATCCACCCAGGTGACTCTGGGAGTGACTGACCCATCCGTATCCCCTCTTCCTGTGACCTCAGCAGCTCCAGCTCCACAGGCCGAGGTGGGTGTCACTGCCACACAGCAGGACCCTGAAAGCAGGCCGGGGGCCTCCAGGTCTCAGCCCTCCAGAGGACGCCCACCAAAGTCATCACAGACAGGGTGTCATAGTCAGCAGGCTTCCTCCACCTCCACTGTGGATGTCCGGGGAGCACCAAGACATAGCGTCAGAGTTAGGACAGTAAAGAAGAGTTAGTTGCACAGATACGGATATTGATCACTTGTACATACTGTTCACTATAGTCAATAAACTCCCAAGAATGTCTCCCTGCCTGTGGCTCCTTGTTCTGATGAGCAGTGTTCTTGTCACTCAGATGTGAAACCTTTCTGCACAAGATAAAGGCAGGTGTCTCAGTCCAGGGCCTCTTCTCTGTGTCTGTGCAGCCTTCAGACCACAGTGATGGTCCAGCCTCACACTCCCTGGTCACATTACTGATGTCTGCACCTCGGCGGTGCTGGTCATTGCTGCCAGAATGTAGTGGGCAGGTAACACAGAGTTCCCTCATTCTCTCTGTGTGCTCTCAGCACCTTTAAGGTGGGGCTGGCCCCCATCTCACCAGCATCTGTGACCAGTGATGCTGTGCACCAGCTCCTGAAGGGCTGAGGTGCTGAAGACGGACACAGCATCAGATGCGTCTAAAGTTTCATGGCTGCGTCTCTGAGATGGTCCTGATCATGGAGCGCAAGTGAGCTGCCCTCGGCCAGACAGGAGTCAGACATTCTCAGAGACAATGTGAAGATCTATGGAGTGTCCTCACTGCCTGTTGTCATCATTCTCCTGAGATCGAGCGACTATTTAGGTCTTCACTGCATCTCCATGACAGGAGCATTCTCACAGAGGGTATTGGTGCTGTGATAAGCCAGACTGGAGTCAAACGTTTAAAACTGCGATGTGAGCCTCTATGGGATCACTTCACTGCAAGTGGTCCTCATCCCCCACAAATCTGGCAGCTATGAGGACCTCCTGAGCGAGCCTGCCTCATCCAGCCAGTGTGAGAGCCTCATTTCCGTCATCATCACCACTGAGGCACCCCTCACCCTCATCCCCATTGGCGCCCTCCTCATCGGAGGAGACATGCAGCTCCTCCATATCCTCCTCAGCCAGCGCCTCTCCCCGTTACAGCGGCAGGTTGTAAAGGATGCAGCAGACGACAATGATGTGTGACACCCTCTGTGGACTGTATTGCAGGCTCCACCAGACCGGTCCAGACACTGGAACTGCATCTTCAGCATCCCGATGCTCTGCTCCACCAAGTTGCTGCAGCATGAGCCTCATTATAGCGTCGCTCTGCTGCAGTCTGAGGCCCCCACACGGGTGTATCAGCCACGGCCTCTGTGGGTGGCCCTTGTCCCTGAGGAGCCAACCCTGCAGCCTCTGGCCTCTGTGGACCCTGGAAGATTGCAGGGATCTGTGAGTGACTCAGGCTGTAGGCATCGTGCACACTCCCTGGAAACCGTGCTCACACCTGCAGGATGTGTTTCTGGTGGTCGCACACCAGCTGCACGTTCAGTGAGTGGAAACCCTTGTGAATGATGATGTCCACCCAGTGTAGTGATGGAGACCTGAGCACCACATGAGGGCAGTCAATCGCACCCTGTACCTGTGGGAATCCCGAGATCCGGGTGAATCCAATGGCCCTTGTATCCTGGCTGTCCCGGTCCTGGGCAAAATTCACAAAGTTGCCATGGAGAAGATGCATCCGTGACCTCATGGATACATTTCTGAGTGACAGATTGTGAAATCTCACAGAGGTCACCTGTGGAACCCTGAAAGGAGCCACTGGCATAGAAATTGATCACCGTGGTCACTTTCACAGCCACTGGCAGTGGATGCCCACCATGTCCCCTTGGCACCAAGCCCTGCAGTAAGTGGCAGATGTGATTGACCAGCTCCCTAGACATGTACAGTCATCAGCAACACTGGTTCTCAG
Source organism: Isurus oxyrinchus (assembly GCA_026770705.1). NCBI lineage: Eukaryota > Metazoa > Chordata > Chondrichthyes > Lamniformes > Lamnidae > Isurus > Isurus oxyrinchus. Next base: position 856,120 of record JANJGN010000012.1, read on the forward strand.
TCATCTGCAGGAATGGCGGGCAGTGTCTATAGACCCTGTGTGTCGCTAGGTGCTGACCAGCCACGGCTCTCTGTCGCTCCTGGGCAGTGTGTGTGGGAGCCCCTTTCTTCATGAGGTTGCTGCTCCTGCCTTTGCACAGCCAGGAGTCTCAGTCACTCTCTCCTCCATGTTCTACAGTTTCTATAGGCCATCTGGCACAAAGCTAGGTCACCAGGATCCATGATCCTGACGTTGTCCTCCTGCAGCATGAAAGAGAGAGGGAGATGTGGTTATCATGACTGTACTTAGCACCTTCCCTGACCCTGTGTGACTGCCCCTTAATGCTTCCTGGAGAGAGCTGGTCACCCCTCGGGTGGCCAGAGGTGAGTGTGCTGCATGACTGCCCTGTCAACCTGTGACATGGGGGACACTGGTCCAAACCAGGATGCTGAGATTGCAAAGGGGCTGTGAGCACCTCCAGCAGTGACTGCTACATGGCCAGTGTTGGTGAGGAGATTGTACAACGTGTGCAGTCCAACTGGTCTATGGTCCAATAAAGTGATGGTGGACTCGAAGTCTGTGCCGGGGGTATGGGGGAGGGGTAAGGTACGGAGCACTTGTTGGCCCTGGTGGAGATGTTGAGACACTGCATGGGAGTAAGGGAGTTGGGTCAGCACGCTGGGTGGAAATGCAGGTCCACTCAGCTGAACAACTGAACGGAAGCCCCGGTATGTAGTATTCACAATGCTAGGGCCTTGGGCCAGAGGAGCATGTGAAGGTCAAAGGCTCAATGTGTGTGGAAGACTTCTTGCTCATGGCACACAGGACCCCTGGCAAATCCCTTCACCTCGCTGCATGCATGAACGTGGGGACATACACCCAGGCTGGTGTCCCACACACACACAGGCTTAAGGATGATACTTACAAAAGTGTTATAAGATTAACAATCATTGTGCATCTGTGCAACCACGTGTGAAATCAAAACGTCTTAATCTTCCAGAAATAAAAACAAAAAATGCTGGGAAAACTCAGCAGGTCTGACAGCATCTGTGGAGAGAGAGACAGAGTTAACGTCTCCAGTCCAGATGACTCTTCCATGACTCTTGAGTTCTGAAGAATAGTCATCTGGACTGGAGACGTTAACTCTGTCTCTCTCTCCACAGAAGCTGTCAGACCTGCTGAGTTTTCCCAGCATTTTTTGTTTTTATTTCAGATTTCCAGCATCTGCAGTATTTTGCTTTTATCGTCTTATTCTTTCGTTCCCTCCCACGTCTTCTTGGTGTGCCCCGAACATCCGCAGCAGAGATGGAGGCAGTGACTGCCCTGTTGTCTTGGATGACTTTGGCGGCCATCCTCTGGAGACCCGAGGCCTGGAAAGCCCCAGCTAACTTTAGCTGCTCCCTCTGTGGTCACAGGGGATAGGGCTGAAGGGGTCACAGACAAGGGGGATTCCAAAAGGCCGGACACCCTCAGAGAGTCTTGAGAAGGTCCTAGGGGTATCCAACAGCCACTCCTCCACCCTTTGGATGCCTGAGGGTCCCTCCCTGACTCCTTAAGGGAAAGATTCACCTGTAGGGAGGTCAAGGTGCTCTGGCCCCCTCTCGCATAGCCACTGAGAAAGCTCAGCCATGGCTAGAGCAATGGAGTGCAGGTCTGCGTGCATTTCTGGGCTAGGCTCTCCATAGCATCCATCAACCTCCCCACGGAGACCTTCATGCTTGCACAGGTCGGAACCACTTCATCAGAGAGTAGGTGGGTGGACTCCTTCAACACTCTGTTCAGAGCCTCTGCCACCTCTGCCTCATGTTCCCCCGCCTCTTGCTGCCTCTCCAGCATCATGTTTTTATTCAGTCATGGGCTGTGGGCATTGCTGGCGAGGTCAGCATTTATTGCCCATCCCGAATTGCCCTTGCTCAGAGGGAATTTAAGAGTCAACCACATTGCCAGGCCAGGTAAGGACAGCAGGTTTCCTTCCCTAAAGGACATTAGGAACCAGATGGGTTTTTACAGCAACTGGCAATGGTTTCATGGTCATCATTAAACTTTTAATTAATGTACAGGACGGATGCCAAAGGCTCATCATCAGACTCGGATGTCCCAGATGCCTCTTCCCCAGCCATCCACCAAGTGCCGGTGGGTTTGGCTGACCTTGCCTCCTCCTGCTGCGGACACATGCCCATGCAGTGATCACCAGAATGTGCGACCCTTCCTGAGCTACATCTAGTGCCCACTGGAGTGTGTGTTTCTGTGCTGGAGGAGGGTGCAGGTGACTTCAGTGACACCTCTACAGGTGAACCTTCTTGCTCCTCCCCAATGTCCTTGGTCCTCTCTGGGCAGCTTCACTGCTGGACATGGCTTCACCCTCTTGCCTTGCCCTATTCCTAGCACCTGTAAATGTGAAAGGAGGGAGCGAGTGACTGCTTGAGCTGCCTCCAACATGGAGGAACGCGTGATTCCTGGATTTCTATGTGACGTGCATGGATCCTACTAGATGGAGGCTGCCCGCTGACCTCCCCAACACTGCCGGCTTGGCCAGGCTCCTCCCTGTCAGCTGGGCTTCCTGCTCTTTGAAGTCTGGTTCTTGAGGTCAGGCCAGCCTCCTCTCATCTTCTCATTTTCTCTGTCTCTCTCCTGTTGTGCCTTAACCTTTCCTGCACAGAGAGAGAAGATGGGGTTCAGCATCTGTCTCATGCTGCCGGTCTTACACTGGATTGTGTGTCATGTGCAGGTTGTCCACAAGGGTCCAGAGTGGTGAAAACATGCAGACAGAGGGATAAAGCTCACAGAAGCATGTCAATAGTGGTGCTTGCTGGTGCTCTTAACACCTGAACCCCTTCACCCCACCCCACACCCCCCACCCAACTCCCAGACAGCACGTGAGCTCTCTGTGTGGGAGAGTCAGGGACCCACAGAGGCCTGTCCATCTGCAGACTAGATGGACTGCAGTGGGGCCACGAGGCATCACCTTATCACGTTGCCACTGAGGCCATGTCCCCTCTACCATTTAGTGAGATGAGTGTGGGCAGTTGAAGGTTCACTTACCCTGGTGGAGCAGATGAGGTGATCGATGCACTTTCTGCACTGCTGTCCTCTGGTGGAGACTGCGGCCACTGACCCTACCTTGAGACTTCCTCCCATGCTGGGTTGATCTGTCGGCTCAGCCTCCTCCTTCCAACATCTGGGTAGAGGATGCCCCTCCCTGGCCTCCACTTCACTCAGCAGGACTTCCAGGGAATAGCTACTGAATCTGGAGGCCAGAGCTCCCAATGGTTGGTGAGCCATCTCCTCCTTGAACAGTGGGTAGATTGATTTTCGGGTGCCTTTTAAATATGGTACCGAATGTGATGGTGGGGCGTGCGCCATCCAGCTCCACCTCCATGCAAAACGTCAGGAAATCACTGACTGCATAATGAATTAGGCCAGCGTCACACTTTACCCTCTGGACCCCGTTCCCATCCCACCCACAGGACTTAGTCCTCGAATGGAAAGTTACGCCCATGGTGTAAACGGGAAAATGCAGGATAATCCCATCCCAGCCTTCCAAGATCAACTCCAGACTGCTCCAGTCAAACATTTGGGCCATAGTCTTCTGTGGTTTAATGAGCACTTTTTGTTGTAAATAAGCCTTCACTGGAAATCCTCTTGTTGTTGAAGGTAAATTCTCTTTTTTTGTGAGGAAGTGTGAAACTATCCACTTTAAAATAGAAAAGCAGAATATATTTTAAATGGTGAGAAGCTGGGAAAGGCTGGCATTCTGTGGGACCTGGATATCCTTGTGCATGGATTAAAGAAAGTTAATATGCAGGTGCAGTAAACAGTTAGGAAAGCAAATGGGATGTTGGCTTTTATTACAAGTGGATTGCAGTATAAGAATGAAGAACTCTCACTGCAATTGTATCAGGCCTTGGCGAGATCACACCTGGAGTGCTGCAGTTTTGGGGTCCTTACCCAAGGAAGGATATATGTGCCTGAGAGGGGACACAATGAAGGTTCACTAGACTGATTCCTGTGATAAGAGGATTGTCCTATGAAGGGATATTGAGGAGAGTAGTCCTCTATTTGCAAGGATTTAGAAGAATAACAAGTGATCCCATTGAACTTAGGAAATTCTTAGGGGGCTTGACAGGGTTGATTAACTCTAGCAGCAGAGTTCAGAACTAGGGGTTGCAGTCTCAGAATAAGAAGTCAGTCATTTAGGAAGAAGATGAAAATAAATTTCTTCTCTCAAATGGTTATGAATCTTTGGAGTTCACACTCTAGAGAGCTGTGGATGCTCAGTAGTTGCATAAATTCAAAACCGAATTAGATCGTTTTTTTGTATGCTGAGAGAATCAAGGGATATGGGGGTAGCGTGGAAGATGGAGGTGAGGTAGTAGAACAGTGATAAACTCATTGAATGACAGCATATTCACAGGACTAAATGGCTTATTCCAGCTCCCATTTCTTATGTTCTTATGTTTAAATTGTTCTCTAACCTGCCAATTACTTCTGTGGTTGAGATAGCACCTTCTCATTTCCTTCCAGGCCTATTTCCTTCTGTGCGTATTGAGGGAGTGGGCTGGGGGGGAGGTGGGGTGGGGGGGGGCTGTTGGTGGGGGTAGGTTGTCAGCAGCGGGGAGACATGAGGTTTGTGGAAACGGGGAGGGGGAGAATATTGGGGAGTTCTGAGTGGAGAAAAATTGGGGAGTGGATGGAGGGAGGGAGTTGGGGGTTGTGAGTGGGGTAGAGGGTGGGGGTTTCTGGGCAGGGGAGGGGTGTGGAGAATGCTTCATGTTTCTTGAAAATATTAACTTCTCATGTAGGCAATAGCAGAAGAATTGGCCTACTCAAAGAATTGTGTGAATGGTCTTAATTACCAACAAATGGAAAATCAACCCCTCCTCCATATTGTAAAAATATTTAACTGAATGACTGGTGTACACAGATTGAGGAGAAAATGCTGGAGAAATCTGTATCTAGGTCGGTAGCGCTGCTAGGGCCATATCACCATATCAGACTAGAGACCGCTTTTAACCAATTTCCCAAAAGCCTCAAAATCCCACCCTGCGTTCCATGTCTCCAATTCATAGCTGGACTTTGAAATAATTTTACAGAAAATCAGTAACTAATGGTAATGTATTGGAAACAAGTAGTGGGATAAGTATTACAGAAGGGGCATGACTGAAGCATTCTACTACTGAAGACCTTTTACTCTGCCTGCTAGTGATTTGGGCCACAGTCTAATTATCAGCCCAGACCAGATCTTAATTAACCCCAAGTGCTTGCTATTCCCACTTTGAGGAATGACTCTGAGAAAGTGATTCCTGTGACATTCCAGTTTTCCAGTCAGTTTCCATAACACAATTTTCCATAAGTTGCTTCCAACCAGAGCTTCCAACCAGCTGCATCTCTGCTGAACAGTGGCTGGTTGTTACCTAACCACAAGTAGAACTTTCCTCTGCAGATTCCACTTCCACAGAGGTTGTCCAGGAAATGGATGGCTGTCAACACAGACAAAAGTCAGGAACCTAACCTACAATTAAGAGGAATAAGGTCAATCGCAAAGCCATTCAAAATAAAAAGGTTTCCATGTACTTCTTAGAGACAAGTCAGGAAAATCACATTTGAAACCAAATGCCTTGATAGCTGTTAGATCTAGCTGGAAAAACAGCTGGACTTTTGATACAACTGATGAGCAGAATAAATTCATGCTTCCTTCAAATAAATCCAAAAACTTATGGAATAACACCGCACGTTGGTTTGCATCTGATGAAGAAAGTTAGATTAACATTTTGGCTGTAACCCTTTGCCATAAGTGAATTTTTGGATGATGCTGTGGTTAGCAATAAAGGTCTGTGAAATTAGTGTGCTTAAGATCATCTTGAAGTTCCTAATTACTATCTTATTCACAGTTGTATCTGACAGTTAGATCACTTTTATGCCGTGCATCTTGTGATCTGGTGGGCTGCCTTTTGTTGAAACTATGTCCAAAGTCTTCATCGTCTTGTACATTTTCTGCTATATCCGGGCTAATTGGTTTAAGTTTTTGCTTCTAATTAGGGTTGCTGTGTTTCACCTTTATCCAGATAATACAAAGATATCCAGGCTGACAAATTCTCTGATTCATTGTATTCATTGCCCATTTATGAGAGAGTGACCGAATCTTCTAAAGCGAATCCAAGGACTCACCCACACCATCATGATGAGAAGCACATCAGCTTAAAATTCTCTGAAAAAAGAGCTCCAGAGAAACTATGGCTTACCATAATTGAACTGTTGAACCACAAAAGATCAACCTTGTTTAGATGCCATCCTCCCCTGAAACAGAATCATTATTCTGCGAGCTCCAGCAGTGACTAGCAGAGAAAGTGTTGCATCACGATCTCGCACTCTCCCAGAGCAATATCTAACTATTCAGGAAAGCTGAATATTTCAGTGCATGATCAGCTCATTTATTCACAGACATGGACTTGCAGCATAAACTGCCCCTATGTTTGCTTTTTTTGGTCTGTCCCATTGATAAAAGCTTTAGTTAATGCAAGTTAGCTAAGTTAGGGGGCAGAATTTTCCATGCCCATTGGCAGTTGGGTGTGTTTGGTGGTGTGAGCAGACAATATGTTGAGAAGGTCAAATATCAGTTTCACGATATCATGAAACCAGTTTGTAATTGTCCGCTCTGCCTGTCAATGTTGGGCCACATTTCCTGCCATTGAGCATCGGGAACCTCATTGTAATACATCTGCATATCGTTGTAAGCCCAGCTCGCCGGAATCATCCCCCCTCACTGCAATCATTCCCCTCGCCAGAATCATCCCCCCTCGCTGGAATCATCCCCCCTCGCTGGAATCATCACCCCTCGCTGGAATCATCGCCCCTCACTGGAATCAACCCCCTTCACTGGAATCAACCCCCTTGCTGGATCATCCCCCCTCACTGGAATCATCCCCCCTCGCGGGAATCATTCCCCATGCTGGAATCATCCCCCCTTGCTGGAAACATCCCCCTCGCTGGAATCATCCCCCCTAGCTGGAATCATCACCCCTAGCCGGAATCAATCCCCCCTAGCCGGAATCAAGCCTCCCTTGCCGGAATCATCCCCCCTCGCCGAAATCAGCCACCCTCGCTGGAATCATCCCCCCTCGCCGGAATAAACCCCCTCGCTGGAAACATCCCCCTCACTGGAATCATCCCCCCTAGCTGGAATCATTCCCCTTGCTGGAATCATCCCCCCTAGCGGGAATCATCCCCCCTAGCCGGAATCATCCCCCTCGCTGGAATCATCCCCCACGCTGGAATCATCCCCCCTCGCTGGAAACATCCCCCCTCACTGGAATCATCCCCCCTAGCGGGAATCATTCCCCATGCTGGAATCATCCCCCCTAGCTGGAATCATCACCCCTAGCCAGAATCAATCCCCCCTAGCCGGAATCAAGCCTCCCTTGCCGGAATCATCCCCCCTCGCCGAAATCAGCCACCCTCGCTGGAATCATCCCCCCTCGCTGGATTCATCCCCCCTCACTGAAATCATCGCCCCTCGCTGGATCATCCCCCCTTGCCGGAATCATCACCCCTCGCTACAATCATCCCCCCTCACCGGAATCATCCCCCCTCGCCGGAATCATCCCCCCTAGCTGGAATCATCCCCCCCTCACTGGAATCATCCCCCCTCGCCGGAAGCATCCCCCCTCGCCGGAATCATCCCCCCTCGCTGGAATCATTCCCCCTCACTGGAATCAATCCCCCCTCGCCGGAAACATCCCCCTCACCGGAATCATCCCCCCTCGCCGGAATCATCCCCCCTCGCTGGAATCACCCCCCCCACTCTGGAATCATCCCCCCTCGCTGGAATCATTCCTCCTCACCGGAATCATCCCCCTCACCAGAATCATCCCCCTCGCTGGAATCATCCCCCCTAGCCAGAATCATCCCCCTCGCTGGAATCTTCCCCCCTAGCTGGAATCATCCCCCCTCGCTGGAATCATGCCCCTTCGCCGGAATCATCTCCCCTTGCTGCAATCATCCCCCCTTGCTGGAAACATCCCCCTCGCTGGAATCATCCCCCCTCACCAGAATCATGCCCCCTCGCCGGAATCATCCCCCCTCGCTGCAAACATCCCCCCTAGCTGCAATCATCCCCCCTCACTGGAATCATTCCCCCTCGCCGGAAACATCCCCCTCGCCGGGATCATCCCCCTCGCCGGAATCATCCCCCCTAGCTGGAATCATCCCCCTCGCCAGAAATATCCCCCCTCGCTGGAATCATCCCCCCTCGCCGGAATCATCCCCCTCGCCGGAATCATCTCCCTCGCTGGAATCATCCCCCTCGTTGGAATCATCCCCCCTAGCCGGAATCATCCCCCTCGCCGGAATCATCCCCCCTAGCCGGAATCAATCCCCCCTTGCCAGAATCATCCCCCCTCGCTGGAATCTTCCCCCCTCGCTGGAATCATCCCCCCTCGCTGGAATCATCCCCCCTCGCTGGATCATCCCCCCTCGCCGGAATCATCTCCCTCACTGGAATCATCCCCCCTAGCCGGAATGAATCCCCCCTCGCTGGATCATCCCACCTCACCGGAATCATCCCCCTCGCCGGAATCATCCCCCTCGCTGGAATCATCCCCCCTAGCCGGAATCATCCCCCTCGCTGGATCATCCCCCTCGCTGGAATCATCCTCCCTAGCCGGAATCATCCCCCCTCACTGGAATCATCCCCACTAGCCGGATCATCTCCCTCGCTGGAATCATCCCCCCTAGCCGGAATCATCCCCCTCGCTGGAATCATCCCCCCTAGCCGGAATCAATCCCCTCTCGCTGGATCAACCCCCCTCGCTGGAATCATCCCCCTCACTGGATCATCCCCCTCGCTGGAATAATCCCCCCTAGCCGGAATCATCCGCCCTAGCCGGAATCATCCCCCTCGCTGGAACCATCCCCCCTAGCCGGAATCAAGCACCCCTAGCCGGAATCATCCCCCCTCACTGGAATCATCCCCCCTCGCTGGAATCATCCCCCTCGCCGGAATCATCCCCCCTCGCCGGAATCATCCCCCCTCACTGGAATCATCCCCCTCGCCAGAAACATCCCCCTCGCCGGAATCATCCCCCACGCCGGAATCATCCCCCCTAGCTGGAATCATCCCCCCTTGCTGGAATCATCCCCCTCACCGGAATCATTCCCCTCACTGGAATCATCCCCCCTAGCCGGAATCAACCCCCGCGCTGGAATCATCCCCCCTAGCCGGATTCAATCCCCCCTCGCTGCAATCATCCCCCTTCACTGGAATCATCCCCCCTCGCTGGAATCATCCCCCCTAGCCGGATTCAATCCCCCCTCGCCGGAATCATCCCCCCTAGCCGGATTCAATCCCCCCTCGCTGCAATCATCCCCCTTCGCTGGAATCATCCCCCCTCGCTGGAATCATCCCCCCTCGCCGGAATCATCCCCCTCGCCGGAATCATCCCCCTCGCCGGAATCATCCCCCCTCGCTGGAATCATCCCTCTCGCTGGAATCATCCTCCCTAGCTGGAATCATCCCCCTCGCTGGAATCATCCCCCCTAGCCGGAATCAATCCCCCCTCGCCAGAATCATCCCCCCTTGCCGGAATCATCCCCCCTCGCTGGAATCATCCCTCCTCGCTGGATCATCCCCCCTCGCCAGAATCATCCCCCCCGCCGGAATCATCCCCCTCGCTGGAATCATCCCCCCTAGCCGGAATCATCCCCCCTCGCTGGAATCATTCCCCCTAGCCGGAATCATCCCCCTCGCTGGAATCATCCCCCCTAGCCGGAATCAATCCCCCCTCATCAGAATCATCCCCCCTCGCCGGAATCATCCCCCCTCGCTGGAATCATCCCTCCTCGCTGGATCATCCCCCCTCTCCAGAATCATCCCCCTCGCCGGAATCATCCCCCTCACTGGAATCATCCCCCCTAGCCGGAATCATCCCCCCTAGCCGGAATCATCCCCCTCGCTGGAATCATCCCCCCAGCCAGAATCAATCCCCCCTCGCCAGAATCATCCCCCCTCGCTGGAATCATCTCCCCTCGCCGGAATCATCCCCCCTCGCTGGATCATCCCCCCTCGCCGGAATCATCTCCCTCACTGGAATCATCCCCCTCGCCGGAATCATCCACCCTCGCCGGAATCATCCCCCCTCGCCGGAATCATCCCCCTCGCTGGAATCATCCCCCCTAGCTGGAATCATCCCCCCTCGCTGGAATCATCCCCCCTAGCCGGAATCATCCCCCTCGCTGGAATCATCCCCCCTAGCCGGAATCAATCCCCCCTCATCAGAATCATCCCCCCTCGCCGGAATCATCCCCCCTCGCTGGATCATCCCCCCTCGCCGGAATCATCTCCCTCGCTGGAATCATCCCCCTCGCCGGAATCATCCACCCTCACCGGAATCATCCCCCCTCGCCGGAATCATCCCCCCTCACCGGAATCATCCCCCCTCGCCGGAATCATCCCCCCTCTCTGGAATCGTCCCCCCTCGCCGGAATCGTCCCCCCTCGCCGGAATCATCCCCCCTCGCTGGAATCATCCCCCCTCACCGGAATCATCCCCCCTCGCTGGATCATCCGAGCACATTGGTGTGATTTCACAACTAATCATTAGCGACGTGCACCAGGCGAGCTGCACTTCACTCGAGTCCTTGAGGTTTGTTTGCCTACCTTGCTTCGCCAGCACTCACAGTCATCAGCGCCAGGCTTCACAGGCAGCACCACATCACTTTTAGGGGGGTTCATGGGCAGGTCTCTACCTACTAGACCAGCCATAAGGCAGGGGTGGTTTCTCAATGGCTGCAGGGCTGGGGCTTGCTTGGGGAAGGGGGAGAAGTGGCCTCAGGCAAGGGAAGAGGCTGCAGGGTGAGGGCTGTCCTGGGGAAGGGGGGATATCCCAGGGTGTGAGTGAGGGGTACAAGTTGATCTGTGCAAGTGGCCTCAAGATGCTGAGGGCTGAGGAGGCAGTGTCCAGAGGAGATGAGGCCAGATGGAGATATGAGGGTGTGTGAGCGAGTGAGTGATGATGTCCCTTGAGATGACAGTGGGTGAAGTGCCAATGAATATGTGATGGTCTTGAGTGTGTAAGTTTAGAGTGACGAGATGGTTGCCTTACCCTGGTGGTAGGGATGAGATCATTCATCCTCTCTCTGCACTGGATGGCCAACCTCTCCTGTGCAGGGCTGGCACTGATCACCACTGCCATCGCCTACCAAGCTGGAGCGGGGAGATTGCTGGACCTCCTGCAGCCAAATCAGGGATAGAGGACATCATGGCGGGTCTGCATGACGTCCGAAAGGCATTCCAGGGATGTGTCACTGAATCGGGGGCTGCAGTCTTCTTGCCTTTTAGGGCCATGTCTTCTGTGCAGCAGCTCTGGGCTGGAAGCACTGAGAGGTGTGCGCGTGACTGCACTGTAAGTCTGGCTCTCAGCATGAAGAAGCAGCAAGGTGCTGGCATGGTGGGCAAATGAGAGCCCACCATTGAAATGGTGTGTTTCCCAGGAATGCATGATTAACGAGACAGGATTGGGTTGATACAGTGTGAAAAACCTCCATTGTGGCCAAAAGCTTAAACGTTCTTTTTCCCACCCACTACCGCACTTAGTGCAACTCTGGGGCGATTTCATCCAGAGAGATAACCTGCTAACTATTTGCACATTTTATTGGTTGCATTTATGTATTTTATTTTTCTAATTTCTGTCTGTGCCAAACAGGCTCACCGATACAGCTTGTTGGTCAGATCCTGATGAACTTCAGATAGTTCTAAAGCCAGGCTATCTCACTGGCAGGGCATGGTGGGCAAGGAGGGAGAAGGCAGCAGTATTTCATGGAGACATCCACAAAATTATCAAATAGGGAAGATGTGAAGTGATGGTGGGATATCACAATAATGCATAGATCAAATGGAGCAGTTTAAGATCACTTGGAAGTAGGATATATATATGTAGTAGGGATATGTATATATATATATATATATATATATGCAGTAGGGATATGTATAAATATATATATATGTAGGTATGTGTGGCCTCACTGTGTTTTGGCTTCAACCCACATTTTATTTACTGAGTTGTGTATATAGGTGAAAAGTGAGTGACTAATGCAATGAACAATTTTTGAAAAATTTAACTCTCTCTGCCTTTTGGAAACCACATGGTATTGGAGTTTGAATCCAAGCTATGCACTTACTGCTCAGTTTCTGGCCTGTTAGCTATTTTAATGCCACTATTTTCTTCGGTGACCCAGACTTGTGCCTGAGTCATAAATATGGACAACTTGTGGCCTTTTAACTTAGATCTATTTGAACTGCCAACAGAGCGGAGCACCCATCACAGATACTCTGTTCATTATATCAGCCAGACACCCAGCAGAGGCTCTGTCAGTTTAGTATAAAACTGATCTTTGCAGCACCAAGGGGTCAGGAGTGATCCTCTGAGCCCTACAAAGGAAGATTGGGCAGTTGCCGCACCGCCCACCCAGCCTCCGGAATCCCCAACCTTCCCGCTCATGGAACCCTCTGGATCTTGCCCCACTCTGCGACCTACCTGACTCTCAGACTGGTGGCCTCTGGGCTGCTGTTTCTTTGAGATGCAAAGCTGGTGAGCTGCCTCTGGCCTCTGGACACACATAATGGGCAGCGAGCTAACTGCTGGAATGCTAAATGAAGGCTGGCTGTTCCATCTTTCCAATTTCAGCTTCCAGGAGGATATCATGCCAGCAAGTTAAAATTCCACCTTTTAATTAAATTCTCTGGGCTGCATCTCCTAAGAAAATGAGTTACACAACTTTCAGAATAGAAATCATTTCAAAAATCTGATTCTATGAAACAATATGAGATGGTCTGATACATGGAGGCAATCAATGTTAGTTTTCATGCTTGGTCGAATTTAAATATATTTTCAGAGGAAGCTTTCCTCTCCATATGTTTCTGTTTGTTTTCTACAGAAGAGTTACTGAAACACAGCTATCATGTATGTGTTGTAAAGTTGTTATAATTTTAAAGGCACTTTTTCCATGAAAACTGCAGGTTCTAATCAGATGAGCAGGATACAGTAGTTTAAAAAGGGCTCAACTTTGTACCACAGAAATCAGTCAGCATCTTTTATGTGGGCACAAAATAAATCTCCATTTTACATTATTAAAATGGAAATTTTACAGACATAGTACAGGACTTCTGTACCAAAAGAATAACCATCTCTTTAAATCTGCCCCTTCAGCTAGACTAAATAATAAGTATTAATTGCCTTAAAACATGTGTGAATAAATAATACCATATGCATCTGGTGATGTTCTGGAATATCTTTTTACTACATTTTGTAGATTATAGAACAAAAGTATGAAAGGATCCAGCAATGAATTTTTCAGAATTCACAAAAATGGATACATTCCCATCCTCACTGTGTATTTAATTCAATAAAAAGGTTAAAAAATTGATTCAGACTCAGCTTTCGTGCTATTATGTTAAAGCCATTTACAAAAAGGGACAGTTTGGCAGATTACATAGAGCTTGTGGTAAGTGGACTGATGTGCAGTGCTGTGTGCTAGTTACAATGCCTCAAGAAACACTGAGGAAATTGAGGCCAGCTGTCAAGATTACAGACTCAATTGCCAGAAAATTCCACTCTTCCTGTTCTTCTTGGGACTGCCACTGGCATTCAACTCAAAGTGCCGTTCCAATACAGTTTTGTTTCAAATTACTTCTGTGTTTGTCTCGTCAGTTTCAATCAAATTTAAATGCAAGGAAATAAAGTTATCTCCTGATAGATGCCCCTTTATTGAGTACACCATTTGCGTTATCTTTGTCAATGGTAAATTTGCTGTGAGCCACTTTATAGGCGTATTGAAATTACACTGCACAGTAACTTTTAAATTTGCTTTGTGGTATTTTAGGAAGTTTTAAACATTTTTCAAAGTAAGATGTTCCATAATTATTTTAAAAAGGCAAAAAAATCTGGGTGTAAGAATAGTCAATGTTTAGTCCATGTGTGGACTAATAATGTTGGTACTGAAAAAAGATTTGTCAAAATATTGGCACAGTGTCCTGATTCTAGAGGGAGCGGTCTAATTGTTTTGTGGTAGTTCAGGACTAATATGGATTGGACTACTGACAACAGTTGATCAGTGCTTTGTGAGCTCAAGCCTTGCTTTATATTTTCTCTTCATCCACTGTTATTACCTTAATTCATAATTCCTCCTCTCCATCCACTACTGTGTAATGTTTCCATTTGCAATACACTTGTACTCTTTCTGGGATCGTTGCTAGCCTGCTCTATCTTTGATTTGTTTTATTCTTTCAAAACTTAGGTGAGAATTCAGCTGAATCTGCAATATGCTTCCAGCTTTTATCTTATTTTTCTTGAATGAAATCACATACAGCGCAAGAAGAAAATTACTGGGCAGCAAAGCTACCCTCAATAATTGTGAAGGTTAAGGATGGTTTGGTTTTGAAGAACGCTAGATAAATAGGAAGAGTTGGAGGTGTAGTTTTTGATGGAAGCACTGGGCTGGTTAGATTGAGCAAGGTTAGTTGTATAGCTTTCAGGGGAACAATATAATCATTAAGCACAGGAGGTGTGTTGGGCCATGGTGGAGGGGGTTTATGTGTTTTTATCAGAATTTTTATCACTTTTTTATGTCTGTTTTCATAAATGTTATTTTTGAGGCCCTGTGGTTGGTGAAATGAGGTTGAGGAACTGTCATGGCACCTATAATACAAAGATTTATTTTTGCTGGAATTTTCACGTAGAATATAATGGCATAAGATTAACTTGACGGAATGTGGCTGGAAAAAGAAATGTTTTATAATGTTGAATCATGAAGGCAAAAATAACCAATAAGAAAGGATGACAGTGAAGTGGCTGATTTTCTTGGTGGTCATCCAGTAGATCACGTGTCCAAAGACTGGGCAGGCCCAATTATCCCAGTGCTGAATCCTGTTTTTAAGGGTTGACCACAACAACTTTGTCATGAGCCAACTCCAGGCCTGATAAAAGTCTCAGTTCTGTCGAAGGGTCATGAGGACTCGAAACGTCAACTCTTTTCTTCTCCACCGATGCTGCCAGTCCTGCTGAGTTTTTCCAGGTAATTCTGTTTTTGTTTTGGATTTCCAGCATCCGCAGTTTTTTGTTTTTATCTCTGATTTTTTGTCTGGTCCAGGTTGACAATCACATGCCGTGCAGGCTAGCAGTTTCAAGGTTAGCCGTTTCAAGGCAAATTGCCCAACAGTGAAAGAACAACTAAATACAATTGTGACCAACAACAGTATTGGAGCAGCAGGACACTCTCATGCTCAGGTGGGCTTCAATAGAGGAGTGTTCTGCGGCACTACCACACTAAACAGATCCAGCAACTCAAGACTGGGCAACCATGAGGTGCTGTGGGCCATCAGCAGCAGCAGAATTGTACTTAACCATAATCTGTAACCTCATGGCCTGGCATATCCCCCACTCTACCATTACCATCAAGCCAAGGAATCAACCCTAGTTCAATGAAGATAGCAGGAGGGTATGCCAGGAGCAGCACCAGGCATATCTAAGAATGACATATCAACCTGGTGAAGCTATAACACAGGGTTACTTGCGTGCCAAACAGCATAAGCAGCAAGTGATAGACAGAGCTAAGTGATTCCACAACCAACAGATCAGATCTAAGCTCTGCAGTCCTGCCACATCCAGTCATGAATGGTGGTGGACAAGTAAACAACTCACTGGAGGAGGAGGCTCCACAAATATCAAGAAATGGGTGATGGCACTGGACACTGCAAGGTTATGGGCCCTGACAATATTCCCATAATAGTACTAAAGACGTGTGCTCCAGAACTCATCACTCCCCTAACTAAGTTGTTCCAGTACAGCTACAATACTGACACCTGCCCAGCAACATGTGGAAAATTGTGCAGG
Organism: Isurus oxyrinchus; assembly: GCA_026770705.1. NCBI lineage: Eukaryota > Metazoa > Chordata > Chondrichthyes > Lamniformes > Lamnidae > Isurus > Isurus oxyrinchus. The sequence continues at coordinate 871,982 of JANJGN010000012.1, forward strand.
TATATGCTGTACACAAAAGCAGGACAAATCCAACCCAGCCAATTACCGCCCCACCGGTCTACTCTTGATCATCAGTAAAGTGATGGAGGGGATCATCAACAGTGCTATCAAGCGGCACTTGCTTAGCAATAGCCTGCTCACTGACGCTCTCTTTGAGTACCGCCAGGGTTGCTCAGCTCCTGACCTCATTACAGCCTTGGTTCAACCATGGACAAAAGAGTTGAACTCCTGAGGTGAGATGAGAGTGACTGCTCTCAACATAAAGACAGCATTTGACCGAGTGTGGCATCAAGGAGCGCTAGCAAAACTGGAATCAGTGGGAATCAGGGGGAAATCTCCCCGCTGGTTGTGGTCATACCTAGCACAAATAAAGGTAGTTGCGGTTGTTTGAGGTCAATCATCTCATTTCCAGGACATTGTTGTAGGAGTTTTTCAGGGTAATGTCCAAGGCCCAGCATCTTCAGCTGCTTCATCAATGACCTTCCTTCCATCATAAGGTCAGAAGTGGGGATGTTCGCTGATGATTGCACAATGTTCAGCACCATTCGTGACTACTCAGATACTGAAGCAGTCCATGTCCAAATGCAGCAAGATGTGGACAATATCTAGGCTTGCGCTGACAAGTAGCAAGTAACGTTCACACCACACAAGTGCCAGGCAATGACCATCTCCAATAAGAGAGAATCTAACCATCGCCCCTTGATGGTCAATGGCATTACCATCACTGAATCCCACACTACAACATCCTGGGGGCTACCATTGACCAGAAACTGAACTGGACTAGCCATAAAAATAATTTGGCTACAAGAGCAGGTCAGAGGCTAGGAATCCTGTGACAAGTAACTCACCTCCTGACTCTCCATAGCTTGTCCACCATCTGCAAGGCACAAGTTAGGAGTGTGATGGAATACTGTCCAGTTGCCTGGATGAGTGCAGCTCCCACAACACTCAAGAAACTTGACACCATCCAGGACAAAGCAGCCCACTTGATTGGCACCACATCCACAAACATTCACTCCCTTCACCATCGATACACAGTAACAGCAGTGTGTACCATCTACAAAATGCACTGCAGGGATTCACCAAGGCTCCTTGAACAACACCTTCCAAACCCATGGCCACTACCATCTAGAAGGACAAGTACAGCAGATAGATGGGAACACCATCATCTGGAAGTTCCCCTCCAAACCACTCACCATCCTGACTTGGAATATATTGCTATTCCTTCACTGTCGCTGGGTCAAAATCCTAGAACTCCCTTCCTAACAGCACTGTGGGTGTACCACCATCTCAAGGGTAATTAGAGCTGGGCAATAAATGTTGGCGTAGCCAGCAAGGCTCATTTCCAATAAATGAATAACAAAAATGAACCTTGCTTCATCAAGGACAGAAAAAGAAGGAGCTGCAGTGCCCAGAAGAGGGTGTCTGGTAGGAGCAGATGGTAGAGCATGTAAATATAAACAGCACTGTGCACCAGTCATCATCATAGTGCCACCAGAAGCTAAGTGACCTCATCAGGTGTGACAAAGGAGGGAACTCCACTGTAAATGTGCAGCAGTTTAGGCCCTCCCATACCCACACATCTTACAAAGCAATAGTAGCTTTCCATGATTGTCAGTTACACTCATACACATTCTGCATTAGCTTTTTTCTACATTAAGGGTGGTTTATAAATGCGAAAAGTTGCTGTGAATGAGCAACAACTACTTTAACCACAAAATGCACCATGGTATCCCCAATAAACTCTTCCATATTGTATCTGCATGACGAATATTGCTGTTATCACTGGTACCTGGGCATCGATATATGTCATCCTGCCAAAGCCAAATAGCACTTGTCATCTACTGTTTCCCAGGGGAAGATTGCCTATAACAAGAGGAAGAGAAGTGAAACCAAATGGAGAGCCCAGCAGCTGCCATCTTAGTCCTTAGGAAGAGGTGGCACTGCAGAGCAGAAAGGTGCTTGAAGCAGCAGAGACTGAAGAAAACCATTGTGGTCAGAGTCAGAACTTTAAACCAATTTACTCCTTCCTGCAGTTGGGCAAGGATCACTAAGCAAGATATAGTCTACTGTAGACATCAGGCAGCCAAGCAGTAGTGTGAATCCACCAGCCGTCCACTAGTCCCAGTCAAAGACTCGGCCCATTTTTAGGGCTGGACATCATTGGCATTGGGGATGCTGGACAGGGCAGTTTACCACTGGTGGCTCTACCAGCCTCCAAGTCGGAAGAAAGTAGCTCACCAGGGGGTTGGAGTCTAAGCTCAAGAATGGGAGCAGAACCTGAAGTGACAGCAGTTCAAGATGGTTTTGTAGCACTCTATTCGTCCAGGCCCCTCAAAATTCTAGTAAACCCTCTCTGTGGGCTCTTCTTTGGCTGAACCTCCAGCTGATACTGGGCAAACCTGGCATGCACCACACTGCACCCAATTTCTCCTAAAATGGCAACCGAAATCCTTTAATGTCATGGAAACCCAATACATTGAAAGAGCTTGGAAAATGAGCGAACAATAGAGGCCAGGGGAAGATTGGGACAGATGTAGCAATGGTGGGCATCGAGCAGTATATTACTCACAATGATTTTCAGGATGTCATTGCCCTTTTTCATTGGGTGGAAGACCTCAGAACCTTCCCCACACAGTTTTAGTGATTGAGGAGTGTTTCTGTCAAAATTGACAGATTGTGGAAAGATTGTGTAGCCCAACAGCTGTGGCACAAGATAGGGAACAGGAACAAAAACCCTCACTAGTATTTCCCCTCCAGCACTAATGTTAATTGTAAACTCCATAACACAGCACAGGATTGGTCCAGTCTAATCTGCAGGGTTTTCCACCATGCCCAAGCTAAGGACAGCAGCTTTTGCACTGAGGTCACTGATATTTGGACTAATCCCTAGAAAACTGAAGGACTGTATTCTTAGAAATAAATAGAAAAGGCTTGGATACCATAGCCACATTTAATTATAAGTAAACTTTACCTTTGTAATGTTTCATATCTGTCACATCATGAGCTCATTCACAGCAACTATTTGCATTTATAAACCATCCTTAATGTAAAAATAAATCTCAAGGTGCTTCACAAAGGAAGAGAAGAAGATACTAGGAAAGGTTTGGTCAAAGAGGGGGAGTTTTAAGGAATAAAAACAAAAAATGCTAGAAAAACGCAGCAGGTCTGGCAGCATCTGTGGAGGGTGAAACAGAGTTAACGTTTCTTCTCCAGCTCTGAGTTTTAAGGACTTTCCTAAAGGAGGAGAGAGATGGAGAGGCAGAAGGATTTACACAGAGAATTCCATAATGATAACTAAAGCACCACCCAAGGAGACAAATTAAGAGGAGATTTGATAATATATTTAAAATCATGAAGGATTCAGTAAGAATGAATAAAGATAAATTGTTTTAAATAGATGAATGGTTGAGGACACAGATTTAAAGGGCAGAAGTTTCTGCCTGTCGGGTGGGTGGGGCTGACCCAATCTCCAGCGGGTGGGGAGCTGATCCCCGCTGGAGAAGCAGGCCCCGCCGCCATTTTACATGGGCGGGTCAATTACGGCCTACCCAGCGTGACACCCGGCGAGAAGCGCTATGCACTCCCTGTGCGGGCAGGGGGAGGGGGGGATTCCCCAAAAGCGAGAGTGCGCTCTTTCACACATGCACACGGAAGAGCGACTCATCTCCCTGAAGCTAAGTGCAGCCTCAGGTAGATCGCTTACACTTTTAAAAACATGAATAATAGAAAAAAAATTTCCCTAATATGTCCCCCTCATGTGACAATGTCACATGAGATGGGACATGTTCATAACTTACATAATAAGTTTATTAAACTTTTTAAAACCCTACATGAAGTCTCATCCCGCTGCTGGATGAGGTTTCATGTTTTCTCTAGTCCCCGCTGGGGCTCCTGGTCGACCTGCCAGCCTTAAGGTTGGACGTGCAGGTCCTTTCATTGTTTTAATGATCCTGTCAATAGCCTCAATTGGCCATTGACAGGTCGGTGGGCCCGCAGCTGATTTTGCTGCACTCCTGCCTTCCTGAAAATTTAAATGGGGCAGGATGACACTGGGGGTTCCGCTCGACATTATCCCGCCTCATTTTACATGTCGGCATGTGGGCCCCGCCCCCTGCTCACCGATGGCAAAATTTTGCAAAATAATTGGCTACGATTTGGAATGCACTGCCTGATGGGCTGGAGGAACCAATTCAATCATAGCCTTCAAAAGGGAAGTAGATAAATACTTGAAGGAATATAAATTGCAGGGGTCTGGGGAAAGAGTGGGGGGGGTGGTTGCTAGAATGGTCTGGATTTGCTCATTGAAAGAACAAAATAGACTCACTGGGATGAATGACCTCCTCCTGTGTTGTGCTAAGATTTCATATAAACGTGTACAAGAAGGAACCAACAGTGAATGTAAGAAATCGAGTCAATATTCTGGTCCAGCAATGCTGACAGAACATCTGCTGCTTGTACTTAAAGGTGAATTGCATTGAACATTTGAAAAATTTGAAATTAATTACTTTACATTGGTGGGCAAAAGATACATGTCTGTTCCATTTCAAGATGCTGCAGCAAATATGAGTCACCCTGCTTGACCTCAGCAACACTGTGAGAAGTGTCTCGGTAAAACTGGCAAAGTGAAGAGAACACAATGTTCAATGTCCATTGGTTAAGAAGGCAAATGGTAAATTGTTTTCAGGCCTCAGATAGATTACTAAGGTGTGACAACCAAGAACTAGCATTCTCAAAATATAATTCCAAAAGCATACACACCACACTCAGTTCACTCTCAACCTCCTGGTGTTTCACTGAGGTAAACAAAGACTCATCACACTTTTCATGTCCACCAGACATCTCAAAGCAGTTTACAGACAATGAAACACTTTTGAATTATAGTCACTATTGGAATGTTGGGAACACTGCAAAAATATTGCACGCAGTAAACTCCCACAAACAGCATTGTGACAATGACCTGATAATTTGTTTTTGAGATATTGGTCAGGTTTTTGTGGCCGGTCATGGCCGGACCCACCACAGGATATTCAGTGGCTTTTGGCAGGGTCAGAAAATCCCGCCCATTGATTGAGGGGTAAACATTGTCCAGGACACCAGGGGGGATGATTTCCCTGCTCTTGTTTGAAACAGTATCATAGGACCTTTCATATCAACCCAAAGAGGCAGAGTACATCTGATCCAAAAGATAACACCTCCAACAGTGCAGCACTGCCTCAATTCTGCACTGGTGAATCAGCCTTGACTTTTGTGCTTAAGTCCAAGTTGAGTCTGGAACCTTCTGCTTCAGAGGTAAGAGTGAGCAACAGCTGACACTCAAGTGTACAGCATTTGTGCAACACACAGCTTTTTCGTATGTGTGCCCATATTGTTACGGGGCAGGCTTTATTGTTGATTCTGTAATACGGCACACAGAAATCCTGCAACTCATACCCACAAAAGCTCTCCCACACATCATACTGCAAAGAAAAGCAACTTGCAATCTGCATCCTCAGATTCCAAACAATAGTACGTATGTTGGACACTTTGCTATGACACGAGATCATTGTCTCTATTCTTCCAATATGCTATATCTATAATCCTGAATCTACAGCCATGGTAGACTATTCCTTTACCCCATTCTTCGTGACCTGTCTACAACCTTTGACGCAGATGACTACATCCATCTTCCTCCAATGCCTTTCCTCTGTTGTCCATCTGGGTTGGACTGTCTATGATTCTACAACTATCTACCCAGTAATTATACAGACACCCAACTAGAATGCTTTCTCTTCCCACTCCTGCTCCATTACCTCTGAAATCCTGTCAGGATCTATCCTTTCCACCTCCTATTTTTCATCTACTCACTGTCCCTTGGTGACATCATCTGAAAATGGGTCTGGTTCCACAGTCTCTAATTTGACAGCGATTTCCACTGCTTACAGTATACCTGTCAGAGGTCATTTCCTGGTTTCAAATGTGGTTTGAAAGGCAGGTTCACCCGATACCTTTTTATTCCCACAGAATCACATTTTAGACCTGAGAGCAATAATGTGTAGTATTTGCAGGCAATATTTTTTTTAAACAAAGGAGCTCCCATTTAAACCAGCTCCTCTGTAAGTAAACAATGTGGCAATAATTATGGGGCTCTTATCTGGTTGGAGTTGTTGTCAAGGATTAAAATTATAAATTACATTGGTGAGTTCATGCTGGAAAGAAGGTGTTACGCTGTTGTTAAGCTCTGGATGTGGCTCTTGTTTGGAGTGGGCTGTTTGCCATTAACATTTACCATGTAAGGAAGAACTCTGGAAAATAAATCGCAATCTGAAGAATTTCGGGACTCGAAATCAAGTTCTGTCGAAGGGTCATGAGGACTCGAAACGTCAACTCTTTTCTTCTCCGCCGATGCTGCCAGACCTGCTGAGTTTTTCCAGGTAATTCTGTTTTTGTTTTGGATTTCCAGCATCCGCAGTTTTCTTTGTTTTTATCCATTAATTTGCATACTGAAATAGCAGTTTTGAAACCTGATGCTTGAAGCCGGTATATAGCTATCTGTCTGACTAATCATCACTAATGAGGAAATAAAACTGAATGCATTCATGTACCCTACCATTTAGATGTGAACTGTAGCACAAACATCTAGGCTGACAAGTGCAGAACTAAGGGAGTGCTAAACCGAGGTCCCATCTGCCATCTCTGCTGGATGTAAAACATCCCATGTAATATTTCTAGGAAGAGCAGGGGAGTTCTCCCAGTGTGCTTGTCAATATTTATCATTCCACATGCATCATTTTTAAAAAGGGTTAATATTTATTAATATTTGGTCAAATCCAGAAGGAATAAACAGTTTAATTGAAGGGCCCCCACACAGCTCCAAACCTGGCCAAGCCCCAAACCCTTGGGCCTGACAGACCTCCCACACCCACGGACATGCCGGACTCCCCATACCCCAGGCCTAGCGGATTCCCCCATACCCTCAGACTTGCCAGCTCCATTGCACCCAAAGGCATAACAGACCCCACGCAACCCTGCTTCCAGGGCCTGCTGGACTGCTCCACATCCCCACATCCCTGTCTCCCATGACCTGCCAGACACCACCCCCCACAAACCCTGACTCTCCCATTCCCCCAGGCCTGTTGGACTAACCAAAGCTGCACCTACCAGCCAGGACACAGGACAGCAGCACAAATTCAAGGACAATCCCATAAATTACAGGTAGGTTGGTCACCCTTGGTGGGGTTTGGGAAAGAATCTGTGCAATCTTATAACACAGAACTACTTGGAAAAATTCAAGAGCCAGCACATCAGTAAGGTGTACAAACTCTGTCCAATCTGATAACACACAAGAATGGGGAACACTATTTTGATCAAACATATGTGACAGAGAATGCAGGGGACCATATGGAGAATGACAGTGTCCAAACTTCAGCCATTTAGTCCCAGTTAAGTCAACTGTTCCCTTTAAATCACAATCAGCCATAGCCAAAGTCAGCAGCTGATTCCCAGTTGGATTTCCCAGATAGTGTGATTGCTCACACTAACTAATGGGGTGGAGGTGCATCCCAATTATTCCAGTTAGGGATCAGTTAGATACAGTTGCAGCCTTCAACCAGTTCCAGCTGATTTTCCTCCCTTCTAATCACATTGCTGTTTGTGACCTGACTGTGCACAAGTTGGCTGACAGATTTCCCATATTACAACAACCACTACACTTCAAAAGTACTTCAGTGGTTGTAAAACACTTCAGGACATAACAAGCAAGTTTCTTTTTATACATTGATATTTTGTGATAGATCCATTCCACACATTTCCTCTCCAGGTTTTGTGAACATTTTGGATTGATGGTGAAGTGTTCATACAGGGTGGACCCTATTTTCCTCTGTCCACTAACTGTAATGAAAGATATACAAAAATACTAAAGAATGGGTTGAAAGTATTCAGTATTGATCATCTGTGTTAGCCCTGATCTGAGGATTCTTTCCCCCAATAAAAGCATTAAGGAACAATGGCAATCAGTTCTTTTGTTTAACATGTTGTTAGATTCTTAACAAGGAACTCGTAGAGCTATGTTCAGCTGCACAGTTGAATTGAAAAGTATTCTATTCCCTGTCAGACCTAGAATTAGCTGGTTTAACAAATGGGAGGAATAATCCACGTCTTGATTCTTGACAAACCCCAATTCAGTCACAATAAAGACCGGAAACTTTTCTCACCTGAGCTAGCCCCTGGATAAATTAAGTGTAAAGTTATGGGAATATTTTATTAAATGAACTGGCAGATGCATCAGTCCATTCTACAATTAAACGCATCTTTTGTTTCAAATTACGAGTCTAAACATTCTGAGTACAAAAGTAGAATCAATTGCTGTGAAGATTTAGAAAAGGGTACATAAGTCTAATTTGCTGGAAAAATAACTTTGCTTTAAAAAGGTAACAAAAATTGGTTAATTTTTTCAGCTTTTATTTCACTTAAATCTTGCTGATTCAGGTGCTTTGATTTCACAAGTTCTCTTTGGCCTTTCAGCCCCTTTTGTTGAATGTAAAATGATTTATTGGAACAGCCCTGATGAGACAGCTTTTGTACAGTAACAATGACTGTTTTTGTTGAGGTTACTTCTGTCCCTCTCTTTATACATGGAAGCACCCAACATCTCCACTCAAACCAATGAACAAGCATGAAATTATGGGAAGAATTTTTCCACCGCTGGCGGGGGGAAGTGCGGGACCAGGCGCAGGCAGGTGTGCTGCCAATCAGCGCCCCCAATTGGGGGCGCACCACCAATTTACGTGGGCGAGCCAATTAAGGCCCGCCCAGTGTGACATCCGCCAGGAAGGGTAATACGCTCCCTGAGCGGGAGGGGGGGTATTCCCTGAGCCGGGAGTGCGCTCTTCTGTACATGCGAGCAAAAGAGCGACACATCTCCCTGAGGCTAAGTGCTGCCACAGGGAGGTCGGTGCCAAATTTAAAAATGGTCAAGGTGCACAGGCAAAAATTCCCTGGCATGTGCCCTCATGTGACACTGTCACATGAGTTGGGACATGTCCATCACTTTAAATCAAACATTTATTAAATTTTTAAATACCTTCATGAAAGCTCATCCCACCTGTGGATGAGGTTTGATTTTCTCTCTGAAGCCCGCCAGGGCTCCCATCCTGCCCGTCAATATTAAGGTTGGACAGGCAGGTCCATTAACTAGCTCAATTACTTTTTAAATAGCCTCAATTGGCCATTGACAGGTCGGTGGACACACGGCTGATTCAGCTGCGCCCCCACCGACCTGAACATTGAAATGATGCGGGGTGAGGTCGGGAGCTCTGTCCAATATCATCCTGCATCATTTTACATGTTGGCGAGTGGGCCTCACCCCTGCTCACTGACCTAAAGATCCTGACCTATGTGAATAAAATAAAAGTGTAGCATTTTAAATTTAATTCTTTAAATGTCCTCCTGTTTACCTCTTTCGCACAAAAATTTGTAGCAGAAACAGAACAATGTGTTTCCACAGTTGCAATAGCAAAATTGTTGAGCATTTGAGCTTGATTATCAGCTTTTTAGTTGCTTGGGAAGTGTTAAAGGATCATTATTTCAAGGGCATCTTTTATTCTCATTAATGAAATAAGAAAGCGCATGTTTGAAAACCATGTCACCCTGTGGGGTGAAAATAATTGTGAAAAATATATTTTAGCCTAAAATTGACATAAGAGAAAAATGCAGGGCTTTGGATTAGGGTCTCATTGGAATGACAACCTCCAGCAATATAATATTCCATCCAAACTGCACTGGAGTTTCACCTTAGATTATGGATTCATGGGACATGGAGTTTGAGCCCATAGCCTCATGATCTAAAAACAAAAATGCTTCCTACTGAGTCCAGTGCATGAGACATATTGGTAATGCATGACCCATCTTTCACTCTCCAGTAACTTGAGCTCATCCAAAACACTGCTGGCTGCATCCTAACTCACACAAAAACGAGTTCATTCTTCACCCCTGTGCCCCTGGTCCAGCAACACCTTGACATTTCAATTCTCATTCTTGTTTTCAAATACCTTCATGGACTCACCCCTCTTCGTTATCTACTCCAACCCTACAACTCACCAAATTCTCTGCACTCCATTTCTGACTCTTACACATCCAGCAGCAGGATTACCATTCAATCTGCACCCTATTTTTGGCTTGGGCCTCATTGTAGTTCTCCTCAGCTTTTTGACTATCATGACGACAGTTATCAAAAGGGGTAGTTAAAACTTCTTTGTACACATCAATACCATTTACCCTCTCTTTTAGAGATCTTGAATGATTGGCTGTCGCAGGATGCAGGATGTGACATCATTGCTCTCGATGTCCAGTTGGGCGATGCTCCACTTTATATGTACATTGATAGTTATCCTTTCCTGTTTTTCCTGGCATCGTGTAGCCTGATGGAGCCTGTGTGATGATACATGTGGAACTGATGATGTTCTCCATCCCTTGAGAAAATGGCCTCATTGGTTGAATGGCTGCTATGGTCTGTGGATCTATGGCACCAAGGTGAACATACCACTGAATGGTCATTTGCAGGACCTTTGCATTCATTCCAATGGTATTCACCATTCCAAGAGGAAAAGCTGATAATTATGATGTTCCAAAAAGAACACGGGAAAGACCCTGGCCAGAATTTTCCATTCTAGAGTCTAAGTTTGGTGGTGGTGGTGGGGGTGGTGGGGCGGGGGGCGGGGGGGTGGGGGGGTGGGGCGGGGGGGGGGGGGGGGTGGGAGCGGTGCATGGGAGTGGCCTGGGTCAGCTGATCACATGTGGTCCTCCGCTGGCCAGCACACAGCAACGTGAATCTGGTGGCAGGGGATCGAAGGGCTGGACACCATATTTAAAAGGCACCCAGACAGCCTGCAGTATCCCTTCCACCTTAGCCCAGCCACTGCTCCAGCCTTCCCCACTAACCCTTCCTCCCTTCCTTGGTCACCCTCCACATGACTTGCACCACCACCACCCAGTCTTAGTGCATGCCACTGATGTGAAAGTGAATGTTCTAATTTCTCACTGGCGGGGCTTTTAGGAGGGGGATCTTAATTCTGGCGAGCTGGCCTTTTAGTGAGCATGCACGACATGCTAATGCATACAAAAGGGCTTAACGACATTGATCGTCAGGAAGCTCAACCCCACTTTCAAAGTCCCAAGAACATAATTGCTAAAGTTCATCCCACCATCGGGAAACTGATTTCTGGCCTCACATCAAATGAAGTTCTTGCACTTGCCAAGCTTCCTGCTGCTGCTGGTGAGCCAGAGGTTTCTGCTCCCCGAATCATTCCTCAGGACTATGTTCATTCTGACTGAAATATAAATAGGATTTAATTTGCCTTTACTGCCAAAACAAAAAACAAATCCTTCTAAGTATTTCTACTTTAGTCTGAAGTTGGTGGAGAACTCAGAATTCCGTATGCAACAGCAGTCAAATTTTAGCTGGGTTCTGTTTTGTTAGCTTTGCAGTGTTGTAATGACAAACAGTTTCCAACAATACTACAAGCTGAATTAGTGCAACATTTCTATGTCCACATAGGAGATGTTGAGTAAATGCTAGAAACAGAAGGATGTCTTGGGCTGTAACTTCCATACAGTGGCACTCAGAGTCAATTGCTACTCCGCTCCTTGTTACATACCGTGAAATGAAGCCACACCTTTCTCGCTCGACTTTCCGACTCTAGCCAGGTAAGAAAGGTGCAGAGCAGCAGGTTACTGAAGCCTTGTGTTGAGGCGGCTTTGTCAAAGGGAAGGAAGCCACACCCCCTTATTTATGGCACTAGCTGCCATGAAGCAGGTAGGTTTAAAGGGCCAGCCACTTTGAGAAGCCAGGGGGCAGAATTTTAGATCTTGTGGACGGGTGTAAGATTGTGCATGATGATGTCGGGTGAGCGTCCTGATGGCATTGTTCACACAGGCGATATCTCAGTTGGTGAGCACACGCAAGAGTTGACAGTGTGCCCACCGACAGTTACAAGGCCTATAAAGGCTAATAAAGTATTAATTAAGATCGATTTTTCATTCCCTATCCAACATTACAGTTGGCGAACAGGCAAATCAGCCAGGTGGCCTTTGAATTTTTAAGGAAATCTCATGCACAGACAGGATGAGGTGTCTGACGTTATTTTTTTAAGAATGTATTGACATAATTTTTATTATGTTTATGTTCATGTCAGTGAATCTGATGTGGGGACATTTTTTTCAGGTTTTCCAAATCTTTATTTTGCAGAGTAAAATTCTTCACTCCCCGAGGCAGCTCACTGAGCTCCCCTGTGCCTCCTCCGACTTCCTTGCTTGCCCTCTTCCTGCCCCCACCACAGCAGCGCTGAGTCTTTCAGCCATGAATTACCCAGCCAGTGTGAAATCGTGGTCAGGGGACCATCTTGTGGCTGCTCCCAGGCTCACACCCCCACCCCCCCCCCCACGCCCCCCCCCCCCACGCCCCCCCCACACCCCCTCCCCCCCACGCCCCCTCCCCCCCCACGCCCCCTCCCCCCCACGCCCCCCTCCCCCCCCCCTCCCCACGCAACAAACTGAAAATCCTGCCCAGGAAGAGAGGAATTGGAAAGGGTAGATAGGATTGGGGATGGGGGGGTCGGGTGTTCAGTGAGGGGGTGGTCAGTAGGGGGGGTGGTCAATGGGGGATGGTGGGCAGAAGGGTCAGGTGGTCAGTGGGGCTGTTCAGGTGGTCAGCAGGGTTGGGCAGTGCGGGGCCAGATGGCCAGTGGTGGGGTTCAGGTGGTCAGTGGGGGGGTGAGGGGGGTGCAGATTGGGTGGTCAGTGGGAGGACTCAGGAGGATAGTCGAGCATTGCCTGGGTAGTCTGGGGTGGGATGTAGTTGGGGAGGGGGGCTGCGGACAGTAATCAGGGTGGAGAGAGGAAATTGGGGTGGGGAGGGTAGTCGTGAGGTGTGGGAGGTATTCAGCAGGTGCCAAGGGGTGTCAGGGTGAGGGGGGAGTCCTGTTGGTGGGGTGTGGGGGCTCCTGTTCGAGGAGAAGGGGAACGTCAGAGTGTAGTCGGGGAATGGAAAGGGCATTTGGGGCGTGGTGAGGCAGTCAGGGTGGGGCTGTAGCCGGGAGGTGAGGATGGCAGTCGGTGGGTGGGGGTGAAAGTCGGGGGGTGGGGTGGCGAGGGTAGTCAGAGTGGGGGGGATATTTGGCAGTGGGGAGATGGGTAGTCAGGGATGGGGAGGGCAGTCAGGGAGATGAGGGTTTTGTTGGGGTGTCCATTGGGCAGCCAAGAGGTAGTCAGGAAGGTAGGAAAATGGTTCGGGTTGGTTGGAGGTTCCCATGAGGAGTGTCGGGGAGTGTGGGGGTAGTCAAGGGGTCCTGTGGAGGGTCTGTGTGAGTCAGTGCTATAGTTACCCAGGAGTTAGAAGTTCTTTTCATTTTTTTTCTGGATAACTATTCCTGTGGAACAGTCAGAACAATCTGAAGTTTGGAATTTTAATCAGAATTTTGGATGGTTCCCAGTGCAGGGCAATTGCCCAACGGATGTTTGAACCTTCCCAGGCAATTGCCATGTAATCATCACCTGAGTATGTCCCGGGAGGTACCCCAGTGCAGCGTTGGGGTACTGACCAGGGACTACGCCCCAGAGCTCAGAGGCTATGGGCCAAATATCTCAGGAACCAGGCATCTTTTATATCTCCCCAATTCATCCCCACACAATTCCTTGCATTTTTAAATCAGACAGCTGCAACATAAGTAATAAAATAATTCTACTGCCTAATTACTGTCTAACATAAGCAGTGAATATTGGAGCCCTGATATTATCAAGTCAAGGGAGATGTAATAGGTAAAGTTAATCATTCCAATTTATGTAGCGCTTCAACATTTGTGAGTCTAATGAAATGGTGTGATTTTGAGCACACGGAATTGGAGTCTGATAAGGACTATAGTTTTCTCTTAGCCTATTTCCTGAAATGATTTAACAGCTTATCATCAAATTTCATGATGCCACAGTACACATATTAACAACGGTCAGGGTGTGTGCGATCAGTGACCAGGTAGCCCAATGGTTTGGAATATGGCTACAAAGAAAAAAACAGAAGGTAAGAGTTAAGTGAAACAGTATCCCACAGGGATCATTGCAGGTATCACTATTGTTCACCATATGGATAAATGCTTTGGGCTCAGAGATTGGAGGTATTTCAATTTCAGGCATTAACCTGCAGGAGTAGCCATGGCATTTGATGCAGCTGTTCCAGATGAGTTTGCAGTCAATGGTGACCCCTTGGATGTTGATGGTGGAGGACTCAGCAATAATGATAGCATTGAATATTGAAGGTGTTATAATCTCTGTAGAAACCGATTAGCTTTTAAAAACAGATTCAAACTCCCAGTTACTGGCTGAACAAATGACATGACAAGTTTTCACATTTTAAAACTTTTACTGTAGCAAATAAATAAGAAATGATTGACTAAACCATAACTTCCGAGCTCCAGGGTGTCATGTTGGGGGGGTGAGGTACACCAAAGATGCACTGAGGAATCCCCTTCGGATCTTCTCAGGTAAGGTTTGAATGGCAATTACCTGGAAGCACAAACTTCCCCTGGGCAATCGCCCTGCACTGGGAACCATCCGACAATGCAATTTAAATTGGATGGTTCTGACTGGATTACATTAAAACCTCTTCTAACTTCTGGGTAACTGTTGTACAGAATCCAGGGGACTCCCCCACCCCCCTGACCACCTAGGGTTGTCCTCCCCACCTACTCGGCTAACCCCTACCAGGAGACTACCCCCAACACCCCCCAACTACCACCCCACAGGACTCCCCCACCTCCAAGAGATTGCAACTCTGACAGGAACTTCCCACCCCATGGGAATCCTCCACACCCACAGGGACTTTCCCTCCCACACACCAGGCCTGATTGTCACCCCTAACCCCACCCCCATCCCCAGCCCGACCCAACCCAACAGCCCCAACCCCAGGCTTGACAGCCCGACCAGACCTGACATCAGACCTCAGCCCCCCCAAGACTAGGCAACCACCCCCTCCAAGGCCCAAAACCTTCCCCCCAAAGCCTGACACAACCTGATACTCCCACCCCGGCGGCCCAACATCCGACACCCCTACCCGATCACAACACCCTATCCCCCACAAGGCCCAAGGCCTGCACCCCCACCTCCCACTGTCTGATTCTCCAAGCCCCCCCAAGGTCCGAGGTCCAAACCCCCCACTGCACCCGCCCCCAGGGTCCAAGGCACAACACCCCACCCCCACTCCCCCCTAGGTCCGAAGTCTGAGATTGGGCCTCAACCCAAGGTTCAGCCCCTTCTGAGGTCTGAGGCCAGACACCGCAGCCCTCTTTGAGGTCCAAGACCTGGTCCCCAAACCCCACCCCGAGCTCCAAGGCCCAAGCCCCCAGCCCTCCCCAAGGCCTGACCCCGCCCCCCCCCCCCCCCCAACGAGGTCTGACCCCCAGCTCCAAGGTCCAAAGCCCTGAGATCCAAGGCCCAACCCACCAACCCCCACAACCTCCAACCTCCCCCATTGAATCCTGAGGCCCCCTACAACGCCAGCCTCACCCTGAGGTCTGACCTTCCCACCCCCCTGACCTTCCACCCGATCCCCTCACTCGACATCCACCCCCTGACCCACCCAACACCCCCAACCATGAAATTACACTTCCTTTATCAAACAGTCCACAGTTGCTGCCTCATTCCAATTGGTTCATTTACCCCCTTTCGCTCTGTAGTAACTTTGAGTGACAGTCTCCAAGTGCTTTCTTCAGTTTTCAGAGGGTTTCCTAGGGGAAGTGGTGGGGTAGGGGTATTGTCACTGGACCCATAATCCAGAGACCCAGGGTAATGCTCTGGGAACCAGGGTTCAAATTCCACCACAGCAGATGGTGGAATTTGAATTCAATAAAAATCTGGAACTATAAGTCTAGCAATCACAATGGACCTATTGTCAATTGTTGTAAAAACCCACTTGGTTCACTAATGCCCTTCAGGGGAAGGAAATCTGCCATCCTTACCTGGTCTGGCCTACACAGCAATGTGGTTGACTCTGAAATGGCCTAGCAAGCCACTCAGTTGTATCAATCCGCTACAAAGTCACAAAAAAAGAATGAAACCAGATGGACCTGGCATTGACCTGGGCACCAGAAATGACAACGGCAAAATCAGCTCTGTCAACCCTGCAAAGTCCTCCTTACTACCATCTCAGGGTAAAATTGGGAGATCTGGCTCACAGACTATTACAAGCAACAACCTAACATGATCATTCTCATAGAATCTTACCTTACAGATAATATCCCAGACATCACCATCACTACAATCTTCAGCCAGAAGTCCCCAGCATCTTAGATGCCAGTCTTCAGCCAATTCGATTCACTCTATGTGCTACAAGCAAACAGCTGAAGGCACTGGATGCTGCAAAGGCTATGGGCCCTGACAATATTCCAGCAATAGTACTGAAGATTGTGTTTGCACATGAACAAGGGAGAGACCTCATCCTGAGTGAGACACAGCCAGAGTGAGTGTGGGTATTGGCAATTTGGTGCACAGTGGGAATTTGGTGCATAGGGGAAGAGGTGCTCTTTGCATTTTTTCTTTGCTATCCAACTTCTTAAATCTTTAGAGAGTGGTCTTGCCCTGCTGGAGCAGTAGAGGCTACAAGGGAAAGGAGTGACCGGTAAGTAGTGGGTAAGGTCTTTACTACTTTAATCACATAGTTTAAGGTCTTTTGTGGTTTATAGTTTGTATATTCTATAGTAATGAAGATCAGGAAAGAAGGGCCCTAGAGTAATTGATTTAAAAGGTTTAATTTAAAGGGATAAGTCATGGCAGGAAAGCTCAAAGCCGTGGTGTGCTCCTTGTGCTCTATGTGGGAAGCCGGGAACATTTCCAGTGCCCGGGACCAGCATGTGTGCAGGACGTGTGTCCAGCTGCAGCTTCTGGAAGCTTGGATTTCAGAGCTGAAATGGCGGCTGAGGACATTGTGGAGCATCTGCGAGTCTGAGAGCATCGTGGATAGCACGTTTAGAGTGGTGGTCACACCGCAGCTGAAGGTACCTGAGGAAGGAAGGGAATGGGTGACCACCAGGCAGTCCAAGAAAAACAGGCAGGTAGTTCAGGAGTCCCCTGGGGTCCTGCTCACAAATCAGTATTCCATTTTTGAGGCTGATGAGGGCGCTGGTTCCTCCAGGGAGTGCGGACAGAGCCAAGCTTCTGGCACCACAAGTAGCCTGTCTGTACAGGAGGGGAGGAAGAGAGGAAGAGCAATAGTAATAGAGGATTCTATAATCAGGGGAACAGATAGGCGCTACTGTGGCCATCAATGTGATTCCAGGATGGTATGTTGCCTCCTTGGTGCCAGGGTCTGGGATGTCACTGAACGGCTGCAGGGCATCCTGAAGGGGGAGGGTGGTAAGGCAGAGGTCATGGTACATGTTGGTACCAATGAAATAGGTAGAAAGAGGAATGAGGTTTTGAATCAAGAATTCAGGGAGTTAGGCAGTAGACTAAAAAGCAAGACCTCTCGAGTTGTAATCTCTGGAGTACTCCCAGTGCCACTTGCTAGCGAGCTCAGAAATAGGAGAGTAGCGCAAACAAATATGTGGCTTAAGAGTTGGTGCAGGAGGGAGGGTTTTAGATTCCTGGATCACTGGGACCATTTCTGGGGAAGATCGGACCTGTACAAGCGGGACAGTCTACATCTGAACCAGAGTGGGACTAACATCCTTGCGGGCGGGTTTGCTAGTGCTGTTGGGAGGAGTTTAAACTAATTTGGCAGGGGGAGGGGACACAGAATGTTAGCAGAATAGGGACAAATCATAATACAGTAAAACAATCAAGTCAGAGGGAGTACAGCTGCATTAAGTTTCAAAGGAGTAAGGCAAGGCTGGATGGCCTCTACTTTAATGCCAGGAGTATTACAGGTAAAACGGATGAGTAAGGGTGAGGATTGACACGTGGAATTGTGATATAGTAGCCATCACAGAGACGTGGTTGAGGGAGGGCCAGCATTGGCAGCTCAAAATTCCAGGATATAGAATCTTCAGCTGAGATGGGTTGCATCTAAACTGGAGGGGCACCAATATCCTGGCTGCGAGATTTGCTAGTGTCACTCGGGAGGGTTTAAGCTAGTATGGCAGGGCGGTGGGAACCAGAGCAATAGGTCAGCAGGTGAAATAAATGTCTGGGAACCAGTGAATATGGCCAGTAGGACTAAAAGGAAGGGCAGGCAAGGAGAAATTACTGAACACAGTGGGACTGGGCATCTGAAATGCATTTGTTTCAATGCGAGAAGTATAACAGGCTAGGCAGATGAGCTTAGATCTTGGATTAGTACTTGGGACTATGATGTTATTGCTATTACAGAGACTTGGTTGAAGGATGGACAGGATTGGCAGATAAACATTCCAGGATTTAGATGTTTCAGGCAGGATAGAGAGGGATGTAGAAGAGGTGGGGAGTTGCATTGCTGGTTAAGGGGAATATCACAGCTGTACGACAGGAGGACACTTCGGTGGGCTCATGCAGCGATGCAGTATGAGTAGAGCTCCGGAATAGGAAGGGTGTAGTCACAATGTTGGGGGTTTACTATAGGCCTCCCAATTGCCGGCGGGAGATTGAGGAACAGTTATGTAGGGGGTGCTGGGTGTTTGGATGGTGCAGAATTTGTAAGGTGCATCCAGGACGGCTTCCTGAGACAATATGTAGATAGTCCAACTAGGGAAGGGGCAATACTGGACCTGGTATTAGAGAATGAACCCGGCCAGGTGGTCAAAGTTTCAGTAGGGGAGCATTTTGGGAAAAGTGACCATAATTCAGAAGGTTTCAAGGTACTGGTGGATAAGGATAACAGGAGTCCTTGGGTTAAGGTGTTTAATTGGGGGGGTGGCTAATTATAACAATATTAGTCAGGAACTGAGGAATCTAGACTGGAGGCGGATGTTTGAAGGCAAATCAACAACTGACATGTGGGGGGCTTTCAAACATCTGTTGATAAGAATTCAGGACCGGTATGTTCCTTCTAGGATGAAGGATAAGCATGGCAAGTTTCAGGAACCTTGGATAACAAAGGATATTGCAAGATTAGTCAAAGAGAAAAGGGAAGCATTCGTAAGGGCTAGAAGGCTGGGAACAGATGAAGCCCGTGGAGAATACAAAGAAAGTAGGAAGAAACTTAAGCAGGAGGGCTAAAAGGGGTCATGAAAAGTCGCTGGAAACCAGGATTAAGGAAAATCCCAAGGCCTTTTATACATTTGTAAAAAGCAGGAGGGTAGCCAGGGAAAGGGTAGGCCCACTCAGGGACAGAGGTGGGAATCTGTGTGTGGAGCCAGAAGAAGTGGGAGAGATACTAAATGACTACTTCTCATCAGTATTCACCAAAGAGAAGGACTTAGCGGTCGATTTGTCTAGGGAAGAGTGTGTGGATAGCCTAGATCATGTTGAGATCAAAAAAGAGGAAGTCTTAGGTGTCTTGAAGAATATTAAGGTGGATAAGTCCCCTGGGCCAGATGGGATCTACTCCAGAGTAGTGAGGGAGGCAAGGGAGGAGATTGCTGGGGCCTTGACAGAAATCTTTGTATCCTCACTGGCTACAGGTGAGGTCCCAGAGGACTGGAGAATGGCCAATGTTGTTCCACTGTTTAAGAAGGGTAGCAGGGATAATCCAGGAAATTACAGGCCGGTGAGCCTTACGTCAGTGGTAGGGAAATTATTGGAGAAGAATCTTTGTGACAGGACTTACTACCATTTGGAAGCAAATGGGTGTATCAATGAGAGGCAGCATGGTTTTGTGAAGGGGAGGTCGTGTCTCACTAACTTGATCGAGTTTTTCGAGGAAGTGACAAAGATGATCGATGATGGAAGGGCAGTGGATGTTATCTACATGGATTTCAGTAAGGCCTTTGACAAACTGGTACAGAAGGTAAAGTGGCACAGGATCAGAGGTGAGCTGGCAGGATGGATACAGAATTGGTTTGGTCATAGAAGACAGAGGATAGCAGTGGAAGGGTGCTTTTCTGAATGGAGAGCTGTGACTAGTGGAGTTCCGCAGGGATCAGTGCTGGGACCTTTGCTGTTTGTAGTATAAATAAATGATTTGGAGGAAAATGTAACTGGGCTAATTAGTAAGTTTGCAGACAACACTAAGTTTGGAGGAGTTGCAGATAGTGAAGATGATTGTCAAAGGATACAACGGGATATAGATCGGTTGGAGACTTGGGCGGAGAAATAGTAGATAGAATTTAATCCGGACAAATGCGAGGTAATGCATTTTGGAAGGTCTAATACAGGCAGGAATTATACAGTAAATGGCAGAACACTTAAGTGCGTTGACGGGCAGAGGGATCTGGGTGTACAGGTCCACAGGTCACTGAAAGTGGCAACGCAGGTGGATAAGGTAGTCAGGAAGGCACATGGCATGCTTGCCTTCATTGGCAGGGGTATTGAATATAAAAGCTGGGAAGTCATGCTGCAGCTGTATAGAACCTTGGTTAGGCCACACTTGGAATATTGCATGCAATTCTGGTCACCACATTACCAGAAGGATCTGGAGGCATTGGAGAGGTTTACCAGGATGCTGCCTGGTCTGGAGGTTATTAGCTATGAGGAGAGGTTGGAGAAACTCGGATTGTCCTCACTAGAGCGACGGAGATTGAGGAGCGACTTGATAGAAGTTTACAAAATTATGAGTAGCATGGACAGCGTAGATAGTTAGAAGCTTTTTCCCAGGGTGGAAGAGTCAATTACTAGGGGACATAGATTTAAGGTGAAAGGAGAAAACTTTGGAGGAGATGTGCGAGGCAAGTTTTTTACACAGAGGGTAGTGAGTGTCTGGAATTCGCTGCCAGAGGAGGTGGTGGAAGCAGGTACGATAGTGGTGTTTAAGAGGCAGCTTGACAAATACATGAATAGGATGGGAATAGAGCGATACGGACCAGCGCAGGCTTGGAGGGCCGAAGGGCCTGTTCTTGTGCTGTACTTTTCTTTGTTCTTTGTTCTTTGTTCTTTGAGACAGGGGAGGGGGTAAAAGAGGAGGAGGTGTTGCATTATTAGTTAAGGAGTCAGTTACTGCAGTAAGGAGAGATGATATCTTGGAGAGGGCAGCTTGAAGCTTTGTGGGTAGAGCTTAGGAATAAAAAAGGGGCAGCCACATTGTTAGGTGTTTATTATAGACCCCAGATAGTCAGCAGGAAATTGAGGAGCAAATGTGTGCACAATTTGCGGTGGTGTGTAAAAACAATAACAATAGAATTATATTAGGTGATTTCAACTTTCCCAACATTAATTGGGATAGACATAGTGTTAAGGCTTGAAATATGTATAGGAGAACTTTTTAGGTCAATATGTAGAGGGTCCAACAAGGGACAGCGCAGTGTTGGACTTAATTCTGGGGAATGAAGCCAGACAGGTGGCTGAGGTGGTGGTGGGGGAGCATTTTAGTGATAGCGACCACAACATGGTACAGTTTAAGCTTGTTATGGACAAAGAAATCGACAAGTTGCAAAAAAATGTTTTGGATTGGGGGAGAGTGGATTTTAGCAAAATAAGGCAGGATCTGGCCAAGGTAGACTGGGAACAGCTATTTGCGGGGAAATCTGCAGAGAAACAGTGGGGAGTGTTCAAAAAGGAAATGGGGAGGGTACAGGCTCAACATGTTCCCTCTAGGGTTATAGGAAGGAATAACAAGCCCAGAGAACCATGGATGACCAGAGATATTCAAGATACGATGAGAAGGAAAAGAGAGGCTTTTAGCAGGTACAAGGGAAGCAATACAGCGGAGGCATTAGTGGAGTACAGAAAGTGCAGGGTGGAGCTTAAGAAAGAAATTAGGAGAGCATAGAGGGAATATGAGAAAGCTTTGGCTGGTAAATTAGGGAAAATGCCAAGATGTTCTATAAGAATATCAATGGGAAGAGGATAACCAGGGAAAGAGTAGGGTCCATTAGGGACCATGGGTCAATCTATGGATGAAGCCGGAGGACATCGCTAGAGTGTTGAATGAATACTTCACATCCGTCTTCACCCAAGAGAATGAGGATGAAGATATCGAACTCGGGGAGAGAGACTGCGAGGTTCTTAAGCAAGTTGATAAAGGGAGTGACAAGGTATTGGAGGTGTTGGCAGGCTTAAAAGTGGAGAAATCTCCAGGTCCAGATGATTTGTGTCCCAGACTGCTGAGGGAGGCAAGGGAGGAGATCGCAGGGGCTCTGACCCAAATTTTTGATTCCTCTCTGGCCACGGGGGAGGTGCCAGAGGACTGGAGAACAGCTAATGTGATTCCGCTATTTAAGAAGGGTTGTAAAGATAAGCCAGGGAACTCACAGGCCAGTGAGTCTCACGTCAGTGGAAGGGAAACTATTGAAGAAAATTCTGAAGGAGTGAATCTATCTCCACTTGGAGAAGCAAGGTTTGATAAGGGATAGTCAGCATGGCTTTGTCAGAGGGAGGTCATGCCTAACAAATTTGATTGAATTTTTTGAGGAGGTGACCAGGTGTGTAGATGAGGGTAGTGCAGTTGATGTAGTTTATATGGATTTCAGCAAAGCCTTTGACAAGGTCCCACATGGGAGACTTATAAAGAAGGCAAATGTACATGGGATACAGGGTAATTTGATAAGGTGGATTCAAAATTGGCTTAATTGTAGGAGACAGAGGGTGATGACAGATGGATACTTTAGTGATTTGAAGCCAGTGTCCAGTGGCGTCCCACAGGAATCTGTGCTGGGTCCCCTATTATTAGTCATTTATATAAACGACATAGACGACCTGATCAAGGTGTACAAGGTTATGAGGGGCATGTACAGGGTGGATAGGGAGCAGCTGTTCCCCTTAGTTGAAGGGTCAATCACAAGGGGACATAAGTGGGGGGTAGGATTAGTAAGTTTGTGGATGACACAAAGATTGGCTGGGTGGTTAACAGTGAGGTTGAGTGTGTTGGGCTACAGAAGATATAGACGGGATGGTCAAATGGGCAGATAAGAGGCAGATGGAATTTAACCCTGAAAAGTGTGAGGTGATACACTTTGGAAGGAGTAATTTGACAAGGAAGTATTGAATGAACAGCATGACACTAGGAAGTTCTGAGGAACAAAGGGACCTTGGTGTGTGTGTCCATAGATCTCTGAAGGCAGAGGGGCATGTTAGTGGGGTGGTGAAAAAGGCATATGGGCCACTTGCCTTTATCAATCAAGGCATAGATTACAAAAGTAGGGAGGTCATGTTGGAGTTGTATAGAACCTTGGTGAGGCCACAGCTGGAGTACTGTGTGCAGTTCTGGGTGCCACATTATAGGAAGGATGTGATTGCACTGGAGGGGGTGCAGAGGAGATTCACCAGGATGTTGCCTGGGATGAAACATTTAAGTTATGAAGAGAGGTTGGATAGACTTGGGTTGTTTTTGTTGCAGCAGAGAAGACTGAGGGGCGACCTGATCAAGGTGTACAAGGTTATGAGGGGCATGTACAGGGTGGATAGGGAGCAGCTGTTCCCCTTAGTTGAAGGGTCAATCACAAGGGGACATAAGTTCAAGGTGAGGGGCAGGAGGTTTAGGGGGATATGAGGAAAACCTTTTATCCCCAGAGGGTGGTGACAGTCTGGAATGCGCTGCCTGGGAGGGTGGTGGAGGTGGGTTGCCTCACATCCTTTAAAAAGTACCTGGATGAGCACTTGGCACGTCATAAATTCAAGGATATGGGCCAAGTGCTGGTAAATGGGATTAGGTTGGTAGGCCTGATGTTTCTTACATGTTGGTGCAAACTCAATGGGCAGAAGGGCCTCTTCTGCACTGTGTGATTCTATGATTCTGTGATTTGCTGCATCCCTAGCCAAGCTGTTCCAGTAGAGCTACAACACTGGCATCTACCCAGCTATGTGGAAAATTGCCCAGGTATGTCCTGTACACAAAAAGCAGGACAAATCCAACCCAACCAATTACCGTCCCATCAGTCTACTCTCCCTCATCAGTAAAGTAATGGAAGGGGTCATCAATAGTGCTATCAAGCAGCACTTGCTTAGCAATAACCTGCTCAGTGATGCTCAGTTTGGGTTCTGCCAGGGCCAGTCAGCTCCTGACATAATTTCAGACTTGGTTCAAACATGGACCAAGGAGCTGATCTCCCGAGGTGAGGTGAGAGTAACTGCCCTTGACATCAAGGACGCATGTGACCGAGTGTAACATCAAGGAGCCCTCGCAAAACTGGAGTCAATGGGAGTCAGGGGGAAAACTCTCCACTGGTTGGAATCACACCTAGCATAAAGGAAGATGGTTGTTGGAGGTCAGTCATTTCAGTTCCAGGACATCACCACAGGAGTTCCTCAGGGTAGTGTCCTCGGCCTAACCATCTTCAGCTGCTTCATCAATGACCTTCCTTTCATCATAAGGTCAGAAGTGGGGATGTTCACTGATGATTGCACAATATTCAGCACCATTCGTGACTCCTCAGATACTGAAGCAGTCCATCTCCAAATGCAGCAAGATTTGGACAATATCCAGGCTTGGGCTGGCAAGTGACAAGTAACATTCGCACCACACAAGTGTCAGGCAATGACCATCTCCAGCAAGAGAGAATCGAACCATTGCCTCTTGATGTTCAATGGCATTACCATCACTGAATCCCCACTAGCAACACCCTAGGGGTTACCATTGACCAGAAACTGAACTCAACTAGCCATATAAATACTGTGGCTATAAGAGCAGGTCAGAGGCTAGGAATCCCACAACAAGTAACTCACCTCCTGTGTCCCCAAAGCCTGACCACCATCTACAAGGCACAAGTCAGGAGTGTGATGGAATACTCCCCACTTGCCTGGATGAGTGCAGCTCCCACAACACTCAAGAAGCTTGACACCATCCAGGACAAAGCAGTCCACTTGATTGGCACCACATCCATAAACATTCACTCCCTCCACCACCGACGCACAGTAGCAGCAGTGTGATGGTACCATCTACAAGATGCACTGCAGGAATTCACCAAGGCTCCTTCAACAGCACCTTCCAAACCCTCAACCACTACCATTTAGAAGGGCAGCAGATAGATGGCAACACCACCACCTGGAAGTTCCCTTCCAAACCACTCACCATCCCAGCTTGGAAATATATCGCCATTCCTTCACCGTCTCTGGGTCAAAATCCTGGAACTCCCTTCCTAACAGCACTGTGGGTGTACATACACCACATGGGCTGCAGCGGTTCAAGAAGGCAGCTCACCACCACCTTCTCAGGGGCAACTAGGGATGGGCAATAAATGCTGGTCCAGCCAGGGAAGATCACATCCCATGAATGAATTTTTTAAAAACCCACCACTGGTAGTAAAGTCTGTTCTATTGATTCTTTTTCCCCCTGGCCATGCCAGGACAAATCTCCTGGATTCCTTAGATGGCTGCAGGAGGCACCTCTTCTGCTAGAGACTGTCTCATTCCCACATCTAGCTGTGGTAGCTCATAAAGCCAAGCAGTCTCTTCCACCTGTTGACCATAAAAGAACGAACTGCCTATCTGTGATATTCATTGATTTTTAGGGAAGCCTGTAACCTGATCTCAAAACTGTCTTCCTCTGCTCTCTTCCCCATGGCAATGGGAAACACATTCAGATGGAAATGCTAATTAGCTACCCTTCCATCTTCAAGGTAAATAGACAGTTTACAGCACAACTGTTTACAACCCAGTACCTTCAATACCTTTGTGGGACTTTGGAAAGCTCTGAGTCTACTCATTGTAGACTGCTGCAATTGTTTCTAAGTGTAAATCTTGTACCTTCTTCTGGGTTAAACAATTTAAGTCTTCCTCTGATCTCGAACCACGTAGGCTTACTGTCAAGCAGACTGCAGAACAGGTCACACAGCCCCCTTCATTCACCCTAAATTTAAAGCTACACTCCCAAAATATAATAATCTTATAAACCTCATAATTGTAACAAGAGGAAGTGGTTAGGCTTTGCTTTGTCAGAGGAGGTCATTGCCTGCCACTTGTGTGGCACAGATGTTACTTGCCACTTATCAGCACAAGTCTGATTATTGTCCAGGTCTTGCTGTGAGTTACTGTGATGTAACCAGTACAACAAAACACAGTCATGAAAGCTCTCAATTTGATCTCTTGGCCCATTAAAAATTACTTGGATTATGTGCTGGTGTAGCAGACTGTGGGTTATAGGGAGAAGCGTACATCTACTGGCATGGCCAAAAAGAAATACTGAGTTAAATACACTTTCAACTTTCTCAACTAAAGAAAAATACATAATGGAGAATTTTCAATGTGGAATTCTTTTCCCATTTTGATAATTATTAATTTAAAATATCTCTTTCCTTCACTTAACAATGCTGTTAAAGAGACGTTTCAAGGTAAATTATTGATAAAATAGTTTAAAAAATATTTCGGAGGTTTTGACTGTGAAAGATATCAGTGTGGAGAATAGAATGTGTTTCTCAGTGTATAATGCGAGTAGGATGCAGAATGAAGTTCCCTCTGTGTTGTCTCAACAATCTGCCTTAACGTTAACTTAAAATTTCATCTCCTTTTGCTTCGTCAGTTAGCAGCCTTTTCCTGATGATGCTGGATCTGAACAGGAATGAAGAATCATAGGGATCATGCAGATCTGGAGAAAACACGATGCCCATTGATGCAGCCCTCTTCCAATATGGTAAGGCTGGTGTGAGGGTTGACACAGGTTGCTTTCTGGAAATGTATTTTTCAATGGATTCCATATCTTCCTGTATGTAACAAAGAGTGTAACAAAGAGTGTAAGTACTGGTCTTAAGAAAGGAAAACATGGCTCTTCCCCAACATTTTTTAAGTTTTCATGTTCAATTCCACTCAAATTCCTGAAATCCCCTCATTCTGACTGTCGTAAAGGTTTTTTGTGAATGTTCCTACTCAGTGCGTATTGATATGGAACAATAATCATAGCATAAATGTTTGAAAGAGTAAGGACAAATTGCCCTCAATTGCTAATTTCACTAAACTGTAGTTCTGTTCAAGTGGAAATGTCAACAATAATAAATATTCAGTTCATACATCCACCTGCCTGATCACCCTGTTCCATTAGGTTTAATATTTGCACTTGGATATTATATCATTACACACAAGTTGCTCCACATAGTGAGGTTGCAGTCTGTGCTCTTAGTGTGTGTGAGTGTGTGTGAGTGTGTGTGTGTATGTGCTGTCTGTGCTCTGTGTGTGTGTGGAGTGTGTGTGTGTGTGTGTGTGCTCTGTGTGTGTGTGTATATGTGTGTGTGCAGTCTGTGCTGTATGTGTGTGTGTGTGTGTGTGCAGTCTGTGCTCTGTGTGTGTGTGTGTGTGTGTGTGTGCAGTCTGTGCTCTGTGTGTGTGTGTGTGTGTGTGCTGTCTGTGCTCTGTGTGTGTGTGTGTGGGTGTGTGTGTGTGTGTGCTGTCTGTGCTCTGTGTGTGTATGGAGTGTGTGCGTGTGTGTGTGTGTGCTCTGTGTGTGTGTGTATATGTGTGTGTGCAGTCTGTGCTCTGTGTGTGTGTGTGTGTGTGTGTGTGTGCAGTCTGTGCTCTGTGTGTGTATATGTGTGTGTGTGTGAATGTGCTGTCTGTGCTCTGTGTGTGTGTGTGTATGTGCTGTCTGTGCTCTGTGTGTGTGTGTGTGTGTGTGTGTGTATGTGCTGTCTGTGCTCTGTGTGTGTGTGTGTGTGTGAGAGTGTGTGTGTGTATGTGCTGTCTGTGCTCTGTGTGTGTGTGTGTGTGTGTGTGTGTGTGTGTGTATGTGCTGTCTGTGCTGTGTGTGTGTGTGTGTGTATGTGCTGTCTGTGCTCTGTGTGTATGTGTGTGTATGTGCTGTCTGTGCTCTGTGTGTGTGTGTGTGTGTGTGTGTGTGTGTGAGTGTGTGTGTGTATGTATTGTCTGTGCTGTGTGTGTGTGTGTGTGTGTGTGTGTATGTATGTGCTGTCTGTGCTCTGTGTGTGTGTGTGTGTGTGTGTGTGCTGTCTGTGCTCTGTGTGTGTGTGGAGTGTGTGTGTGTGTGTGTGCTCTGTGTGTGTGTGTATATGTGTGTGTGCAGTCTGTGCTCTGTGTGTGTGTGTGTGTGTGTGTGTGTGTGTGCTGTCTGTGCTCTGTGTGTGTGTGTGTGTGTGTGTGTGTGCAGTCTGTGCTCTGTGTGTGTGTGTGTGTGTGTGCAGTCTGTGCTCTGTGTGTGTGTGTGTGTGTGTGCAGTCTGTGCTCTGTGTGTGTGTGTGTGTGTGTGTGTGCAGTCTGTGCTCTGTGTGTGTGTGTGTGTGTGTGCAGTCTGTGCTCTGTGTGTGTGTGTGTGTGTGTGTGTGTGTGTGTGTGCAGTCTGTGCTCTGTGTGTGTGTGTGTGTGTGCAGTCTGTGCTCTGTGTGTGTGTGTGTGTGTGTGTGTGTGTGTGTGTGCAGTCTGTGCTCTGTGTGTGTGTGTGTGTGTGTGTGTGCAGTCTGTGCTCTGTGTGTGTGTGTGTGTGTGTGTGTGTGTGTGTGCTCTGTGCTCTGTGTGTGTGTGGAGTGTGTCTGTGTGTGTGTGTGTGCTGTCTGTGCTCTGTGTGTGTGTGTGTGTGTGTGTGTGTGTGTGTGTGTGTGCAGTCTGTGCTCTGTGTGTGTGTGTGTGTGTGTGTGTGTGTGCTCTGTGCTCTGTGTGTGTGTGGAGTGTGTCTGTGTGTGTGTGTGTGCTGTCTGTGCTCTGTGTGTGTGTGTGTGTGTGTGTGTGTGTGCTGTCTGTGCTCTGTGTGTGTGTGTGTGTGTGTGTGTGTGTGTGTGCTGTCTGTGCTCTGTGTGTGTGTGTGTGTGTGTGTGTGTGTGTGTGCTGTCTGTGCTCTGTGTGTGTGTGTGTGTGTGTGTGTGTGTGTGTGTGTGCTCTGTGCTCTGTGTGTGTGTGTGTGTGTGTGTGTGCAGTCTGTGCTCTGTGTGTGTGTGTGTGTGTGTGTGTGTGTGCAGTCTGTGCTCTGTGTGTGTGTGTGTGTGTGTGTGTGTGTGTGTGTGTGTGTGCAGTCTGTGCTCTGTGTGTGTGTGTGTGTGTGTGTGTGTGTGCTGTCTGTGCTCTGTGTGTGTGTGTGTGTGTGTGTGTGTGTGTGTGCTCTGTGCTCTGTGTGTGTGTGTGTGTGTGTGTGTGTGTGTGCTGTCTGTGCTCTGTGTGTGTGTGTGTGTGTGTGTGTGTGTGTGCTGTCTGTGCTCTGTGTGTGTGTGTGTGTGTGTGTGTGTGTGCTGTCTGTGCTCTGTGTGTGTGTGTGTGTGTGTGTGTGTGTGTGCTGTCTGTGCTCTGTGTGTGTGTGTGTGTGTGTGTGTGTGTGCTGTCTGTGCTCTGTGTGTGTGTGTGTGTGTGTGTGTGTGTGTGTGTGTGTGTGTGTGCTGTCTGTGCTCTGTGTGTGTGTGTGTGTGTGTGTGTGTGTGTGTGTGTGTGTGTATGTGTGTGTGTGTGCTGTCTGAGTTCTCGTTCAGCTTGTCTGCTTTGCTTCATCTCATTTTCCACAGCAAATGGGAAGACATATCCGAGAAACATTTGAGAAGTTTTCCTTTTATTTTCTTTACCTTCTGTCCTTGCTGTTTATGTTTTGTTCTGTGTGCATTCCTCCATTATTACATTTGCCAAGTTTACTCTAGTGTTTGCTTCTTCCCGCAGTGATTGCTTCTGCCTGATATTAATTATGCACAACCCACATTGCCTGAAGCGTTGGAGCAGGTAGATAATAGAGGAAATCCGGTGAGACAGGGACTTAGAGATATAACATGCACAGTATGTCTGTCTGTGCATGGAGGTCATTAGCGCTGCATACAATGCATTGACTGTTTGTGTGTCTGCATTGTGATAAGAATGATCAAAAAATAACAAATCAAACATTGCATAATTCTTCGTGTGGCACAAACAACAACTGCAACTGAATATGCAGAAATGAACAGAAGAGTTTTGTTTGTACAGCATGCTCAGTCAGCAATCCCTGATCAGCATTTGGGCCATAAAAAATGACTAACTTTATAACAAGTAATCAAACATTTGAAGTCAAGAGTCTCATTGTCAGCAGAGGTTTGGCAGGCAGTGGGTAGAATATATTTACCACCTGCCTGTGTTACCACTGAGAGGCTCTATTGTCAGATGTCATTGTCAATCAGTTAACAAAGTGCCTGTGCATTTGAAATGCATGTGGGAAAAATGTCAGAGAACCAAGCCCATAAAATGTAGTTAAAGGGCAAGGACCAGCTCTCATGGGAAGGAGGGGTCTGAGAAGAGACCAGAAATGGTGGGACAATTTTTGTGGGGCTTCCAGCAATCCCTTTAAGAGCCATTGATTGGACAGCTCAATGCCAAGTACCAAGCCTTGGATTTATTTGGAAAATTACTTAATTGACTGAAGGAATAATGTTAAATGTTTGACAGTTGTCCTATATATTATTCAAGGCTTGGGTGCTTGGCATTGGGCTGTCCAATCAATGGCTCTTAAAGGGATCACTACATCCCCACAAATTGTTCCACCCATTGCCAGGTGTCACTTCTGTCAGGATTCTTGCACTTATCCAGCATCATTCCTGTGGAAGGACCTGTCACAAAGGCATCAATTGTGTTTATGCTGCCTTTCTGAAATTTAGATAGCTGCTCCTCCGTAAGTTCTGGTGGATGAACTGAAGAACCAACTGCTGCTTTTCATTGCCAATTGGTAATATTGAATTGGCAATCTCAGAATTGGTTACAGTTTTTTCTGTCATGCAGTTACAATATCATGGACCATTCAGCATGAGAAATAAACTTTCCTTCCGGGAGAGAAAAACAATGAAATATACTTTCCAAATTCATTCTGTGTTGCCAAAAATGATAGAAATCTCCATTTGAATTTTCTGTGGTAAAGGGTCATGGAAAAAAATTAAATTGCTGCTTTCGTCTGCCAGCCACCTGTTCTTAATAAAAAAAAATATTTTCCAGTAATTGTACTACTTGGGTGTAAATCTCTGCTTTGAAATGTCCCATGACCTTTCATTGTGTGCTGAGAAGGGAAGTTTCAGGTGAAACAACCGGAAACAATAGTTATTTCACACAGAGCAGACAGCATTCTGGGCATTGCCCCAAACGATATCCCAAGCT
The DNA here is from genome assembly GCA_026770705.1 of Isurus oxyrinchus. NCBI lineage: Eukaryota > Metazoa > Chordata > Chondrichthyes > Lamniformes > Lamnidae > Isurus > Isurus oxyrinchus. Next base: position 902,975 of record JANJGN010000012.1, read on the forward strand.
TGAATTCATTTCTTTTTGATCACATGTTTCTGTCGGTACCACAATGTATAACTAAGATTGAACAGAAGTGTGCCTGTTTCTTTGGAGACATCATTTACTAATTTATATTTTGATATTGTTGCAAAGCCATACTTTATATTGAAAATGACTTTGAGTATTTACTGGCTGAAAATCCCTGACTGAATTTTAAGAAGACTGAGGTTTCATTCCAGTGAATTAAAACCACAGTCCCTGAAATGGCTGAACATTTGCACCACTGTACACGTCAAATTCCAAAGCCATTAAGTGTAGCCAAACTGTCTGCAGGAACCTATCAAAGATAATCACCTGAGAAGAATGTAAATGAACCTCATCACCTGAGCCATTCACAGGAGGTTGAGACTACACCTGGGTGAGGAACGAGCATTAGACCTCAGACAAAGGGATCAGGCTGAGAGAAAAATTCACACAGCCATAATCTAATCAAGTTGAAACAATTTTGCATGAATTATACATGCACAGTTTAAGACAGGATCTGAAAGGTATGGATTGGAAGATACAAGACATGTCTATCCATTTGTTTATTCATTTGCGCCTCAGAGTTCTGGCACATTTCAGCTTTACCTTTCCACTGCAGGTTAAGGTACAGGAAGTATGAAAAGGGTGTACAACTGATTCTCCTTTAATATTTTGAGTTTCTGAACATGCAACAGAAGGACTGCCTTTGATAGACACAAAATCCAGAGGCAAGTTGCCAGATGGATTTGTGGCTAAGAAGAAGGAATTAGACCTACATAACCCTTCATTTTGCAAATCTTGGAGGCAGACTCAGTCACACAGTGGACACATCTGTTTGCCAAAATCTTTTGCATGAGGACCTGAATTAAATAGTTGGTGGTGAGTGTGCCTTAGCTGTCTAAAACCTCAAGGTATCTGGCATATAAAAAGCTGCACTGCATGGATCCTTTCATTACAAAGGAAAGCAAGTTTCTGTCATATAACTCAGAAAGAACCTGCAGTTTGGGGGTTGACAGCGGCTTGAAGCTATTACTTGGAACTAGGTATGTCAATACATGCTGATACCAAAGGTTCACTGCTTGCTGTTCCTGCAGAAGTTCCATACCTCCAGCTGCTGAAAGTGTGTTTCAGTAAGAGATGGATATGCCCATTTTGTGCTCTGGACGATGTTAGCTCCACACTTTATGATGAGCTGTGTTGGTTGGGAGAAGTCCCTAATCTCCAATGACTGATCATCAAATCTATACATGTCAGTTGTCTAATGACAAACTAGTTCTTTGGGTCAAGTTGGCTACAGGATGGCATAGCTGGCAATGGAAGATTGAGCCAATCTTCTACAACAGAGTCAGTAACCTAATACCTCAGCCAGACAGGTCTGACATGCAACAGGGTACTATGGATGACTGAGCAGACAACCCAGCTCATCGATGTAACCTGGAAGGATGAACCTGTCATTGAGGTTAGGACACTCCTTAATCAGCTCCAGTTAACTCTGAAAACCACTGTCTTCATTGGATGGGCAATTCTAGCTGGACAAGCTGCAGGACTGTAATCAGTAGTCTGTGCTAGTAAGCTGCTTAGCTCTAGTTGACAAAACACTACTAGTTTCCTTTACAAACTTAAGAATCTCTATGTCTCATTTCTTTCCAGCCAATAGCTACCTTCTTTGGGCTCAGGTAATTGAACGGTGCCTTTTAGGGGAACAGATTGCCTGATATGTAATTGTGCAATGCACAATCAGAAATTCTGCTCCTTGGATTTCTCTGCAGCTTGGACTGAATATTCCTAAGCATTGGTTCCTGTGTGTGTCAGATACCAGGCTCATGAAACCATAATTTAGACAGATATTGGGACAAGTGCTCAAACAATTGGTCAAAGAGATGGAGCATCTTAAGGGAAGAGAAAGAGGTAGAGAAGCCACAAGTTTTAAGGGCCTACACAGTCGAAGAGATAGGGAGTTCAAGACAAGAAGCTCTTCTCTTCAGGAATAAATACAGCCCGTGAAGCATAACCTACACCACTTACCTTCAGAGAGGAAGGCAGAGAGAGGTAGATCTGCAGGAGGAACACAGCCTGGAGAGTGATAAATACCACCTGAAGAGTGAGGGCTGCACCACTTGCCTTCAATGAGAGAGGCGGAGAGAAACACAGACTGGGGTGTAGATAAATATAGCCCCAGGAGTGCGGGTGTAGTGATTGTAGGTAAACCTTATCTACTGCTTTTAGAAGGTCACTGACAAGTTAGCCCAAAGTGTGGTTAATCTTAGGGGTGGAGCTTTCTAGTCATGGACCTGGTTCAAGCATGTGGCTTCTACAAGAACTTTGTAAATAAAGTTACCTGTTTCAAGTAAGAAACCTGTCCAGGACATCAAGTTTATTACAGTTGGCGACTAGGATGCTGCACCATGCCTCATGAATATGAGCACATCAATTCTTAAGGAAAGAAAGGAAAGTATACTCACCAATCATGCCACTCTTTGGCAGAATCAACCTTTATGACTCACTCATGGAAGACTGGAGCCAGTTCATAGAGCACCTAGGTTTTTATTTCGTGCTGAATGAAATAACAGTAGAGGAAAAGCAGGAAGCAATTCTTTAAGTGTCTGCAAGAGCATGACATATAAACCCATCCTTGTCACCAATTTTAATACACTTGGTATACTGGACAATAATTGTAATAAACCTGGCGTACTGGACAATAATTGTAATACACTTGGTGTACTGGACAATAATTGTAATAAACTTGGAGTACTGGACAGTAATTGCAATTAACTTGGCGTACTGGATAGTAATTGTAATAAACTTGGCCTACAGGACAGTAATTGTAATAAACTTGGCGTCCCTGATGGGTACCGGACAGGTTTCTTGCTTGAAATTGTAGATTACAGTTTCTTTTTGTTTGTTCAAAACTTGCGGAATATTTTTTTGCTGTATTTCAAAAACAGACATCTTGAATCTCAACTTCATCTACTTTAAATGAAACATTATTGGTCCCTAAATGAACCGCTCCCCATGTCTTGGGATCTGGCCAAGGATTGTAACCAAAGCCACTGACACCCACTGATTACATTTGATTACACTAACCTGTTTGCACCACCCTGCTTCCTGTAAGAATTCCATTCTCCTAGTTTATCTGTCTCCAGCACATTTGTTCTGGTGATGCTACCTTCCATATTGGTGTTTCCAATATGAATTTTTCTTTCCTCAGCCAAGGTCTGTACCCCGCTGTCTATGGACAGGGTCTTTGTCCATTTCTCTTCCATTTCACATACTTCTGCCCTTGCCCCATCTCATCCCCCAATTCACAGAGCCCTGTCTTCACATCCACCTCACCACCTTCCATATTCAACAGATCATCCTTCCCAACTCCACGATCTTCAGTGTGATGCCACCATCAAATGTATCTTCCCTTCCTCTCCCATTTCAGCTCTCCAAAGGGACCATTCCCTTTTGTGACACATTGGTCCACTCCTCAATCACCAACAACAGCTCTCTCCTTCCCACAGCACCCTTCTATGAAAACATAAGAGCAGAACACCTTCCCTTTACCTACCCCCTTCCCACCCTCCAAGGCACCAAACACTCCTTCCAAATGAAACTTGTACTTCTTTCAATTCATTGTACTGTATTTGCTACTCTCAATGTGGTCTCCTCTACACAGGGGAGACCAAACACAGAATGTCCGGTCCCGCTGCAAGTCTGGCTGGGGTGCCACCTCGCCCATGGCAGCTCCTGCCCATGACGGGGCCAGAAAATCCCAGCTGAGATTACAGTTACGCAGCTATTTAGTCTTATAACAGTTCCCAAAATTTCTACTGAACTTGAATTCCAACTACACACCCCTTTCAGGCAACAGCACAAAATAGATTCTTAAGCTATAATCTTAGATTCTTAATCTATAAAACATCCAGCAAGATTACCTGGAAAAGGCGGGAGAATGGGGTTGAGAAATTTATCAGCCATGGTTGAATGGTGGAGCAGACTTGATGGGCCGAATGGCCTAATTTCTGCTCCTATGTCTTATGGTCTTATTACCACAAGCACCTACTCTTTCTATAAGGGAGGTATTTCACAGTTTCTTTCTCCCTCTCACTTGACAGTGAAACTCCAAAGGCTTTTAACACAACGTTAGTTGCTGGAGCAGCAAACTTTTCCAGAGTAGCTAAAGGCTGCTTTTCACAGTGCATCTATCAAGATCTCACACAGCTTTCCATCCTTCTTTATATATATTTTATCCCTCTTGACCTGTAAATTCCATTATTTTAACCTGTCTTTGGAAGTTAATACAAGAATCTTCCATGTCATTATGGCAGCATTTTTGGGAAAAGTAAATGTAATAACTTTGCCAGTAGTGAACACCTTACCGTGTCCCTTTGAAACACCTTACCGTGTCCCTTTGAAACACCTTACCGTGTCCCTTTGAAACACCTTACCGTGTCCCTTTGAAACACCTTACCGTGTCCCTTTGAAACACCTTACCGTGTCCCTTTGAAACACCTTACCGTGTACCTTTGAAAAGCCAACAACCTCTCCCCTTATTTCAAAACGTAAATTCCATTTTGCTTAGCTCATCCGTTAGCTTTTCAGATATTTGTTTTTTACACGTAGCTGATTCAAACCTTGCAGTCTAACAGTCTAACAGTCTACACTTACTTAAATTATTCACACACACAGAAACACACACATGCACAAACATAAGCCTGCTTTAAAGTATCCAGCAGCAATATCAGGAAATATATGATAGTTCCTTTACAATCTGAAACTATCTTGTGAGCTAATTTCCTTTATTTGCACATGCACCAGATGGCATGGTGCTCAGCATTAGAGAATCTGCTGTTTAACCTTTACAGGTTTGTGTTTGCTTGAATTTAATGGGTCAGGTTTTGCAGTAGAAAAAGAGGTGCGTCTATCAGTACTCACCTTTATGAAGGAGTAAATCGAACAACAACCTCCAGTGCATACACACTTAAATGCCAAAATCAGGAAGTTGGAGTCTGAGTTTCCCTGATTCTCCAATAGCATTCCCATTGAAGTCAATAGAGTTTACAATGGCTCATCCCTGCTGTGATGGGCCGTAAAATACAGTCAATGTTTCTGGCCCTGAAATTTTAATTTTGCAAGTGAGTCGTTTCATTCCTTCAGATTTTAATTGCTGTTGGAATTTTCAAAATATTTTTGAAAACCTTAATTTTTGTTACCCTTTTCAGTCTGCTTCTATTATCTCTCTCTCTCTCTCTTCATTCTATTATTATTTCCCTCTCTTTATTTCACTTTCTATTCATGAGTTGGCATTGAATTAAAGGCCAGGATCTTCGGGTCAGCCAACAGGGGCGGGTCCCGCTCGCCAACCCATAAAATGATATGCGGTGATGTCAGGCATGCGTCCCATTGTCACCATGCGTCATTCAGATCTTCAATTCAGCGGGAGTGCACTGGAGTCGTCTCTGTTCCCAACGAACTGTCAAACGCCTATTAAGGCCATTTAAATTCCAACTGAAATAATTAACTGAGCTGCCCGTCCAACCTTAAGGTTGGGGGGCAGGCGAAGATCTCAGGCGGCCTTCGCATTTATTATGAAACCTCACCCATGGGCAGAATGAGGTTTCATGAAGGTTTTGTCACATGAGGGGACATGTCTTTAATTGTTTTTTTCCCTTTATTAAGATTTTTAAAAATCAATGTAATCTCCCTGAGGCAGCTCTGTGCCTCAAGGAGATTTCTGCGCTCTTTTGCACACATGAGTGAAAGAGCTCAGGCTCCGACTCAGCCTACTCCCCCCACCCTCACAGGGAGCGCTCAGTGCTTCCAGGTGCGCATCACAGTGGGTGGGCATTAATTGGCCCACACCTATAAAATGGCGGCACGCAGCCACGCCCACTCCCACCCAATCCCCCCGACAGGGAGAAAATTCTCCCCAAATATTCTAATTGACACTTCCTCATTCAGATCACATGGGAGAGATTTTAACTCATTCAAAACCCACCTGTTTGCACAGTTAAAACCAGGCCTGCCATGTCTCAGTAAGGATCCTGTGAGTTGGTTGAGTAAGGAGGTACAGAGTTTCTTGCCCTGTTCAACGTGTTCCAGATCCCCTGTGGAGGGTTCTGAGTTGTTTTGGATTTCGAATAACCACAAATCCCCATGCAAAAGTCTATAGAAATCCTAGGGGCAAATGAAAGTGTAACAAATAGCAATTGTCATTCACTCTCTGCTGACACAAAACCTGGACTATTGTATTTTGTCCCAGTAAAGAGATTTTGGCCAGTAAAGAAAGCAACCACAACCCTTTTTTAAAAATAATTTAGGACTTACATGTATGATTCACAGCATAAGGCAGAGTTATAAAGGGGTGATTATGAGATGGCAGCAGCTGCACAAGATCAGTAAATGTTAATATGAATGTTGTAATTACTTAGAGCTTTGTTGGGTGTCATAAACATGTTTTCTTGAAAGAGTGTAGGTTAATATGGCATCTTTCATAGCACCTCAGGACATCCTAAGGTGTTTCACAGTTAGTGAAATTACTGTACTAAGTTTGAATACGTTCTGCTTTATTGGTTGTAATAAGAAGTGATGAGTGCTAATGCTTCATCAGATTCATGGACCAGTAACACTAAAATCTTTGACGTTCCCTTAAACAGTCTCAATCTAAAGATTTTGTCAATGCTAGTGAAAGATTTTATTTAAAGCATTCCTGGAAATAAACTTCCTTTGAAATATATTGGCTATTTGATGATTGTTGTAATTTAAAAATCTATAATTGGGTGAATGTGATACACACAAATTGAGTATTGTACATTGTTAGTCTCAGTTACAGTGCTGTTAATTAAACTGATGCTATTAGATCTATCATGGTTTCCTTTATGAAAGTCCAAGATCTGCTTCTTTGAATTTTGGATGAATATATATATACACAGAAGAAATGAAATTGATTCATTTTTCATATTTTATTTTCAAACAAGTTGCACCTCACAGCAACCTGGAACAGTGGGATCAGCCAACAATATAAAACTATCCCAAATGCTGCACCTTTTGGAAATCTCACTCAGACTAGTCGAAGGTTGTTTTATGTGGGAAATGGTAAAAATGCAGTAGCGGGTGCTGTTCTGAGTCTGAGATTGAAGCAGACTGGGTTGATTGGAAGAATCTTTGCTTTGTATTTTGTTATCAGTATGTGTCTTGCAAGTGCTTGATTCGAAGTCTGATTGCCTGAAATTTCCTATTTGACATCAGCTGTGGCTCAGCTGGTAAAGATTCAAGACTCCCTCCCTCCCTGACTTGGGGCAGGATTTTTAGGTTGGTGAGCGCTGGGGCCCGCTTGCCTTGACACGTAAAATGACGCAGGATGTGTCAGGTAAAAGATCGCACTCTTGGCCTGAGGGAATCCCGCCCCCCCCCCACCCCCCGACAGTCTGCACAGAGAGTGCATAGCGCTTTCTGACGGGCGTTACACTGGGCGGGCCTTCATTGGCCTGCCTGCATAAAATGGCAGCATCGGGGACTTGCCTGCCCGTGCCCACTCCTGCACTTCCCCCCCGATGGGGGGAGAATTCTTCCCTTGAGTACAACATCTGGACTGACACTCTGAGTGCAGTACAAATGAGTGCCGTCTTTCAGATAAGATGTTAAACCTTTCTGGTTTCTAAGATGGATGGATCACATGACACTAGTTTGAAGAAGAACAGGGAGGTTATCTCTAGTATTCTGGCCAATATTTATCCTTTAATCGACATCACAAAAACAAGAGGATCTGGTCATCATCACGTTGCTGTGTATGGGACCTTGCTGTGTGTGAATTGGCTGCTGCACTCCCTACATTGCAACTGTGACTACATTTCAAACATAGCACTGCTATACAGTGCTTTGGAATGTCCTAAAAGGAATTTACCTTTAAAAAGAAATTTGAACTTCCAAGAATTACGCCACAAGATTTCATGTTTTAAACAAAAATCTTTACTGTACAAGAGTTAAACAAAGCAAGTACTACAAACATAACCCAACATATTCTGTGATCATTTAATTTTACACCTGAAAGTCTCAACAGACCACTTCTTTATCTACTTTTATTTCCACATAGGAGCTCCCCTATATTTCTGAGGATTCCTTCACTTCTCCTGGGACCAAACCAAGGTGTGTCACAACTCTCAGGAATTCACTTTGATTCTGTGCAGCGTTCCTGCCATTCCCCAAAGTCTGAGATTTCTTGGGGCCCTTCCACCAGCAACCAGCTATGCGACCCTCCCACTCTCCATGAGAACCTCATGCTTTTGGGCACTCAGTTCAAGCATGGATCTTGCTGCTTTCTTGCTCAGTAACTCCAAAAAATCAGAAAACCTCCTTTTTCGCTACTGGTCTACAGCTTCTGGCAAATTCTTTCTCTCTGTTTCTCAAAGCTGCTCCCAGACTCCAAGGGGAAAATTAGGCCCCCATCGGGGGGAGGTGCAAGAGAACTCAACAGGAAGAAGAAGAAGATTGTATCTTGTATTTGTATCTTGTATTTGTATCTTGTATTTGTATCTTGTATTTGTATCTTGTATTTGTATCTTGTATTTGTATCTTGTATTTGTATCTTGTATTTGTATCTTGCCACTTCTGCATGGTTGGGTGGCCTGGTGAAGATGTGTGATGTTACAGGAATCAGGCTTAATTCTTAGGTTTCTGTTGTTCAACAGTTAATGCTTCCTCGGTTCAAGCTTGTCACTTGGATGATGTACTATAAGTCTTCAGAAGGGAAAGTAGAAAAGAGAAATAAAAACTGGGAATATAATGTTCTACTAAACTTATCCCATTGAAAAATTTGGTAAAATAATTTCAGTGTAAGTGATACCACATCTCAAAAAGTAGTGTAGAATAAATAAATAAAACCTATCCCAGCAGAAAGCTAAAACACTTCATATTGCTCCTTTCTGGGGTAAAAAAATCTATTTAATTAACTAACCCAATAGTGGGTAAAGGTATCACTTAGTGTAATATTGAGATTGCCCCCATACAGTTTCCACCTTTGACATGTTATTTGTGATAATAAAAAATAAACATTTTCTCACTGTCACTATGACAGAAACACAGCCAATGAATAACTGGTAGCCACCACAAAAAGCAATTGTGTTCAAAAGACTCTTCAAGTTCTTCGGGTGGCCATTTTTGTTGACCTCTAACAATTCTTTCCCATGAAGTTAACCAGAATGTTGCATATGCTCCATGAGGTTCCCCTGCATAAACCACACCATCTTTTGGAGGAGAGGGAGGAGGGTTGGAGTTTGAGTTCTGCCCCTGGGATGTATGGTAGCTTTGATCGTGTTGGTAAATTATGTGTGTGACTGAGATATGTGCCTTTAGTGTACACCCTTGCCCTACAGAACTACAATTCCCAGGAAGCACTGTTACAGCTCATGGCCCATGAGACTGAAGTGGAATGTTATTTTTTCCCATTCATCATCTGGAAAAAAGAAAGACTTGAATTAATGTAGTTATTGCAAAATTGTCTAATTTCATGACTCATATGTTTTGGGAGTATAACTTTTAGTTAAAGGATTGAAGTTTTTAAATGTAATATAATGGAAACAGCCATTTTGGGGGAAGCTGTTAAAGACCTGGGCCTGAATATTTCAGTGGTGGGTGGGCTCGGTGGGAGCAGGTGGGGACAGTCATGGAGTCAATCGCTGCCCATCATCAGCTTCACGCTGCCATGTTACACAGGCCTGGCGAGCATAATACATGAGCAATAGCGCTGCTACCTGTGCAGACAGTGGAAGGAGGGAGAGTCGGGGCCATCGCTGTTTCATGCATGCGTGTGATAAAGCACTTCAATCTCCCTGAAGCACAGAGCTGCCTCAGGGAGATTGAATCGATGTTCAAATAATTAGATAAACGGTTGCAAAATTTATTTAAACATGCCCCCTCATGTGACAGTGTCACGTGAGATGGGACATGTTTTTATATGAAGGAGAAGTTTTTTTATTTGTTTAATAAAAGTTTAGGAAACCTCATCCGCTCGTGGATGAGGTTTCCTAAAAAAGGTGAAGGCCGCTTGGCCTTTCCACCTGCCCACCAACCATAAGTTTGAGGGGCAACTTTACCAATGACATCAATTACTTTCTTAATGGCCTTAATAAGCTGTTTACAGACCGGCCGGTGCCCTGGCGGGCTTCCGAGAAAGCGTGAAACCTCACCCACGGGCCGGATGAGGTTTCATCAGGGTTTTGAAATATTTAATAAAGTTTTCAGTAAAAGTGATGGACATGTCCCAACTCATGTGACAGTGTCAAATGAGGAGACACGTCAGGGAAATGTTGTTATCATTTGCTTTTCATTTTTAAATTTGGCGCCGATCTCCCTGAGGCAGCACTTAGCCTCAGGGGGATCAGTGTGCTCTTTCGCAGAGGGAATCCTACCCCCCACCCCCCCCCCACAAGCTGCACAGGGAGTGCATAGCGCTTTGTGGCAGATGTCACGCTGGGTGGGCCTTAATGGGTCCCCCCACATAAAATGGCGGTGAGCCTCAAATTGGGGGCGCCGATTGGAGGTCCTTGGTGATTAATTGGCCATGGCGAGTGCCATGGTTTTACCATGAGTAGGCTACAGAAGTAAGACTTAGTCTGCCTCAGCTGGAATGGGCATCGTTAATCTGATCCAAACGCTAGCTGTCTAGACAACTGAGCTGACCAGTCTGCCCAGAGGCACAATACCAGCGAGAAAACAATAGAAATATAAAAATACCCAAGAGTATTTTAAATATAGCACCTACTTCTGGAGAGAGACCCTCATTACAGTAGTGATCATTGCAGTTATACAAATGAAATGTGTATCTTTAAAAAAACACACCTGTACAAACAGAAACTCAGTGGGGAGTGGAATTGATTCCATTCATTAGAAAAACTCAATAACCCACTCATGAATGCTTAGGTCCAGTCTGTGAAGTACTGCTCCACATTGCTACCATGTAGCCGATTATTTAAAAAAAGAATCCTTTTAGGAAAGTTAGCCAAAAGAATCCATTCCTGATGGGTGAACAATATCTGGGAAGGACAGTATTTGAATCATACCAGGGTTTAAGGGAACTGTTGAGGTCATAAATAGATTTTGTTGAAGACAAATGGTATATCACTAAGCATTTTTTACTGCTAACTTTTTTTAAAAATATGGTAATTGCATTATAACATAAATCACTGCAGATCGTGTAGTATTCTGTAAGACAAAGACCTCTAATTAATAAATCATGAAAGTCTGCTCCAGTTCCAAAAATATGAGGGATCTTCTCATAAAAACAAAACAAACATTCCCTCAGAGGAGGGGGAATAAATGGCTTTAGTATTAATATCCATGCCAACTTTTGTATTTGCACAGATTAACAGATACAAAATGTGGAAATTTGGCAGCCTCAAACATTTTTGAACAGTTTATATCACTATTGGCATGGAAAAGCCTCACTATAGATAACTGTCCCGTCAGAGGTAATAAAGAAAACCCAAAACATATGAGAGTTTGAAAGCAAGCCTAAAGGTTCGGTTGCACTTGTAATATAGGCTGCTGCCGGATGTGAAAGGGTCTGTTCAATTTCTGCATAGTAAAACACGTGCAGAATAAATTCACTACAGGGATAATGAGTTCCTTTTTCTCTTTTTTTCCAGTAAGATAGTGAAAACAAAATGTGGAATGAAGCCTTAACCAGTTCCATCTGGTGTTATGGGGTGAGAAGTCATAGCCTGTGGCAAGTTCGGCTCCCTCCCAGCAGTCTGCACAACCTGTGTGTTCTGGCCCATGTGCAGAGCACAGAAATAGGGCTGTCCCAGTCACAAGCTGAGCAAACCACTGAAATCTAGATCAGTCATAAAATATCTTTTGATGATAAACGCTAAGTGCAATTGGGGTAACCATTCTCGAGTGGAATGCGTGGAACCGAGAATATGCAAATAAAACTGGACTGCCTCCTAGCCCATGTAGCCACCCACTAGATCATAGTGGAAGCTCCCACTTTCTAGCAATTGCAGCCTAAGAAAACCTAATATGCTTGTTAATACAGCTGCAAGATTGGGTTATTAGGGGCAAAGCGTCGCTACCCATGATGCAGCATGATAAGGATTGTCTTACATTGGCCTTAACATGCCACTGCATATGTTTTCTCGGTTAGGTTTCTTATCTTTTGCAAGCTGCATCACATGAAGGTTGCTGGCAACATAATGGCTGGGAAGGCATCTGACAGCTCCATCAAATGGCAGCTGTGCTATGACATGTCAGCCAAGACGTGGTGGATGGTGAGTTGGCAGCAAGTGTCTTTTTCTTCACTGTCCCCTGCTTCATGGTTTGTGTATGAAGTCGATTGTTAGATAACAAGAAGTGTGCTCACAATTTAGCGCATGCATCCCTTGGCTCTTGTTTTTTTACTGATAAGTGGATATTGCAGGAACATTTGTTCCCCTTAGGGAATTTCTGCAATGCTGCTTGGCAATCGATAACAATGTAGGCACGACTTTTGATTCAAGAGAACTGTGAAGTGGAATACCATTTCTCTTAAGAGGAAGACAACATTGCAAATGAATCCATGTGTTTCATTCCACTTTGTAGTCACTGTGCCTGGGAAGTTCAAGCAAGATAATAATATTTTACTGTTTTCTGCCTAGTGCAGCTGTGGTTGAGAAAATACTATTATTGTACTGAAAGGGGAGATACAAGGATATAAGCCAGTTGATGAATTTGATCTGGAAACAAGACATTTCAAAAATTTACTCTATTTATGGAATGCTCATTGTCGTTACAAAATGTTGCTTGGGACTAATTAAATCGTATAATGAGTTTGCATACTCATTCTGACTTCCACTATTGCTGGAGTGATTGTGCTTCATTAAGGAGAATGTCTATTGTATAAAATAAATCACTAGATTGCCCATGCATGAAGCAGCTTCAAAAGTATCCCTCATTTAGTAGGCTGTAATCTGTACCTACGATCTAGTATAAAGATCTATTGTACAATTATTTTTAATTACTGGTATTTGAGATATTTCATCATCCTTCATAATGTCTCAGTATATTTTTATTTAGTCCCCATTTAATTTAGTTCTAAGATGTGCTATATTTCTTACAGTGAGTAGTGCTGGTGTCTTTATTTGTGATATCTGTTCAGTGTTTGATGTCTTACAGTTATTTGGCTATTCTTCTTTATCATGTTCAGTTCTTCCAGTGATTAATAGTTGAGATTTTAATGTGTACTGTGTAACTGTCTACTATGTGTGATTCTCTGCCATAGTTTCATCTGGTTATGAAAGCTGTTTAAACCCTCCTAAAATTATAATATATATTGAGTAGTCTTTAAATATCAACTATGAATTCTGTGCATGTACATGCTAAAGCTATTATGTGAACGTTTCTGCAAAATGCACTATTTTGGAATTGTTCTGCTATTCATCCTGTTCAAAGTAGATTATTAATAATTATCATTTTTATAAGCTTATATTGCATTGCTTATCAAATGTTGAAAATTCATATCAGTTTTGCTGATCAGACTAGTTTCTGGCTGGCAGGTTGGTAAAATTACTTTATTTCTCTGAGAATGCCAATGTTTATTTATCTGACAAAATCACTGAAGGGCACATAATACCTTTCCCACATTCTTATTACAACCTGTTTGTAGGTTGGGCGTTCTTTGTTGCAAAGATACTTTGTTATTTAGTTTATTTTAGTTGTGTTTTGAAAATTTCATGAACGCATAATCTCAATTGTATTTAACTTTACCAAATTGTTTCAAACGAATTGCTACCATATCAATGTAGATTGCAATGCTGTGTTTCTGATTGGTGATCGAAACAGATGATCTTGTTAGATCAAATAGCACCTTCAAAAGTATGGTGTTTATCTGAATAATTATACTCTGTTAAATAAGAATGGAAGATTCTATAATTTTTGAATCAGACCCTGTTGCTAATGATGACCTGATGTATTTGTATATTTTAATAGATTAAAATGTTGTTTATACAGTTGTTAGTTTCCAGTAATTTCTCATTGCTGTTTGGCAATCAGTTATGTGTGTAGTTAGGAATCAAAAATAAACAACCTCTAGAAGCAGAATCCTACTCTGTGCAGCGCATCATCTGTACCATTGCTTTACTTGGCCCTCCAGCTAATTATTCTTTAGAACGGCATTGCAAGAAATTGTTTTCAGATTTGAAAAAAGAGCAAATTCAAATGACTGCTCCATGTTACACATGAAAAATGTTAAGCTTGTAAAGTTTGAAAGTTTTTGTCAGTAAATATATCAGGAAATACCAATCAATTTTGTTTGTTATCAACCAGGTTTTCTATGAAAGTAACAGAGAGTTGCTCCTAATGTTGTAGTAATGAGTGTTGTCTGTAGCTTTCGCCTATGTTTGATTTATTTCTGTATCATCTGTGAAAATAAATTATAATTGATGATTTTACCATTACAAAATATAGCTGGTGTAATGTAGAAATTGACAGACTTCTTAATAATATCATGAAGTCAGTTGCCAAAGTCACTGCAACTTTGTGCATGGTTAGATGGACAGTGTCTCCATACAATGTGGCATAGAGTTTCTGGTAGTTTGCACTGGAAATTGCTCAAACTAGCTCACAGATCGGGGAATTTCAAGTGCAAATTATGTCCAGCGTAAAGTGAGTTTTCACGATCTTTTGCACTGGTTCACAAAGCAATATGCTGGAAGCTAACACCATACACAAAACTGTCCACGCACCACCTCCCCCCCATCGCCCAAACAATCAGATTAATTACCATAGCAAACTTTCTCCAATTGTGCCTATTTGTAGGCCTTTAAAGAAGATCTTAAAATTAAGCTTTTTAAGACACAAGAACACTAATAGGGACATGTTACAGGTTTTTCTTAAATATTAAAAAATATTAAATTTACTAAGAAGCAGACTAGTGACACCAGTGAAACTAGTAAATTGTTCTGTATAGTTTTTAAAAATCATTTTCAGTTATTTAAAATTGGAAGAAACGGGTGGTAGGCTAGAAGCGCTTATTAAAAATGCTTATTTTTTGTGATAAATCTATTTACAATTATATTAATAAAACTGCTTTCCAGTCTCCACTCCAATGATTTATTTTAATGCAACGGGAAGAAATAATAAATTATGTCCTAAAACCCCATACAATATGCTGGTCCCTGGCAGATTTTATGTTTTGTTATTATGTGAGCTTTAGCAGAAGCTTGAACCATAACTTCACTTTGAAAAACTAGTTCAATTTCCACCTGAATTGCCAGTTGCACCCAAAGCAGAAACACTGCCTTATATATCTGTCATGTGGACATATCATCAAAGCTATAAGAAGATTGAGATGGTTTACACAGCCAACTTTAGATTTTGCATTCATTCGGAAACAGCCAACTGCCTTCCGAAAGAAATTTGATTCTGTTTCTAACGTCTGTTTAATAGTGTCATCATCAGAACCACAATTTGTTCAAGAAATATTTCTGTCAAAAGAAATGAGCAAAGTCTTTACAACAAAAGTCTCATTTAGTTCCTCCAATGAAGCTTTTATTTAATGCTTTTTAGAATTTACTTTAGTAGAAAGATATAACTCTCCAAACACAACACGGAGTTTGGAAAAGCCTAAATAGCTAAATATTTGGTTGTCTGTGTTATGCTCTTACCATGCCTGCAGTCTGAATTGCACACAATCATTTATTGCATCTTGACCTGCATAATGGCTGTATGTTTTAGCTGTTACAGTCAAAACCAACTATTTAAATATCTAATATATGCTAACACCCACACTGCTAGCTACTGCCAGATTAAAATCTGCCCAAAGACAGAATAAAACACCACATAAAATTTAAAAGGTATACATTCTCAATAATAACAGATACCAAAGAGCAATTTCAAGGGTATAATCTAATTTGAGGATCTAGTTGATGGATATAAATGGCCTGTGCTTTGCTCTCTCAGTTTATGATGTCATGAGAACTTTCAATTTAGATTACTCTGTCCGTCCTTGTGATCCACCCAAGGTAGCCATCATGTTCTATATATTATTAAATAACGTTAGCATCTTTTACTTGTATTTTCCACTTAGCTAATCATTTTTTGATTTCCAATCTGCACAGAAAGTACACTGAAATTTTGATATTGATTTCTGTTAAATTGTTTACACACTGTAACTGGAATTGATAATCAGCCAAACCAAAAACTTCAAAAGATATTGATAGATATTGATATAAACTGAAAACATCAAATTTACAGCACTGATCTGATTGTAAACTCCTAATACAGGAGTAACTTTTTTTTTACAATTATGGATCTGACCTACAATCAAAATTACAAGTTCAATCTCTGAGTGTAGCTTTGATAATTAACTTGTTTTGTATTGTATTGTGAGTTGTGACTAATCTGATCACTCAGTAAGTTTCCTCTGAAGAACATTTGTATACTTTTGTCATCAATGTAGACTTCTTCTTTGATTCCTGGCAGGACTAAATTAAAGTTAAATAGTTAAATATTTTATTGCTAAAACAAAGTTGTAGCTAATAATGAAGTGCTTGGGATCCAGCCAATTACTGCCTCCCTGCTCTGAAGAAACTATGCTGATAACTCTTTAAGGAGACAGAACCGTCGGGTGCGCAGAATTGAGAGGTTTCCCGGCTAGGTGAAGCCAACTTTTAAAAATGTCTGCCCACAGCTTGGATTTTTGATTTGGGGCGTGGGGCAGGCTGAAGTAGTAGTCAGGACAGGCGATTCCGGAACAAGTGCAGAGGCTGCTGGGAACAGAGACTGCTGGGTGCAGAGGCTGCTGGGAGCAAGGCCCACCTCTGTGCTCCAACACTGTGTTTAAAAAAATAAAATAATAATGAGAAAACAAAAAACATACCCCCAGCCTTCACTCCACACCTTCCCCACACACTCCCTATGCTCCATCCATGCCAACCTATATCCCCCACTCACCCCCATGGCCCCTCACACCCCCATGCCAAACATTGCCCCTCTACTCACCCCCATGGTTCCTCGCAACCCATGCCTCACCACCCCATTCCACATAGGCCCTCAAGCCCCCATACCTACACTTGCCATCTACCTGCCCCATGGCCTTCATACCCCCATGCCAACCAAACAATGCCAACCCATGCTTCTCACCCATCACCCTTTACCCTTACCCCTTCCATGCCAACTTACCTAGTGTCCTTGGACACTTCTTGGACATCTTTGATACTTTACGGACAGCTTTAACACTTCTTGAACAGCTTTAATACTTCCTAGACAGTTCCTTGGCCGCTTGACAGTTCCTTGATGGCTTGACAATTCCTGGACAGTTCCTTGATGGCTTGATAGTTCCAATGAGATTATGCATAAAAATTGCATAACCATGTTTAATTCCAACATTCCCAAAGGGTGCATTACTTCTCCCAAAGGTAGCCTGGGGCCCTATCCAAAGGGGTACCTTACCTCTCCAAAGAGGTACGTGGCTATCCAAAGAATTCACCAAGTACAGCTGTCCTCTTACCTGATCTAATCTATGCACGCTAGGATTCATGCAGCTAGAATTCAAAAATTGGTGTTTTAAATCACCAGCTGCCTCTGCGATTCACCTATGTACAAATTCCGACCCGGCACCAGTGCTACCCATGTGAAGATGGGAAATGCCGGGCTCAGGGGCGAGACTTAGAATTTTTTTGGCCATTTCCAGGATTTTCACCACAATGGAGAGGCTCTCCATCATGGCAAAGATCTGGGTGTAACAGTTGGTTCCAGCTAGGTGAAAACAAAACAGTTTTGTTGTTAAGATATTTAGTGTGCATTGCATTATTTAAGAACTTATAAGCCCACAATATCTTATAGACCTTATAGAAATGAGACCTACTTCTGTCACATTCCCCCACACTCAATCAATTTAATAGGTTCTACTTACATTGTCTTTAAGCAATTTTGTATAGTGAGTTTGTAACATTGTCAGAATGTGAACATTTTTGAATAAGGCCTGAGACTTTTTACGAAGATTTATAATAATGATCAATAATATCAGGGAAATATATTATTTTAAGTTAGTAATGATTAAAATATGCATTAAATTACTTGGTCAAACAAGTTTTTACTTTATTTGCCAAGTTCAAGAGTACTCTCAGTGACAAGTTAAAAAAAATAAAGTGATAGCAGAGGTTAATATACATGAGATGGAAAATCTTCTTCTCTGGTAACCACAATAAGATGATGTGACTAGGGGGGAATGCTTTTGCTCCTCCAGTAGTTACCAGATAGAGAAAAAAATGGACTGCTCTCAAAGAACTCACTGATGTCAGTCAGATAAAACATATTTAATGTACGGACTTAATCATTCTGCTTTTAGCCAAATAGTTTGAAACTGCTGTAGAAAAATAAAAAAAGACTTCTGTTAGTCAACTAGGTCAGGGTTAATATACCAATCATCATCCCATTCCAAATTAATCTGATAGCAGAGTTCATTATGTTCACACAACAGAAATACGAAATTAAGTAACCTAGGACCAAGATTTCTGTATTCACTAATCCTACCAAAAACATTCATGGGAGTTAAGAGTGGTGGAACATCTAGACAGAGTACCAACAATCTATACAGAGATTTGGAATTATCACTGCAGTAATGAGGGAAGTGAATCTGACAGAGTTTTCTGCCCACAAGTATGGATCTAGCTATTATTGATAAATATACACTATTGCACTGCAGTGGGAAGAGGAGAGGACAAGCAGCAGTGCAGAAGGCACAAAAGGTGCATGATTCACAGCAAATAAGATTGCATATATTTGGGTCCCTGCAACAAGGTCAGGCAACCTGGACAAGACAAAGAAGCAGCTTGAGGAGCTATGGAACTGATTGTGATTTGGGTCATGGTCTTATTGAATGCTGACACAAGCTGTAAAGGCCAAATGGCTTATTCCAGCTCCTGTTTCTTATGTTCTTATGACTGAGGTGTATTTTGTGATCGACAAAACATGCAAGGATAATCAATCAACTGCAAAGCATTCCAGGTAGCAGTGAAGGCCAGCACTGGCCTCAAGTTATTTGCCACAGTGACCTAACAGGCACTCATTGGGGACCCCTCAGGAGTCAACTACTTTGGTTTTTGGACAACTACTGCTTTATTTTCTGGATAATTAAAGTTTTCCACTTTCACTCATCCTATTCAATGTTTTCATCGACAATAATATTGTGTACTGGCAAACTCACTGAGGGATTGTAGCTAAAAATGAAAGGGCCTCCCTTAGCATAAGTGATAGCAAGACTGGTAGCAAGAAGAGGAAATTATAACAGGAAGTGTTAGTTTGACCTATATGGCCTAACATTTAGCACACTGGAGAATAGTCAGCCTCAAGACAATTACATATCTTTACAAAGAACCAAGGCTAATCAGTTGTGATGAGTTGTCTTGTGTGCATTGTACTTGGACTTCTAGATTATCAAAGTGAATGTCACATTGTAAGTTGTCCTACATAGATTCCTTAATCATATTTAAGGAAAATTGTCTGGAGCTGATGAGGAATCTCAGATATTTAGATAAAATAGTTGGTGGAAAATGCCACTGGAAATAACACTACACTTGTATAACCATCTGGGTGTGGGGGTGGGGGCAAGAGAACATACAGGGCTTCTTTGAAATCTAACTGGTTCCAAGCTTACAAACCTGACAATGGAGCATTACAACTACTAAGCAGCTCCACAGAGCTCCAGGACAATATTGATGAGTGACCAGCCAGTCTGACTAATTAATGGGATCTGCCTCTTGGGGCTGGCATTCATCCCACTGACTAATGCCTTAATATGTAGGATTGATCTAACTGAAAAAGCAGCAAGATGCTTATGTGCTGAAACAGATTTATATCTGCATTCAGATTAGTAGCATTCACTATACTAGACCTTTACCATGTACCAGACAGCCTTTCATTAACTGCCAACATTAGAATCCCTTCTTCGTCAGAGCTCAGCTGCACTCTTTGATTCCAAAGGATCAAGTTCTCCTGAGTTGTATGAATCAGTGTTGGTGTTTACTTCAGGACTTTGGTGCTGCCTGGCCCAATCTCTGGGCACTTCTTAGCCTGTGGAAAGATCAGATGGTTCACCCTGAGTGCAAGAGCCCAATCCTGTAATCTCAGAGTAGAGGCTTTTGGGAGGTTTTGCTTCCAGGTAGGAAGTGCAAAGTCTGGAGAATTCCCAGCTTCATAAACTCAATCCTGAAAAACTGCCTTTGAACTTCCGATTATCGTTCCGGGGTGGAGGGGGGGAGATTTGGTGTGGGGTTGTAACGGGTGTCAGCTTGCCATCCCTGACAACAGTTTGGAGGCTGTGCAGGGGCTGCCAACTTTGGAGGTGAGTGAAAGGCTGACCTCAGTGATCCAGCACTTTGTCCCAGCTGCAGAAAACCCCCCAAAAAAGCCTCCCCACCCTTACAGCCTCGTACCCCCCACACAGTCCCCATGACCCATCCATCCCAACCCATATCATCTCATGTCCCCCACTCACTGAGGCCCCTCATACCCTCCAGGCCAACATATGCCCCTCTATCCACCCCCATGCCCCCTCATACTCTCCATGCAACCTATGCCCTCCACACTCCCTCCCCCCCAACTCCTTTGCCATTTATAGCCCCATGTCAAATTAGTGCCAACTCATGCCAATCCATACTCCCACACACTGCACTTTGCCATTACGCCCCCCATGCCAATTCACCCACTATCCACCATGTCCAGACCTCAGGAACCATGCTGAGGAAATAAAATGAAGCTCTGTGTATTTGATGAATCCACTATTTAAAAAAATACTTTGATAAAAACCCATTTAGTACATTTAACTTCCTTCAAAGGCTTTATAAGCACTTGAAGCTGTCAATCAAACTGTCAACTGACAGGCACCCCAGGATGATAATGATTGGTTGTGAAATTTGTCATGCAGCACTAATCCTCAAATGATAACCCTCAGTCTTAAGTCAGCAACAGAATGAAATAGCAAGCACTGTTTTTTTTTTAACACTGCAAACAGTTTTTTCAAGTATTTAAAGAACAGGAGATTTAAAGTGTTATCCAAGCATAGAATCAAATTTAATGTTAGACATTATGCTCTGAGTTTTGCAAGCACAGGCAAGTTGAGTACACCCAGTACCCTGCCAATTGTGAACAGTCGACTTTTATAAAAGACACTTTATTGCAATGGGTAAAAATTATTCTGAGCCAGGTTAAGCTGTTTAAAGTAAGAAACGAACTTTTCATGTCTGGGATCTGGTTTTGGAAGAACAAATAATCCTAAATCTTGTAGTGCTAAGATTTGTGCAGCAGAGCTACTCTGTTCCTGGCCAGTTGTTTCACCATAGCTACACTAATACGACATGCAGTATAGGTCCAGTCTAGTTCCAGTTTAGCTACAGCTCTACTACATCTGCCCGACAATGTGGAGAATTGCCCAGCTATGTCTGTTCACAAAAAGCAGGACAAATCCAATCAGCCATTTACTGCCCATCACTACAATCAATCATTAACAAGTGATCAAAGGTGTTGTTGACAATGCTGTCAAGTGATACTTGCTCAGCACTAGCCTGTTTACTAATTCTCAGTTTGGGTTCTGCCAGAACTACTTGTCTCTAGAGCCCATTACAGCCTTGGTGCAAAGATGGCCAAAAAGCTAGAATCCAGCTGGTGAGGTGAGAGTGATGGCCCTCGACATCCAGGCAGCATTTGGCCAATTATGGCATCAATGAACTCTAATAAAATTGAAGCCCATGGGAATCAGGGGAAAATTCATCATGAGAGAGAATCTAACTATTTTCCCTTGACATTCAATGGCATTACCATTGCTGAATCCCCCAAAATCAACAGCTTATGGTTACCAATGACTAGAAACTTGCCCAAAAGCAGGTCAAAGGTTGGGAATTCTGAGGCAATTAACTCAGCTCCTGACTCTTCTAAGCCTGTCCACGATCTACAAGGCACCAGACAAGGGTGTGATGGAATGCTCTCCATTTGCCTGGATACCTGCAGCTCCACCAATACTCATCATAAGGACACCATCCAGGACAAAACAGCATGCTTGATTGGCACTCCATCCACCATCTTAAACATTCACTCCATCCATATCTCAGACACAGTTGCAGCAGTACATACCATCTCCAAGATGCACTGAAGCATTTTGCCAACACTCCTTCAACAGACTTTGCAAAACCACAATGTCAACCACCTAAAAGAACAAGGGTAGCAAGCAAATGGGAACACCACAACTACAAGTCTCCTCTAAGTCACACACCATCCCGTCGTGGAACTATATTCTTCTCTGTCACTGGGTTAAGATACCTTACAGTACTGTGGGTATTCCTTCACCACATGGACTGTAACAGTTCAAGAAAGGTGCTTCACACCACCTTCTCAAGGGTAATTAGGGATGGGCAATAAATGCTCGCATAGCCAGCAATACCCACATTTCATGAATGAATAAAATAAAAATAAAATTAGTTTAGAAAGTTGATTTAGTTCCAATGCAGCAGTGGATGATTGTCCGAGACAATCAATGTGCATTATATTTGGTTCATATTATGGAGAGATAATGTGATCTCAGTGCAGTGTCACACAAAAACTGCCTCGCAGGTGCTGTAGCCACAGAATTTCACAAGATTGACCTTTGGAGGCTAAAGAAAGAAAGTTGCAAAACAAAGGCTGGCCCTACTTGAAGGTATCTTTTCAAAACACCTTCCCCGAAGCCCTGTTTCAAAGGGGCATTGAATGCCTAAAGCACCAATGAAGTGCTTCAGTTACACACCTGGACAACTTTTATTGGGGATAAAAGCCAGGTCCATACAGAAATGAGGGAATATCTATGCTGCCTTTTAGCTCCAGGGGCTTCAAAGTGCTTTAAAGAGCATTGTGCAAATAGATTTCTGAGCAGGCCTTCAGCATACGTACTCTGCAATGTAAGGAGACAGCACCCAATTCACATCAGTGTTACCAGCATTGTGCATTGTCAATGTTTATTTTCTCCACTGGGCATGTATGGTCCTGTGGCTGGATACAAATGGAGGGGAGTTCCAATCCCAAACTTTGCACACCGCTTTGTTTATTTTATCCTTCATTATCAAATTTCACAATCAGGACTTTACCAGTCCTGAACCAAGGAGTACTATTGCCTGTAACAGATATGTTAGCTTCAATTTAAAACAACCCACCCAGTGGGGACAGGCCAGGTTCAGGTTGGGTACTGTTTTATACCCACATCTGATTTTACTCTTTGTTGCCTCCATTGGAGAGTAAAATCAGATAGGCTGTAAAATGGGTGCACTACCTAAACCCATGCCATTACTGCCAGGGAGATTATGTTAAAATGGGGCTCTCATCTTTCATAAAAGCAAAACACTGCACATGCTGGAAATCTGGGTTAGAATCTCCTGTGATGTGCAGGGGTAGCCCCTGCGCACAGACACGTTAAATGACATGTGGTGACATTGGGCGTGTGTCCCGACATCACCACTCATCATTCTGATTTTCCATTCAGCGGCTGCGCACCGGAGTCGGCTGTACGCCCGCCGGACTGTCAAAGGTCTGTTATGGCCATTAATAGACCAATTAAAGTGATTGTCAGGGGCTGCCTGTCCAACCTGAAGGTTGTCGGGCAGGCGAAGAGCCCATGCGGACTTTGCATTTTTCATAAAACCTCATCCACAGGCGGGATGAGGTCTCATGAAGGGTTTATAACATTAATAAATATTTCTGTAACATTTGAAAAACATGCCCCAGCTCATGTGATGCTGTCACATGAGGGAACATGTGTAAATGATTTTCTAGGTTATTTATTTTAAGTTCATTATATGAAATTAATCTCCCTGAGGCAGCTCCGTGCCTCAGGGAGATTTCTGCACTCTATCGCACACATGCCTGTGAAACAGTGCAGACCCTGACTCTCCCTCCTACCCCCGCCCGCACAAGTAGCTCTGAGTGCTACCGGGAGCATGTCACGCTGGGCGGGCCTTATTTGGTCCACCCACGTAAGAGGGCGGCGCACAGCCAATCAGGGGTGGCGATTGGCTCCGCGTCCGCTTCCGACCAGCCCACCTGACGGAGAAAATTCTCCCCAGAGTTAACATTTCGAATCCATATAACACTTCTTCAGAGCTGAAGAGAAGTAGAAATGTGATGGATTTTATACTGTTTAAGAGGGGGCGGAGCAGGTGGAACAAGATAGAAGGTCAGGGATAGGTGACAGCTAAGGAGAGATTGACAAAAATGTCATGGACACAAGACAAAGGGAGTGTTAATGGTAAAGAGTAAAGAAGGTGCTGATAGTGGCGTAAAGGTAAGATGGCAGAAAGTGTTAATAGCAGAACAAGGGTCAGCACTCTGTTAAAACACAACGTAAGATCAATGACAGATGGCCCAATGTGTGAGGGGGAAGTTAGGGAAAAAATGGTGGAAAAAATGAGCAAATAAATAAACAAAGAAAATAATATAAATAAATACACAAAAATTGAAAATTGGATTTAAAAGGGTGTGGCTATAGGCACCCACATGGGTCCCAGTTATGCCTGTCTTTTTGTGTGGTATGTGGAACATTCCTTGTTCCAGTCCTACTCCAGCCCCCACCCACAACTCTTCTTTCAGTACATTGGTGACTGTATACCCGGTGCTGCTTCATGTTCTCTCCTGGGCTTGGAACTATTTATTGATTTTGCTTCCAATTTCCACCCCTCACTCACCTTCACATGGACCATCTCTGACACTTCCATTCCTTGATCTCTCTGTCTCCATATCTGTTGACAGACTGTCCAACAATATTCATTACACGCCCACAGACTCCCACAGCTACCGCGACTACAGCTCCTCACATCCTGCTCCCTGTAAGGACTCCATCCCATTCTCTCAGTTCCTTCGCCTCCATTGCATCTGTTTTGATGATACCACTTCCCAAAATGAGGTTTTAGATACGTCTTCCTTTTCCTTGACCGAGGGCTCCCACCCGCTGTGGTTGACAAGCCCTCAACAAAATCTGACCCATTTCCTGAAACTCTGCCTTCACCGCTTCCCTCCATCCCAGAGCCATGATAGGGCCCCCTTGCCCTCACTTTTCACCCCACCAGCCTCCACATTCAAAGGATCATCCTCCATAATTTCCGCCAACTCCAGCATGATGCCACCAGTAATCACATCTTCCCCTCGCACCCCTATCAGCATTCCATAGAGGCCATTCCCTCTGTGACACTCTGGTCCACTCCTCCATCACCCCCAACTCCTCATCCCCTTCCCACGGCACCTTCCCATGCAATCGCAGAAGGTGCAACACCTGCCCCTTTACCTCCTCCCTCCTCACCGTCTGAGGCCACAAACCCTCAGGTGAAGCAGCGCTTCACTTGCACCTCCTTCAATTTGGTCTACTGCAGGCACTGACCCTAATAAGGTCTCCTCTACATTGGGGAGACTAAATGCAAACTGGGTGACCACTTTGCCGAACACCTGGCCTCAGTCCACAAGCATGACCCAGAGTTTCCTATCGCTTGCCCTTTCAACACAACATCCTGATCTCATGCCCACATGTCTGTCCTTGGCCTGTTGCAAGGTTCCAGTGAAGCCTAATGCCAACTGGAGGAACAGCACCTCATCTTCCGATTAGGAACCTTAAAAGCCTTCCGGACTTAACATTGAGTTCCACAACTTCAGACCATGAACTATCTCCACCCTCTTGACTCCTTTTTTATTCCAATTTTTAAAATGTATTTATTTATTTTACTTGTTTAGTTTTTAAAATCATTTTTCCCCTAACCCCTCTCCCCCACAGGGCCATCTGTCATTGATCTTACGTTGTGTTTTCACAGAGCACTGACCCTTGTTCTGCTATTAACACTTTCTGCCATCTTACCTTTACACCACTATCAGCACCTTCTTTACTCTTTACCATTAACACTCCCTTTGTCTTGTGTCCATGACATTTTTGTCAATCACTCCTTAGCTCCCACCTGCTCCACCACCTCTTAAACCGTATAAAATCCATCAAATTTCTACTTCTCATTCTCTCTCAAGAAGGGTCATATGGAGCTGAAATGTTCCTCTCTCCCCAGATTCTGTCAGATTCTGTCAGACCCACTGAGCTTTTCCAGCATTTTCGCTTTTTACCTCCCATCTTTCATTCTGACTTTAAATGAATATGCAACCACCTCTTTGAGCATTATATTGAACAGCACCTTTTAAAACTAACTGAAACCATGGACAGAAACTCAATTTTTGTTAGAGAATGTAGGGATCTTGTTGGAATACATGTTCCACATTTTGTGATACCGGAACAGGATAAGGCCACTTACTGCGCTTCAATGAGATCATGGCTGATCTCTAACTGCATATACCTTTGGTTAACGAACATCTTATCGATCTCAGATTCAAAATTTACAACTGATCTAGCATCAGTTGCCCTTTGCAGAAGAGAATTCCAAACTTCTTCCACTATTTTGCATAGGGAAGTTTCCCAATTTCACTCCTCAAAGCCCTGACTCTAATTTTTGGGCTATACACCCTTGTCCTGGACTCCCCAAAGTTTCCCTCTATCTAGTCTACCTATTCCCCTTAATATCTTGGAAATTTAATTGAATCGCTTCTTATACTTCTAAATTCCAGGAAGTACAAGCCTAGAATATCTAATTTCTCCTCATAATTTAACCTTTGGAGCCCAGGTATCATTCTGGTAAATTTGCACTGCACTCCGTCCAAGACCAATATATGCTTCCTAAGATATGGTGCCCAGAACTGCCCACAGTGATCCAGGTGTAGTCTGGCTAGGGTTTTGCATAGCTGTAGCCTGACTTCTGCACCCTTGTATTCTAGTCCTCTAGACATAAAGGCATTTTTGATTATTTCCTGTACATTTTCATGGTATTTGAATGATCTATGTGCCTGTACCCCTAAGTCTTTTTAGACCTCCACTGTTTCTAGTTTTCTACCATTTAGAAAGCGCTCTGTGCCATCTATTTTAGGTCCAAAGTGAATGATTTCACATTTGCTTACAGTGAAATCCATTTGTCATGGTTTTGTCCATTCACTTCTTCTATTAATATCTCTTTATAATTTTATGCTGCCACCTACACTATTTACAATGCTGTCTATTTTTGTGTCATTGGCAAACTTGGACTTGTAGCTTTCTATCCGATTACCTAAGTTACTAATAGAGTGAATAGTTGTGGCTGCAACACAGATCTTTGTGAGGCACCAATCACATCCTGCCAATTAGAGTACCTGCCTTTTATCCCTACTCCCTGAGACCTGTCTTTCAACCAATTTCCCAACCAGGTCAATAATTTGCCATTAATTCCATTGGCTTCACTTCAGTTAATATGGACCCTATACATGTTGTGCTGGATGTCAGCCTAAGTGTACAGTGTTAAATCTTCCATTATAGCCATGCTCCAGTCTAAATAAATAAATGCAATCTTATTTACAAAAAAAATCTGATAAAGACTGAAAGTCCACAAAATTCCTCCTGGGTTCTGCCAGTTTCTTATTGTAGCTCCAGTGTGAGACTAGCAGAACCCAGAGACTTCTTCTTCCCTGCTCCTCTGTGAAATGGCACAGGCCCAAATGTGCTTAGTCTCCAATCTTTCAGGGAAGTTCTGACTTACCTTGTAATGGGAGTCAGAGGTGAGGAGTAGGAAACTCCTACACTTGGACTTCCTGTTCCATGGACTCATTCAGAATCTGGAAGATCTGTGGTGGCTAATACACCCAGTAAAGAAATATTGGTCTCCAAATGGACAAATGTAGATCTCACTAATGGAATCCAGACCAGGGAAGTGGCCTAGGATTGGACGGGATGGTTTTGCTGACCAGTTTCTACACCAGTGGTGGATATGTGCTATAATTTGTGTTTGCATGAGGCAGACAGACCACAGAGATTAATCCATATTGTTAAGACGTGGCAGATGACGTGTGCCAGGTGGAGCAAATTCACAAGGGAATCTTAGTCATGCTATCACAATGGTTTTGAAATTTGTATTTATTACAAGAAGATATGTGTGCTGAATTCAGAAGTAATGAGTCCACCAAGACTTTTGGAGATTTTTTTAAAAATCAAATTAAAATACTTATTAACAAGGTAAAATGTTCAACCACATACATAAAACCACAATTACTTACAACAAATCTTAAAATTCCAAATTGACCAGACTCACAGTTATACTCTCCCTTTAAGTCAGCAGTCCAAAATAAATGTTAAATTTAAAACAAAATCAGCTAGTTAACACAGTACCCACTTGACAGTGGAATTCTAAATGGTTTCTCCTCAACTTCAGTTACTTAATGTAGCAGACTTATGCACAAATGTTTGGAGGATTCATGAAGGCTGTTTCACACACTCCTGTTAGATCTTACATGACCTTCTCTCATATAGCCTTTCATTCTCCTTTATATATGTTTCTCTTTTTTTAATATGTAAAGTCTTATTGTTCCATATGTCTTTGAAACTGTATCTTCCTCATAATATAAAAACTTTCATATTGCTAATATTGTCAGTAACCTTTGGGAAAAAATAAACACAGTCCTTAGCCTTGTTTATCTGGCTAGTTGTAAACAGATGAATATCCCTTTGAAATCCGACAATCCCTTCCTTTAACTAAAAATGCAAATTCCTTTCACACCTTACATGCTAAGCCAGCACCCATGTTTACTCATTAGCCTGTCAAGCTCCTAGCTTCTTTTGATGATGTCAAGCTTGCAATCTGCTTGACTCGTAATTAAATCACACAGACAGACCCAATTATAATCACACCTATAAACCTACTTCACAATAAACCAGAAAAATATTGTGAAAGTTATTATACTTTCATCACAATATCAATACTTGTGCCTGCCTCCCTCCTTGCCTGCTCAGTGGAGGCCATCCTATTGGTCCTGCAAATTTCTGTGCAATTGTCTGAGAAAGCGACGGATGGGTACAATCCAAGAATAACTGGGGGGATCATGTCCCATGGAGTTTCAGGTTCCATAGTTATAATGTAGTCTTTGCCCCCAATGCCCAATATTGTACACCAGTTACATGGTAGGACAGTGAATCACAACTTTCCACTATGCGGTGAATCCTGAATAAAGTTAATCTGGATTTATAAACCCAAACAAATTTCTCAACATTATTTACATTCAAACAAAATATAAATCTGCTGAGGGGATATGATATTGGAGTATGAAGTTAGCATTGAGTAAATGCAAATGCAGAATCATTCACAGAATCCTCCTTACTAAATTTAACTACACCTTAGTGCTTATTATGACCTGGGCTCATCTTGGGATCAATGCAGGAGGTGATCAAAGGTTATAATTTTGGTCCCAATTATAATGAAAAAGTCATTACTTTAGAAGTCACAGCCATATTTTAGCAAAGGAAACTATATTTTGATTTCATTAAGTGCCCCTCCCCTCAATCATTGCAAAATTAGCAATAGTTTACTTCCTTTTTATGGAGGTTTTTTGAATTCATTCTTGGATGTCAGTGTTTCTGGTAATAATAGCACTCATTGCCCATCCCTGGTTGCCCTGAGAAGATAGTAGCGGGCCACCTTCTTTGGAGCAGTGAGTGACTTATTAGACCATTTGAGAGGGCAACTGAGATTGAGTAAGGAAGGTAGATTTCCTTCCTTCAAGGACATTAGTGAGCTAATGATTAGATTCTAATCAGATAGCTTTGTGGTCACTTTTACTGATGCTTATTTTTTATTTCAAGGTTTATGTTTTAAAACAATTCAAATTCTCAAGGTGCCATGATGACATTTGAACTCATGTTCCTTTGGTTGATAATCCAGGCTTTTTGCATCTGAATGGAGTTAAATAAACCGACCTGGGGACAATTGTGATTGAAAGCTCTCAGCCATTACTATAAACCCAATGTTTAATAGGTAACAAGGATGCCATTCTGGTTTAATTAAGGTGACCAAAGTAGTGTCCTTGCTGTGTGCATATATAGCACCCAGCTTTAGACTGAAACTCTCCCTGTGAATGTGATTCACATCAACATGAACTGCAGTGGCAATTTTGGTAAACTTGATTTGGCTTTGGTACAATATTGGAGTCTATTTTGCATAGAAAATATGCAATTCAAGGAGTTATTTCAAATATACATAAAATTATGCTGTAATTTATTTCAGACTTACTTTTCTCATTTGTCCCATTGTTGTTTAAGAAAGCGTTTTATGCTGAGCCAATGAGTGTGAGTTTGATATATTCTATTTTCACTGCAATAAAACTAAGCTATGTGCTTCAACGATGCAGATTTTACAAGGCAATAAATGACTTCTGCACATTGAATAAAGAAAGGGGCCATCGGCTGACTTGTTTATGAGAACTCAAGATCATTCTTGGCAAGTAGTTCTATCGTATCGCCAGCATGTTGGGTGATTTTATTCTGTGGTCTTTAGGGGAGTTTTTGTGAGAGTTTGAAGTTAAATATAGATGAAGATATGTAGCAAGTATTTGGTGTTGCATTAAACATGTGATGCCTTGTTCTCCTTCAGAATGGAACTTCAACAGGTGAAACGTGCTACTTGTTGACTTGCTTAATGGTTTGATGAAGAGTTCTTTAAGAACATACCAGTCTGTTGTACCTTTGTTATAATAGGATTCCTAACAATACAGCATGGTATGATAAAGCAATATTTATATATTATAGCTTGTTCAAAACCACTCTTTATCATTCCAAATTTGCTCATTCAGCTCAAACTTTACTTCTAAAATCTATTAGACTGGTTGATATATTTCCCCAAAGTTGATCTAACCGGTTGTTGCTTAACTGAACCACTGATAAGGGGACATCTTTAAATTCTAATGACTAATGCTCATTTATATTCCTTGCTGTACCAAAATGCCAAACTCTTATATATTTGTAAGTCTCATCTACCCATCTTAACATTTGTCATTGACTAAGATCATTTAGATTAAAACAATTGGTGGAAACATCATGCGGAATAAGAATTGATATTGCATCATATCATGCCCTCAGGATGTCCTATGGCACTTTACAACCAATGGTTTACTTTTGAAGTGCAGGAACTGTTGTTTAAGAGACAAACATGGCAGCCATGATGGGTGTTGCTGGTGAGACCAGCATTTATAGGCTATTCTAATTTCCCTTGAGAAGGGTGTGGAGAGTTGCCACTTTGAATGTTGCAGTCCATCTGGTGTAGGCACACCTACAATACGGTTAGGGAGGGAGTCCTAGGATTTTGACACAACAGTGAAGGAATGATGCTATGGTTCCAGGTCAGGATGGTGTGTGGCTTGGAGGGGAGCTTACAGATGATAGTGTTTGCTGTCCTTCTAGGTGATAGAGGCCATGAGTTTGGAAGGTGCAGCTGATGGAGCCTGGGCAAGTTGCTGTTCAGCACTTTGTAGATGGTACATATAGCTGTCATTGTGCATCAGTAGTGGAGGGAGTAAATGTTTAAGGTAATGCATGGGCACCAGTTAATGCATGGGTTAATGCATGGGTACCAGTAAATGTTTAAGGTAATGCATGGGCACCAGTTAATGCATGGGTTAATGCATGGGTACCAGTAAATGTTTAAGGTAATGCATGGGCACCAGTTAATGCATGGGTTAATGCATGGGTACCAGTAAATGTTTAAGGTAATGCATGGGCACCAGTTAATGCATGGGTTAATGCATGGGTACCAGTAAATGTTTAAGGTAATGCATGGGCACCAGTTAATGCATGGGTTAATGCATGGGTACCAGTAAATGTTTAAGGTAATGCATGGGCACCAGTTAATGCATGGGTTAATGCATGGGCACCAGTAAATGTTTAAGGTAATGCATGGGCACCAGTTAATGCATGGGTTAATGCATGGGCACCAGTTAATGCATGGGTTAATGCATGGGTACCAGTTAATGCATGGATTAATGCATGGGTTAATGCATGGGTTAATGCATGGGCACCAGTTAATGCATGCGTTAATGCATGGGCACCAGTTAATGCATGGGTTAATGCATGGGCACCAGTTAATGCATGGGTTAATGCATGGGCACCAGTTAATGCATGGGTTAATGCATGGGCACCAGTTAATGCATGGGTTAATGCATGGGCACCAGTTAATGCATGGGTTAATGCTTGGGCACCAGTTAATGCATGGGTTAATGCATGGGCATCAGTTAATGCATGGGTTAATGCATGGGCACCAGTTAATGCATGGGTTAATGCATGGGTTAATGCATGGGCACCAGTTAATGCATGGGTTAATGCATGGGCACCAGTTAATGCATGGGTTAATGCATGGGTTAATGCATGGGCACCAGTTAATGCATGGGTTAATGCATGGGCACCAGTTAATGTTTAAGGTAATGCATGGGTACCAGTAAATGTTTAAGGTAATGCATGGGCACCAGTTAATGCATGGGTTAATGCATGGGCACCAGTTAATGCATGGGTTAATGCATGGGTTAATGCATGGGTTAATGCATGGGTTAATGCATGGGCACCAGTTAATGCATGGGTTAATGCATGGGTTAATGCATGGGCTAATGCATGGGTTAATGCATGGGCACCAGTTAATGCATGGGTTAATGCATGGGTTAATGCATGGGTTAATGCATGGGTTAATGCATGGGCACCAGTTAATGCATGGGTTAATGCATGGGTTAATGCATGGGTTAATGCATGGGCACCAGTTAATGCATGGGTTAATGCATGCGTTAATGCATGGGTTAATGCATGGGTTAATGCATGGGTTAATGCATGGGTTAATGCATGGGTACATGGGCACCAGTTAAGCTTTGCCGTCCTGGCTGGTGTTGAGCTTTTGAGCATTTTTAAAAGTGTAGCCACGCAGGCAAGTCAGGAGGATTCCATCATTCTCCTGACAAATGAATGGATAATCTGATAATGGGAAAAACTTTCCCCTGTCGGGGAGGAAGTGCAGGAGCGGGTACAGGCAGGTGCACCTCCGATCAGCGCCCCCAGTTGGGGCCCACCCAGCGGGGGGCAGGGGTGGATTCCCTCAGCCGGGAGTGCGCTCTTGCGTGCACGCACATGAAAGAGCGCACTGATCTCCCTGAGGCTAAGTGCTGCCTCAGGGAGATCAGTTCCGAATTAAAATTTGCAATAAAAATGATAGGAAAATTTCCCTGACATGTCCCCTCGTGTGACACTGTCACATGAATTGGAACATGTCCATCACTTTAACTGAAACCTTTATTAAAAATGTAAATACCCTCATGAAACCTCATCCCGCCCATGCTTTTTCTGAAGCCCGGCAGGGCTCCCAGCCTGCCTGACAACCTGAAGGTTGGATGGGAAGGTCCATTAATGATTTTAATTAGTGTCTCAATGGCCTCAATAGACCGTTGACAGGTCAGTGGGCGCAGAGCTGACTCGGCTGCATCCCTGCCAACCTGAAAACTGAACTGATGCGGGGTGGACGTCGGGAGTTCATCCCAATGTCATCCCGCGTCATTTTACGCGTCAGCGAGCAGGCCCCACCCCGCCCCCACTCGCCGACTGGAAGATCCTGCCCAATGTGACTCTGGTGTTGCTCAAAGAAGATATATGGTCCAGAACCCCAAAGAGAACAACTTCTCCTGTCTGTTACAAAGATCCCTAAACCCAAAAGAAAGAAATCAATCAAATTAGTTACTATTTTTATTAGAATTTTGGCTTCTAGTTCCATCAAGTATTTTTGATATTCAGGATTTGCTTAGAGTAAGGAAGGAGAAACTGATTGCTTTGATAGAAGGATTGGTAAAGAAAGGGCACAGATTTAAGGTCATTGGTATAAGATTCAGAGAAGAGGTAAGCAGAATTGTTCTTTGCACAATAAGCTGTTATGATCTAAAATGCACCTGCTTGAATGTGTGTTGGAAACAAGTTCAATAGTAAATTTTAAAAGGAAATTGGGTATATATTTGAAAATAAATCATTTGCTGGGCTATTTGCTGGGGAAAGAGCCAAGCTCTGAAGAAGAGTCATATGGACTCGAAACGTTAACTCTGTTTCACTCTCCACAGATGCTGCCTGACCTGCTGAGATTTCCTAGCATTTTCTGTCTTTATTTCATCTTTAAAAATGCTCAGCAAAGCATTTTCTGATTCTCTATTCCTAATATCCATTCCGATCAAATGAAAATAAGCAAGGCTTATGTTGACCTTTTGTAGCAATGTTTTCATGAATATATTGGTAAAGAGAAGTTTGTTTCTAATTTATATTTCATTTGGCTATCTCAATGTTAATATGTTCCTACCAGTACAGCTAATGTTGCTTGGATCTTTTACTTATAAAAAAATAATAAATCAACACATGCCAAATCTATTAAGAAATTTTTATTTAAAAAATCTTGAAAGCTAATATTACTTTGTGCATTTGTTGTTGGCCATCATTCAGTCAGTTGCATGTAACATCTGCAATATTTTAGTCATGTCCACTAATCACATTCGTGCTCATTCTTTAATGAGACAAATTAACATCCTCTGGTCTTAATATTCTATGTTCACTTTATTTATGCCCATTTAATATTTCATGTACCTTGATGAGACAACTCTTTAGCTACTTCTCTAGACTAAACAGCTAGAATTTCTCTAACATTTGCTCAGAGCTCATTTATTTTACATTTGAACTCAGTCTTGTTGCATGAGGAGAGACTTCAACAGAGCACTCAAAATGTGATCTGATGTAAACCTTTAGCGTGATCTCTGTATACTTTACACGCTACAGTTTGCACAAATATGGGCTGGATTTTCATGGAGCCGGTGAGACTCCTTGGAGAGTTCAAAATGGTGGGCAGAACCTGAATCTGACAGTCCTGGCCCTATTCTCACCGTTTCCAATGTATGAGAAGACAGGGTGCAAAACACACATGTGGGATTTACAAATCCACTGGGGCCATTTGAAGAGATAGGTGTCATAAGGTGCAAAAATTGCTGTGCGTGTTCCATGACTTGGTACTGAAGAGGTGAACGGCTCGGAAGGTCTGACGTAAAGAATTCGAAGCCTTATATAGAGCAATGTGAGGTGTCAGGTTTAAAGCTGAATTTTCCTTTGAGATTGAGGCTGCTGTATGACCTCAGGGAAGGGGAGTGGCTGGAAAAGAGCAAGGGCACATTTGCACGGGCCCCTCTTCATCATTCCTGGATGCACAAGCCAAGAGGGCAACATTTCAAACTGCCAATCTCACTGGGTGTGCAGAGTGTTGTCCACAAAGGAAGGAAGGTTGAAGAAATGGGCACAGGGCCTCAAACATACAGCATGTAGAGGAAAAGCAGAGGTAGCAGCATGCAGCTAGAGTCATGGTGGCTGGGCATGAGGTGTCAGAAGGATCTACCAGAACAGGTACAGCTCCTTTGAAATGTCCAAAAGGCAGTATCGGCAATGTCTCAGAAAATGGTCAGAAAAGTCGGCGCCATGTTGGAGGCAGATCCCACGCCTCAAACAACATGTGTCCAAGCCCTGTCAATTGCAGTGAAAGTTACCATGGCCCTCAACCTTTAAGCAGCTGGATCCTTCCAGGGTTCGTTCTGCTGCAGACCTCTGCAGCATTTTGCAATCAGCCACCTGCAGATGCAAAACATCAGTTACTGGTGCCAGCTTTGTTAGGGTAGGGGGGCACATTAATTTTCCAACAGATGTGGAGTCTTGGAGCCAAAGACCAATGAGGTACATGTCAATAGCTGGCTTTCCACAAATGCAAGGTGTGATAGATTTCACACACACTACCATCAAACATCCTCACAGGAGAAGCACAGATATATGAATAGAAGCTCTGTTTACTCAATCAACGTACTGCATGTGTGACCACAAAAAGGTTTTCACACGATTCCCTGGAAGACACCATGACTCTTTCACTCGGAGGGAGTCGAATCTGCCACACATTTTTGAGCCTATGCCCAGTTCTGTGGCAAGGGTTACCCATTGAGGAGGTTACTGCTTACTCCATTGTGCCCAGTTATATCCACAGTCACCTTCAAACCAGGCCAGCCATCAAGCAGGCCATTCACCTGTTAACAATGCCTTTTCAATCTCTTGATCTCGGGAGGGTTTCAAAGGTGGTGGCGGCTTGTTGCATGCTGCATAATATGGTGCAGTGAAGAGGTGTACATGTGCCTGGTGAAGTAGCTTGCTCACCTGCTTCAGATGAAGATGTAACTGAGGAGGACAAGCAGGAGGATGAGGGCAACAGTGGTGGAAATAATGAGAGACCTGTCCAGAGCCAGCTCAGGACATGACTCCATAATAAACAGGGAGGGCCTAATACAGAGGCAGTTCTACTAAGTAACAGTGAGGATATAGATTTACCTTTGGAAGCAAATGGCTGCCCAGCCATCACTAGATGAGCGCCTTTGATACCATTGCCACCTCCCATCTTCCAGGAGATGCCCATTCTGCCACAAGAGAGAAAATCTAAAAGTGTCCTTGAAACTCTCTGGCACAATGGCTAAAATCCTCACCTTCAGAAGTCAGCATCCAGCAGTCTTGAGGGACTGAGCATGTGGTGCCCTGTGACAGAGCGGTCTGCAAGTGTTTCTATGAGACTGTCAAAGAGATGGTGAAAAAGCCACATGGACACCAACTGAGGCCTGGTCACTAAGTCAGGAGTTACTTGTGCAGCATCAATCAAGACTCATAAGGTGCGGATCTCATGGATGCACCAAGAGAAATGCTGCAGATCGAGACTGGGCAGCATAACAAAACTTTAGAGCCCCACGAGTGCCAGGCAATGGTAATCTCCAACATGAGAGAAAATTACCATAACTGAATTCCCCACTATCAACACCCTGGCGGCTACCATTGACAAGAACATTACTGGACCAACCGTTTCAATACATTGGCTACACGAGCAGGTCAGAGGCTGGGAATTCTGTGGCGATTAACTCAACTGCTGACTCCCCAAAGCCTGTCCACCATCTACAGAGCACAAGTCAGGAATGTAATAGATTACTCTCCACTTGCCTGAATGAATGCAGCTTCAATAACTCTCAAGAAGCTCGACACCATACAGGACAAAGCATCTGACTTGATTGGCATCCATTTCACACTCTAAGCATTCACTCCCTCCAATGCATGGGCACTGTGGCAGCAGTGTGTTCCATCCTCAAGGTGCACAATAGTAACTCACCAAAGGTCCTTAGACAACAACTACCAAACCTGTGACATTTACCACTTAGAAAGACAAGGGCAACAGGTACATGGGAACACTGCCACCTGCAAGGTTCCCTCCAAGCCACAAACCATCCAGACTTGAAACTACATCCCCATCCCTTTAATATCTCTTTGTCAAAATCCTGGAACTCCCTTCCAAACAGCTCTTGTAGGTGTATCTATACCACGTGGAGGGAACGTCAAGATAGTATCTCACCATCACCCTGTCAAGGGTATTTAGGATTGGGCAATAAATGCTGGCCTGGCCATTAATGGTCAAATCCTATGATTGACCTGTTATAAACAGTGGAGGTTTCACTGAGCACCTGACTTGACTATGATGGATATGCATGGCTTCACCCTTCACAACTATCAGGTCATTGAGGGATGGACTTCTAGTTGCAGTCTTGAATGACACTGGTAAGGTCATGCATTTATATGTTTACCCAGTTATTGTATGAGCCACTAAGAAAGTATAGACCAAGACATCATCCTTTGATTCATATAATGTATTTAGAGAGAATGGAAAAGGTATACTTAACAATGTGAGATAAAATAATCACATGTAAACCCAGCAGTGATCGAAATACCCTGGCATCTTTCCAGTTTTAATGTTCCTACATGGTGCCCCACCCCTGTCACCACACCAGCACCCCCCCCACCCCCCCCACCCACCTCTACCCCGCATTGCTTCAGGGGAGGTAGAAACAGCCTGCTCATCTGTCTGTCTATAAGGCATTAGAAAGTGTCATGGCCAGGCTGTTTGTGCAGTTCAAAAACAGAATTACCTGGAAAAACTCAGCAGGTCTGGCAGCATCGGCGATCGGCGGAGAAGAAAAGAGTTGACGTTTCGAGTCCTCATGACCCTTCGACAGAACGTTCTGTTGAAGGGTCATGAGGACTCGAAACGTCAACTCTTTTCTTCTCCACCGATGCTGCCAGACCTGCTGAGTTTTTCCAGGTAATTCTGTTTTTGTTTTGGATTTCCAGCATCCGCAGTTTTTTTGTTTTTATCTCTCTGTTTGTGCAGTTACCTGCTGGGGACCTACCTGAGACTACAGGACCTGCAGTTCTGCAGCGGCATCCATGGTCACTGGAGCACTTATCACAGATGAGGGCTCTGGCAGAGGAGCCTGGGAAGCTGTGGAAGATGAGTGCTCAGAACAGTTCACAGCAGATTCATTCTCCTTCGCTAACCTCTCAGCCCTGGATTGGCTTTCTGGAGGTTTGGATGACCTGCTGGGACACAGCATCATCCATTCCAGCATCTGTTGTGCCATCAGCAAGAGTGTCGTGTTATGGATACACAGCCCTTCATGTATTCCATGGAGGACAGTGCTCAAACTCTGAACAGACCGCTCCAGGATATTGAGTGAGGCTTGTTCCCCTTGCAGGAATTTACACTGCTCTTGTATCACTGGGAATGATGCTGGATGTGACTCTCCATGAGAATGGCCAATCTCACTTCGTTAGAACTCATGGGGTTGAGTGTCTAAGACAAAGTTAAGCTCAACATGGTGACGGACTCCTCAACTCAGAGAGCGTGAGCACGCATTCCCTCGGTGAACTCTGCCAGATGCCTGCACATCTGCTGCTGCTGATCCAAGCATCATTATCACTGCTGACCCTCCTCCAAGGAGGGCTGTGCGCAGATATTTCTGACCCAAACACCTTCCCCTGCACTCTGCTGCAGTACCATCCAACACATGCCACCGACTCTTAAACACATGCTGCTTCCTTTGCATTACTAATATCTGTCTTGGTGGATTGTGGGCTGGTCAGTTGGGACAGTGTTTCCTCGGATATCTCTTTATCCTCCTCCTCCTGATGCCTGAGGAAGGTTTTGGCTCTGGGTGGGTGAGGGTGGTTGTGCACGGGCATGAAACAATGGGATCTGTGTGAGACACAACATAAGACAATGATTGTAATCCTTGCTCAGTGTTAGTACGCATGCAGTTACAGGTCATTATCAAATATCATACAAGCAGAATCCTTGGCCCAGAACTTTTCCTTTGTGCTCAACTGTGTGTCAACTGCCCATTATGCCTGATCCACCTCCTGATGAGCTCACCACTGTAGCAATTGCCTGCCTTGCTCTTTTCAAGAGCAGTTCTTCTACCTGCAGGATACAGGACATCCCTCCAGCCTTCACACCCTGCACCAGAATCTCCATGTCCTGGTGCATTTAATCCGCGAGACTCTGTCATGCTGCTCCTCTGGGACATTCTGCTATGACAATGAATAAAGCTCATGGATGAATTATGATTCTCTCTTTATGCTGCGCAAAACCTACTGGAACCTTCTTCTCAAGTGATGAACATACTTACGTTGTTGGGTGGTGGGGGAAGGGACTCTTTCCATGGATGGTGTGTACTGTCCTTGTGCGCAATGTCATGGTGTGGCCTGGAGCTTATAGGACCCTGCAGGAGTACTCCCTTGGGGTCACACATGCATGAAAGGACAGTGTGCTGATGTCACAGTTATGGACAAGGCACTTTTGGGTGCCCATATTTGAAAATATGACAAATAACATGGCAAGTGGCTGGACATGAAGGATCTGCATGCAGGGTCCTGAAACCAGGCCCCAAGGTGCCATGTGCATTTCACTTGCTGTACAGTGTCATGACCTGCTGTAGCAGCAAAGATACTGACATCTGTATGTTTGGGAGTGGTGGATCTTTGCAAACAGTGAATGTCAGCTGTGTGGACACTCTATACAGCAGCAATAGACAGACATCAGCATCTAAAGTTTCCTATGGAAATCTCTCAATGGGGGCGTCACTTGCAGCAAAAATAACCATTTGGCTAACATTGAAAACTTACACTCACATCACAAGGCAATGAAATCTCCTCCCATCCAACCTTACAACCCTCCACCACTTCCTTCCTGTCACAGTGAATGACTTCCAGAATGGCCCTTTCTATAGGACCCGAGTTGTGAAAAGCCCACCTCCTAATTCAGTCCCACCTCTCCCTCTGAAATGTATCCTGGGTTGGGCTGCCAACAACAGCCCACACCCACCTCCAGGCAACGAAAGTCGCACTTTCTCCTGAGGCAGACGGGTGAAGCTCGGAATTTTCCCAACTCTCACTACTTCCTTGAAGCTGAAAATTCATCCCTATAATTCTACATCCACCACATTGTCTAAGTATTGATGGTGACAAGTCTATTATTGCCCCAGGTCTCTTGTTAAATCTTCCTGTGATAATTTTCTAGGCATTTATTGTACACTTGTGTTGCAAATGTTATCAACCTGTGTGCAATATTTTATCTTTTGCAATAATCATCCCAATTGCATAACTGACCTAAATCCTTTTAGAAATCTGTGGTTATATTCCTTGACTATTAGTGGTCCTATTTTGGTGCAGTCTGCAGATTTGACAAGCTTATGTTTGGCTTCAACATCCAAGTCATTAATGTGGATTGTACATGATGAGGGATGTAAGCTCTTAGCCCTATTGATACCATTCAGCATTTCTCATATGGACTCTCTTCTACCTATTTCTAATGAACTTCATATTGAATTACATGTTCAGCATCAGATTCCCAGAGATTTTCATGTAACGGGATCTTTCATGTGGAACTTTGTCAAACATTCTGATAGTCCATATGACCTCAATCATTGTGAGTTCCTCTTCTTTAAACATGTTCAGGGGCTTTGTCAGGCAAAGCTTCTTTCTTCCATAGCCACGTTGGCTGTTTCTTAATAAGGAATTACTATGTAGCTAGGTTACCAAGACATTTCTTAAAATAGTGCCCATTATTTATTATTGAAATTAGACTCATGTCACACTTTCTGAATGTAAACGCTTTTTTTTATTTCCTCCCACACTGTGCAACCTCCACAGTGCTTAAAGATGACATTATTGCAGGAGCTGTGCATTCTGATACAATATACAGCTACATTATAAAGAAAATCTCTTATAAGGAACATTGCACAATAATTATTTGAATTAATTATTTTTAGATAAATGTAAAAACATATACAACTTATAAGTCATATAAGGATAGAGTTAAATGTTTTTAATGTCATTTTAATTTGACATTTAAACGTGATAAAGCATATAATCCAAACAAGTAAAGATATTTTTAACAACCAAAGAACAATATTAATAGAGTCTTATTCAATGTGGCACTTGACTTATTGTGTGGGCAGTGTGTAACCTGGGGATCAGCTCACTCGTAGGCTATATGCAGCACGATTGATTATATGATACTTCACTTGTTATATTGCCTCTAATATAATTTCACTTTTATAAACTATTCTGAATGGGAGGTGGAGCTGATTAGCTCGGTTCGCTTGTTGGCTAGTGTGTGGATCAGGTCAATCCCAACAACACAGGTTCAGTTCCCATTTCCAGCTAAGGTAGACTGCCTCCTTGCACTAGCCATAGTGAAGAACAACATGGCACTTTGCTGTGGTTTGGTGAGCAAGGAGATGCCTTTGGGCAGAGAACTGAAGAAGAAGGAGCTCTCACAACTGAATGGGTAAGAAAATACACTTGAGGGCAAAATGGAATAACTATTTCACCTTACTTTCTTTTAAACAACTCTGAACTTTTTAATATTTTTGCTGCTGCCAAGTCGGAGTTTTAAATTGTGTTATAAAATAAGCTGATTAATGTCTTTGTTGAAACAGCAGACAGTGAGATATCACACTTTTTTTTATATTGACAAAATGCAAATTCAAGATTTTCGGTGGGACTTTCTCACAGAGGCTAGAAAATCACTTCCAACCTGATTGCCTGGAAGGTCTTTTTATACTCACTTAGGCTTTGTGTGCTAGAAAGTCAAAAGAATTAGAGGATAATTAAGAATGTAATAGTGTTAACCCTGCTGGTTTTATTGCACTAGGATGTAGCCACAGTTATTGATTTGTTTGGGTCTCAGCTGATTTGTCTCAGATGAGAGGATTTTATTTATAATGCGAGTCAGATGATTTCAGTGGCAAAATATTGGTTTACCCTACCAACAGAAAGTCACTCGGCATCACTGGTATTAAGTGTGCTTGATAATTACATGTCAGCTTGGAACCTTCCTCACAAAGCTTGGAGTCAGACCTTGCAGGATTCACTTACCCATGAATCTGATCCTATGAGCCCTAGCTCACAAGAAATGTACTTATGGAATGGAAGGGAAGCTTCTTCACATGACTAGACTTCATTTTGCTTTTAGTTTGTACTTTTTTTGCACAAAAATCCCTGTTTAAACCTAAAAGTCAAACTGTGCAGCAGTAGGCATAGAAACCATCCTGTGTACTCAGCTAAGAAGTATGGATTTCACAGCTCCATTTCACTAAGGGGTGAACGGCGTGGCACTCTAGATTTAACTGAGCTCCTACTTTGGGTTGCTGGTATAAAGTGCAATGTGGTAACCTTAATGGCACTCAAAATGACCCTGAGATATAACAGAGCTTTCCATTTAAGTGATTACTGTGGCTACTCCTGATTGCAATTAAACTAACAGAGAAACGTAAATGTATTCCTATGTATATTTGAATTCTTTTGATTTTCTAATGCACAAAATCTAGTGAGCTTTCTCTATGGTTAAAGGGTTGATATAACATTCACACAGTCAGCCCAGGAGGGGTTGCCCAACCTCTGAGAAAGACTCATCTAAGAACTTGAAATCACAATGTGTGACTTTACATATATTTGTATGATATTCCGTTGTCCAAAGCTTCAACAATTTTCGGGTTGGCCAGTAGGGTTGAGGCTGCTCGTCGAGGGGTAAAGTGATATGCGGTGAGGGGTAAAGTGCTCGTCGAGGGCTAAAGTGATACGCGGTGATGTCGGGTGTGCATCATTCAGATCTTGAGTTCGGCGGGTGCACACCAGAGTTGGCTGTGCACCTGCCAAACTGCCAAAGGCCTATTAAGGCCATTTAAATATCAATTAATCTGATTAACTGAGCTGCCTGTCCAGCCATAAGGTTGGGGGGCAGGTGAAGAGCCCAGGCGGCCTTTGCATTTATCATGAAACCTCTTCACTGTCACATTAGGGGACATGTCTTAAATTTTTTCTTTTCTGTAATAGAATTTTTAAAATTGAAAATAATCTCCCTGAGGCAGCTCCGTGTCTCAGGGAGATTTCTGGGCTCTTTCACTACATGCACAAAAGAGCGCAGTCCCCGCTCAGCCTCCTCCCCCCGCCCGCACAGGGAGCGCTCAGTGCTACCGGGTGTGTGTCACACTGGGCGGGCATTAACTGGCCCGCCCACATAAAATGTAAAATGGCAGCACGCAGCCAATCGCGGGTGGCCATCGACTACACACCCACCCACGCCCACCCCTGTCTAACACCCCCACCCCCACCCTCCCCCCCCCCCCCCCCCCCCCCAACCCCGTGACAGGGAGAAAATTCTCCCCTATGAATCAGTTTAATTTACAACAAAATTTAAATCAACACATATCTATATTATTTATCGTCCTACATTACAACAGTGATTACACTTCAAAAGTACTTTATTGGCTGTAAAGCACTTTGGGATAACCTGATGTCATGAAAGGTGCTATATAAATGCAAGTCTTTATTTTTCTATAATATGATAATAATCTTAGATCTGTACAAAATTCATGTCTACTTTTTGATGGCAGAATTTTGTCACACAAATCCATATTTATAATGGGAGCTTCCTATGTAAACTTGTCACATCAGGATGTTGTGCAGCCAGCCAGCGAAAC
The DNA here is from genome assembly GCA_026770705.1 of Isurus oxyrinchus. Lineage (NCBI taxonomy): Eukaryota > Metazoa > Chordata > Chondrichthyes > Lamniformes > Lamnidae > Isurus > Isurus oxyrinchus. The sequence goes on from JANJGN010000012.1 coordinate 946,709, forward strand.
AGACTAGCTGACAGCACAGCCTGGCAGCAAAGGCCTTGGCCTTATTTAGAGTCAGCAGGTAAGCTGCAGAGAGGCAAACAGGCACTGAAGCATGAAGATCAGGCCAGAGCTGTTGCCAGCAGGGTGAGTACACCCTTCAGTTACTTATGTAAGGTGAAAATACCAGTATAAGGCTACCAGGGACTTCTTAAAAGTGGCCAGAATCGATATTAGATCAGGCACTCATCCTCAGGCCATGAGATGTTAGACCCCAAAATTGCTCCATGTTAAATGAGCCCAATGCAGTCAAATTTCTAAGGGATTGTACCTTCCAACTTCCTAAATGCTACAGAAGATCCGCAAGTAAGTTTTTAAAAAAACCTTGCATATACCACGCCTTTAGCCTGTCATACTTCCTGTGTCACGCTTCGGAAAAAATGTAAAAAAATGAAAGTCAACTTTTCTAAAGCTAATCAGTCTCCAACTGAATTGAGGAGCGTGGTTCCAGAGGGAGAGACTGGGTCATCGAACAGGGGGCGGGGGGGGGGCACTCACCGCGCGAGAAATGAGGCGCGGTGATGTCACACATCATTTAGATTGTTAGTTTGGTGGGCACACAGCCGAGTTAGCTGCACGCCCGCCGAATTGTTAAAGGCTGATTCAGACCATGAAGAAAGTCATTAAAGCTGTTAAGAAAGCTGCTCGTCCAACCTTAAGGCTGTCAGGCAGGCAAGGAGACCAGGGCCCTTCACATGTTTCATGAAACCTCATCCACGGGCGGGAAGAGGTTTCATGAAGGCTTTGTTAATTAAATAAAAAGTTTAGAAAAAATGAATGGACATTTCCCAGCTCATGTGACAGTTTCACATGAGGGGACAAGTCCTTAAATTTTTTTACCTTTCTTCAATGTTTCACAACTTAAACTAATCTCCCTGAGGCGCTTCCATTCTTTCATGCACAGGCCCCGACTCAGGGAATCCACCCCCCCCCCTCCCCCACACAGGGAGTGCACTTCCGGGTGTGCGTCACGCTGGCTGGGTCTTAATTGGCCCGCCCATGTAAAATGGCGACGCCCCCGATCAGGGGCAGCGATCAGGATCACATCCCCCAGCAATGGGGGGAAATTTCTGCCCACTGAGTTGTACAAAGCTAAACCACGGCAGGGGAATATTATATTTCACATCACATGGTTTTGCTTTTATAAAGCAATAAAGGTGGAATTTGTCTAAATGGGCGAGAGGGAATTAGTAGGACATTTGATGCAACTTGTTTCTGCAATGAAAAACACATTTAGGCAGTGTGTAATACAAATTACCAATTCACTGTCACCAGTTTACATTATTACCCAAGTAATAACAGCAACTTGCATTTATATAATGCCTCTAATGATATAAAACATCCCAAGGTGCTTTTCAAGAGTGTCACCAAACAAATGCAAGATGAATTTCAATGCCAATGTATTCTCCACTAATTGTGAGTGGTGGTCCAATAGATCTGCTCGTGAATATTGTTAAATCATCTCAACTTCAAATATAAAACTCAACTGGCTCACTTTTTCCACTGTTTAAAATGAATGAATACAGGAAGTGGAATGAAACAGTGAAAATAGCACATTTTCTGGATTGTGCTGTATTTAAGTTCCTTGTAATTACAGCTCGAGATGTTAGTTGGTGGTGAACGTTATGCCATTTTCTAAAGAATCCTCAGGAAGTCTCCCAGACAGTTACGCATGTAGATTCATACTCTGAAGTATTTAACATAAATTATAATGTTTCCTTCATGTAAACATAGTGTGATCATAAGTTAAAAATGAGGGGAGAGATTTCGAACTGCCACCTCCATGTTTCTTGCCGAAAGGATGTGTGTGGAAGTGGAAAATTGGCAGGAGGTGTGGGGATCAGGGGTACAGGGAGGTGGTGTGGGAAAGCCTGAGTGCTCCTTGAATGTCAAAGACCCATATGTCATGCCCACCCAAAACAGCTTGAAATTAGACTCTGTTCATAATTTTCAGGAACAATTGGGTGGATTGTGTGCAGCACAATCTAAGTACTAAGCAGTGAGTGGCCTAACCATCAGTCCTTAATGGTACCACTGGAGGTCTCTTCAAAAACAGCCTGGGTTTTTTTTTTGTGGGGAAGTCTTTGTGAGACCAGCAGGAGCAGGAAAGCTCCTCTTAACTGCACAATAATACCACTGCCAGATGCTGGCTCGGTCTCCTGTCTCCCCCATAACCCTGATCCTCCCAGTCTCACCCACTCTATTTTATTACAATCGTCCAACTCAGCCATGGAAGTACCTACCCAAGTGCTGAGCTTTTCACCAGCATTCACTGAATGCTCAGAAACTCACCCTCTATTATACTGATGAGGCTGAAAACCTGAGAATGGTTCAGGCCTAAAGACATTGGCTCCACCAATTTCGCACCCATTTTGGGCAGAAGTTCAAAATTTCTCCCTCATACTTTTCTTCTAATGAAGTCAAATCAATGATGAAAACTGTTTGGAGACTACAGGTGGCAGGTAGTTGCATATTATTTCACATTATCCACTCCATTTATACTTGGAGCAGGCAATCCAGAAGGGACGTATTGATTGGGTAGTTAGACATACTAATCACAATAGTTTATGGGCTCCTCAGTTATTAATGATCTCTCTGCATTTATCCCAGCTGGAGGAAATGTTGTCCATATGTAGAGGGAGCACTTTTTTTTCTGTGGTTAAGCATTATAAAGTTAAGTGAGCTGAATGGTAAACTATGCTGCTTTGATTTCTAAATTTTAAGTCAGGAAGTGAAAACTAAATATTGTGCCACAATAGATGCGATGCAGGTTTCAGAATAGACAACTCTGAAGCAAATGAGGACAAGAATTCTATTGAAAACAGGTTTGGATGGTGGAGCATTCCTCAACCAGGGGTCAGCAAGAAGGTTTCAAATGTTCTGCCATAAATAACCAGCGTAGAAAAAGAAAAGATGGGCATGAAAATAGACCAATCAAAATTCAAATCAGGACAAATGGTAGCCAAGCTACCTTGTCAGTCAAGGGATGCAGTCTAATTTATTTTTAATCCATTCATGGATATGGGCTTCGCTGGCTGGGCCAGCATTTATTGCCCATCCCTAGTTGCCCCTGAGAAGCTGGTGGTGAGCTGCCTTCTTGAACTGCTGCAGTCTATGTGCTATAGGTACACCCACAGTGCTGTTAGGAAGGGAGTCCAAGATTTTGACCCAGCAACAGTGAAGGAACGGCGATATATTTCCGAGTCAGGATGGTGAGTGACTTGGAGGGGAAATTCCAGTTGATGATATTTCCATCTATCTGCTGCCCTTGTCCTTACAGATGGCAGTGGTCATGGGTTTGGAAGGTGATGTCGAAGGAGCCTTGGTGAAATCCTCCAGTGCATCTTGTAGATGGTACACACTGCTGCTACTGTGTGTCGGTGGTGGAGGGAGTGAATGTTTGTGGATGTGGTGCCAATCAAGTGGGTTGCTTTGTCCTGGACGGTGTCAAGCTTCTTGAGTGTTGTGGGAGCTGCACTCATCCAGGCAAGTGGGGAATATTCCATCACATACCTGACTTGTGCCTTGTAGATGGTGGACAGGCTTTGCAGAGTCAGGAGGTGAGTTACTCATCACACAATTCCTAGTCTCTGACCTGCTGTTGTAGCCACAGTATTTATATGGCTAGTCCAGTTCAGTTTCTGGTCAATGGTAACCCCAGGATGTTGATAGTGAGGCATTCAGTGATGGTAATGCCATTGAACATCAAGGGGGGATGATTAGGTTCTCTCTTATTGGAGATGGTCATTGACTGACACTTATGTGGCACAAATGTTACTTGCCACTTGTCAGCCCAAGGCTGGATATTGTCCAGGCCTTGCTGCATTTGGACATGGACTGCTTCAGTCTCTGAGGAGTTGCAAATGGTGCTGAAGATTGTGCAATCATCAGCGAACATCCCCACTTCTGACCTAATGATGGACGGAAGGTCATTGATGAAGCAGCTGAAGATGTTTGGGCCTAGGACACTACCCTGAGGAACTCCTGCAGTGATGTCCTGGAGCTGAGAAGACTGACCTCCAACAACCACAACCATCTTCATTTGTGCCAGGTGTTATGACACAGCAGTTGCTAAAGGCTGAGTTATTTAAAATCCCAGAGGGAAACTTTAAACAACTGTCATAACCTATATTTTCAATTGGTATGTTTGAGATGCAACTCTGAATTCAAAAATGAAACCACCAAGCAGCTAGAGGTTTTTTATATAAATTAAACATTTATTAATTTGACAAGGTATTAAATACATACACATGGCTACAAATTACCACCATAATAACTTTTAAACAAATCCCCAAATTAATCACTCCCGGGTAATCTTCCCCAGGGCAACATTAACCCATAGACTTAACCCAGACACCAGCACGTTCTATCTCGCAAACTCAAAATGAGGTTCTTTTCAATTTTGTCCTTCACAGACACAGTGGTAGGGGTTACAGGTTTCGATCTTACATGCCTCTGACTTCCACACAAAACCCTTTTCTTTGTAAATACCTAGCCTTCCCTTTGAATGTAAATTCTCATTGTATCACCAGGCCCTTTGAACTCCACCTCTTCTAACAATAAAACCCCTTTCATAGTACCAATTTTATTAGTAATATAAACATATTACTTGGTCTCTCTTAACTAGGTGCAAGATTTCACCCCCAGTTTTTGAATAGTTCATTCAACAAAGTGCAAATGTACCCTTTACCTTACCGTTAACAACTTAAAGCTACCACAGATCAAAGCACCCAGGCTAGCTGGCTTTAATCCAATTAAGACACACACACATTGACACCCACAGACACAGAGCCTACTACAAGTCCACTTTAAAATAATTTCCAATGACATTATATACATTAATATCTTCATGACATCTCCCTCCCCATCAAAAAATGAACCAACATAATTCTAATATATAATTTTTAATAACCCATTTCACACAATCAGATCCATGTATTAACATAACAATATATAATTACACAAGTCCTCAGTGTCAATAGAAATCATTCCTTTCACTGTCTAGTTTTTTTTCTCAAATGTCCAATTTTCCTTTAAGCTTCAAACTCTTGATAACGCACCTGCAAACAAATTTTCTCTACCAGTAATAGAATCCATCTAAAAAGTCTTGTACTTTTGTCTCAAGATTTGTCCAAAAACTTCAAGGGATTGTGGTCTGTATAAACAATAGATTCTGATGAATTGTTTGCAACATAAACTTCAAAATGCTGCAACGCCAACACCAAGTCCAAGGTCCCTTTTTCGATAATTGAATAGTTTCTCTGTTGTACATTCAGCTTCCATGAAAAATATTCTATCGGTTTTTCAATTCCGGGGTCATCTTCTTGTAACAGTACAGCCCCAATGCCTATATCACTTGCATCAAAGGTCAACTTGAATTGCTTGGCATAATTGGGCACTGCTAAAACTAGTGTTCAAACTACCAAATGCCATCTGACACACCAGTCTCCATTGAAACTTCTGGTTCTTTTTCAATAGTTCAGTCAGTGGAGCAACCACTTGGCTAAAATGTGGTACAAATTTTTGATAAAACTCACTCATGCCCAGAAATCTCAAAACATCTCATTTTGTTGTAGGTGCTGGGAAATCCACAATAACCTTGACTTTCACAACTCTTGGAGCCACCTCACCATGTCCAATGGTATGGCCCAGATACGTAACTTGTGCTTTTGCAAATTCACTTTTAGCCAAGTTCATCACCAAATTAGCTTCTTGTAATCGAGTAAATAATTCTTCCAGTTGCTGTAAATGCTCCTCCCACGTAGGACTTAAAAATATTAGATGATCAATATAAACAGCACAATTGCTCAGACCCACAATTACTTTGTTTGTCAGTCTTTGAAATGTCACAGGTGCATTCTTCATACTAAATGGTATAACTTTAAATGATATGGTCCATTTGGTGTTACAAAAGCCAACATCTCCTTTGCTCTTTCCAACAATGGTATCTGCCCATATCATTTTAGCAAGTCAATCTTTGTGATAAATTTCGATTGTCCCACTTTCTCAGTGCAATCTTCCAACCGTGGTATAGGATATAAATCCACTTCTGTCACCACATTCACCTTTCAATAGTGCACACACAGGGCTGGGTTTAGGGGCAGGGCCTGCTCACTGATGCGCAAAATGACGCAGGATGATGTCAAGCGGAACCCCCGATCTCACCGCGCTCCATTTAAATTTTCAGGAAGGCAGGGGCACAGCAAAGTCAGCTGTGGGCCCACCGACCTGTCAATGGACAATTGAGGACATTAGACAGGATCATTAAAACAATTAAAGGACCTGCCCGTCCAACCTTAAAGTTGGTGGGTCGGCCAGGAGCCCCAGTGGCTTCTGAAAAAACATGAAACCACATCCACCAGCGGGATGAGGTTTCATGTAGGGTTTAAAGAAGTGTAATAAAATGTTTGTGAAATTTATGAACATGTCCCATCTCGTGTGACATTGTCACATGAGGGGGACATGTTAAGGATTTTTTTTTCTGTTTTTAATGTGTGTACAGCTGTCAGTGATCTCCCTGAGGGAGCACTTAGTCTCAGGCTCTTTCATGTGCATGCGCGAAAGAGTACACTCTCGCATTTGGGGAATCCCGCACAGGGAGCGCATAGCGCTTTCCGCCGGGCGTCATGCTGGGCGTGCCTTAATTGGCCCGCCCACTTAAAATGGTGGTGGGGCCTGTTTCTCTGGCGGGGATCGGCTCCCCACCGATTGGGTTGGGGCCACCTGCCTGGTAGGCAGAAAATTCTGCCCAATGTCTTTGTGTTACATCCAGTTCGGTACCATGACAATAGGGGAACTCCAATTACTACAATTATTTTGAAGCATGAAATTAATTTCTTTTTGTACTTGTGATAACTTTGCCGGATTTAATCTATAAGGATGGTGCCTTATTGAAGATGAAACCTGAACGGAGACATCATGTATAGCTAAATGTGTCTTTCCCAATTTATTCCCACAAATAGGTTTTTGTGATGGCAATAGCTTTTCCAAATCACTTTGACAATTGCTGGAAGGTAACTCACATTTTCAAGCGCCCCTCATTATCCAAGTTGATTAGAGAAAAATCAATTTCCGAGTTCTGCACTTCTACTTCTTTATTATCCACCATCACTAATATCTCTTTTCCTTCCTCTTCCCTGTCAAAGTGCTTTTTAAGCATATTTACATGACACACCCTCTGCTTCTTTCTTCTATCTGGGGTACTTATTAAATAATTTACTTCGCTCGATTTATTTTCAACCCTGTAAGGCCCACTAAATCTTGCATTTAGTGAATCACCTGGTACTGGTAACAAAACTAATACTTTTTTCTCCAGAAACAAAACTGCAAGCTTTAGCTTTCTTATTTGCCTTCACTTTCATCACTTGCATCATCTTTAAATGTTCCCTAGCCAACTCATATGCTCTATTCAATCTTTCTCTGAAATCTGATACATAATCCAAAAGAATAGTTTCTGAATTTTGACCCACCAGATTTTCATGAATTAATTTCAGTGGTCCCCTTACCTCATGACCATAAATTAGTTCAAAAGGGCTAAAACCAGTTGATGCATTAGGGCTGTCTCTAATAGTGGTAACAAGAATGGAATTTCCCCATCCCAGTCTGTGTATAATCCTGACAGTACGCTCTCATCATAGTTTTTAAAGTTTGATGGCATCTTTCCAAAGCTCCTTGTGATTCTGTTTAATAAACTGTTGATTTAAACTGTTTTATCCCCAAACTGTTCATTACTTCCTTAAACAGCTGTGACATGAACTTTGAGCCCTGATCTCATTGTATTTCCTTAGGTAAACCATATCTTGTAAAAAATTTAATTAACTCCTCCACAATATTCTCAATATTTCTTCAAGGTATCACTTCAGGAAACCTGGTAGACACATCCATTATTGTCAGTATGTATTGATTCCCACTTTTAGTCTCAGGGAGGAGTCTTACACAATCAATCATGACCCTGATGAAATGTTCTTCAAATGCTGGTATTGCGATTAAAGGTGTCGGCTTAATCACTGCTTGTGGTTTTCCTGTTATTTGGCATGTATAACAGGTTCTACAGAATTTGACCACATCCCTATGCAATCCTGGCCAAAAAAAAATCTCTATATTCTCCTGTGTTTTCCTAATTCCTAAATGGCCCCTTGGAATTTCATGAGCAATCTTCAGAATCTCATTTCTATACCTGAATGAGATAACAATCTGATGCACCTCACTCCAACTTTCATTTGCTGAAACATGATCTGGCCTCCATCTTCTCATTAAAATATCTCCCTTAAGGTAATAACACACTGGAATACATTTTGCTTCTGTTTCTGAGTAAGCTGTCTGATATAACAGCTTTCATTGCAAATTATTTTTCTATAACTCCACCAACCTCCCTGAGTTCAACACTTCAGCCGAAATGTTCTGTAGTCATTCTTCCTGAACATTGTCAAACACACCGTGCCAGCTAATTGGATTTTGACACCGTTTTCTTGCCTTTGAACTGCCTACCCTTCTTGTTTATCTTGTTCTTTCCAAAGAGCTTTTGATCTCGTTGTCACACAAACAGGAAACAACCCAGAATGCTCCCTTTGTAACACCTCTGTTGAAAACACTTCTACAGGCTGACCAACTACCCTAGACATCACCCACATTTGTGACCCAGCTATATCATTATCCAGAATAAATTGAAGCCCTGCAATATGCATTTTTTCCACCACTCTCCAACAATAATTTTGCCTGCCCTCCATTTTCTCTTTAAATTTACCTTCCACAATGGAATAGATTTAGCATCTGCATGAACCCCACTTGCTCCTGCAATACTTCCTCTGAACAAACAAATGTCACTATCCCACAACATTAAAGATTAACTAGCCCCTGTGTCTCTTAAACTTTTTTTAAAAAATTACCTACTCCACCCTGTACACATGGAAAGGCTTTCCCTTCACACACAAAGGGCAGAATTTTTCACTCAGAAGGCAGGTGTGTGCCTGACGCACATTGGCGTTGGCCGAGTGCGCCGACATTAACACACACTCAGGTGTTTCGCGAGGGATACAGAGGCGCACCCACCATTAATTAAGAGGCCAGTTAAGGCCCTTGACACACCAATTATCTCCGTGTTTACGTAGCCCCTGCAAATTTTTGGCCATCGCATAGGCTGAACAGGCAGACGGGCAGGCCACAATTTGCAAAAGCTCATCCATGGGTGGGATAAGAAGGGTCAGCAACATCATCAATGTGAGTCATGAGAGGTTTTGGAGATCGTGTGCTGCTAGTTGATTTTGTGAACTGGTCAGCTTCATCTCACTTCAGAGCTGCACTTTGAGCATTTCTAGACTTCATGACTCATTGATGTGTTCCAGGCCCCATGAGGATTCAGACTGTGTGGGCCCTTCCAGGTATCAGACAGCCTTCCATAACCCTGGTAATGGAGATTGTAGTCTCTGCTGGTGGCACCTCCTCTCAGGAGGAAGAGAGGGGCAGTAGGGAGAGGAGGCCGGGTGTCCCTATGCAGCTTCCAGGGGAGCGACCTGTAGGAGCAGGCGCAGGCACAGGGCCAGCAGGAAGTCCAAGGCGGAAGGGGCTGCAGAAGACACTACTATCCTGCTGCCAGGGTTTACAGGTGGCGATGCAGCTACCTCAATATGTCCAAGGTGCAATGCCGAAGGAGGCTCCACCTCTCAAAGGACAGGATGACCTCCGTCTGTCAGATGATTGGCCCTGAGGTCAGCTCCGACTGTGTGGGTGGACACCCCAGGCCAGTGGCTCTGAAGGTCACAGCGGGCCTCAACTTCTAGGCCTCTGGCTCTTTCGAGGGGTCAGTGGGGGATCTGTGTGGATCGTCCCAATCAGCTGTCCACTCTTGTGTCAAGCTGGTGACAGAAGCTCTGTTCAGGTGAGCACTGACTTTCATTCATTTCCCTACGGACAAGGCCAGCCAGGCTGAGTGAGCCAGAGGCTTTGCAGCGATGGCTGGGTTCCCCCATGTCCAGGGTGCTATAGACTGTACACGTGTGGCCATCAAGGCGCCAGCAGGTGAGCCCGGTGCCTTCGTCAACAGGAAGGGCTTCCACTCCATGAACATGCAGATACTGAGTGACCACAAAATACAGATTCAGCAAGTCTGTGCAAGGTACCCAGGCAGCTCCCACGACACCTACATCCTGAGACACTCCCAGGTGCCGGGGCTCTTCAGTGCTCCAGCCCGGCTGGATGGATGGCTGCTGGGTGACAAGGGCTATCCCCTGAAAAGGTGGCTCATGACGCCTCTCTGCCATCCAAGAACAAAGGCCAAGCAGTCGTATAACAGGAGCCTCCACAAGGCCGGTTGTAAAGAGAACCATAGGTCTTCTCAAGATGTGCTTCCAATGCCCTGTCCATTCAGGGGGTGCACTACAATACCCCCCAGGGCCCGTGTCTCTGCTAATGGTTGCATGCTGTGCTCTGCACAATCTGGCACTGGCAAGGAGGGACCCACTGGAGGAAAGAGATGCTGACACAACTGTGCAGGCAACAGACAATGAGTCCAGTAGTGAGTCCAAGGACGAGCGTTCTCAGGAGAACACTGAGGGCATGGACACTGATCTGGGTAAACTCCAGGGAGGCAGGGACACCCGGGACACCTAGATCCAACGCTCCTTCAGCTAACCTATCAAATAAGAATCACCACCACATGCCAGGGCTGCAGGCTCCATACTCGATCCAGAGAGGACTAGTTACTTGGCCAACAACATACACTCTGTGCCTGTGCAATAAAGTCTCAGGAGATACATGTCCGTCATTATATAATGGCCTTCCCTGCACCTACAGAGTAAGTGAAACACACAGAGGCCAATAGCACAAAATAAAATCTCATTTAATTGTGCATGTGAAACATAGCTGAAATGAACATAAACCAGTGTTGTTTATCACACCATTAAAAAACCTAAAGCAAAATGGGGGAACAAAATATCACCCATGATAAGGTCGTCTTGTGCCTAAGGTGCTTTACATTTACATTTGTGGGTGCTCCTCCCTCGCTGGCACCGACATTGGAGACAGCGGCTGACTCTGGTGTCTTGTTGGCCTTGATGACCTTGGCGGGCTTCCTCTGGCTAGTGCAGCCTATGCTGGCCCTGACTGGGAGGGACAGGCCTGTGCCACAGCTGGCATCTCCCCAGTCACCGCAGCCTCATCAGATGCCACGGTCACTGGTGGAGGGGGCGGAGGAGCTGCTGCCATCATCCAGAGAGCTCTGAGCGGAAACCGCAGAAACAGTAGGCAGCTCATGCGCCAACATCAGGTCGATTTGGACCTCCCTGCACACCATTGACCGATGGGCATCGAGCTGGCATACTGGGCACCAAATCCATCTCCCACATGGACACTATCCAGCCTAGGTCATTATGAGGACTTGCAGGTTCAAGTGCACCCCCAGGAACCCCTGATTGAGACCCTGGAGCAGCCACTCCATAAGAGTTGCCACTCTCTCCATGGAGTAGGCATTGGACTCGGCCATGAAGGTCAATGCAGTGCTAATGCTCCACAGGGACTCCTCCCAAACGGATACCATGACACGCATACCCTCATGTATCTCTGCCAGATCCTTCCGCACATATCGCTGGACTTCCACCATCTGCTGCATAATGGACGACTCCAGAGGCCCATCATCAGCCATTGATTGAGCAATTTAATAGTCTTCAGCAGTCCTCTGAGTGCCAGGGCACTGGGCACTCTCTGCACCTCAAGTGAGTGTGAAGTTCCCTCACCAATGTGCACCAAGATACTAGACAGTGATCTAATGCCCACTAAGGGGCTGGTATCTGCGCTGGTGCCTGCTTGATAGAGAGGGTGTGACACAGGCGCGTACTCAGCATGGTGGTCCTCCGGGGTCAGGGGTGGGCCTTCTGGCTCCTCATAGTAACCGCCTGCTGGTGAGCCTAAAAGGGAGAAGAAGGACATGTCATTAGGTTAACTCATTAGACTGTTACTGTGCATGCCAGACACCCTAGTGAGACAACAGATATCTGCATCATGGTGCCCTCATCTTTCCATTATCAATGAGGACTCCAGTTTCAAGGCTCACAGCAATATAGAGACTACACTAGAATAACTGCAATAACCAACAGTCTCACCTCAGTGCACTGCAGTCTTACCTCCGTCTGGCACCCTAATCTCACTGTGGCTGGGTGAGTGAGGTGCATGCCACCTCTCGAGCTCCAGAGCCTCCTGATCATAGCGTGTCAGGATTAGGAGATGTGGGGGTTCCCCGTCAGTTCGCGACCTCTCAATATTGTTATGGGATGTCTTCTCCTGAAAGGATAGAGGAGCATTGATTAGTTCACTCTGTACCTGCAGCTCCATTGCAGCCCAGCTGAGGAACACCTGGCAGGGTTCAGCCAATTCGTGGCCCTTGAGCCACAGGTCACTTCGTCCAAACAGCCAGGGCTCACCATCTTGGCCAGCTCTGGCGTCATTGACAGTTGCCGCTCACACTGTAACACCGCTCAGGTCCATGGGGAGTGGCCAGCCCTTAACTGTTCTGCACACTGACCCATGCCTACACGGTATTCACCCTTCCCAATCGCAGCAGATCGTTGAAGCGCTTCCGGCACTGCCCCCATGGGCGCATCACCACCGAGCCCACCCACCCCACCTCCCCCACACCCACCGCCCATGCCCACCCCCACCATTCCAGCCCACCCCTATACCCACTGCCCCCACCCACCCCCACTTCCCCGCCCACCCCCACCGCCCCAACCCCCACTGCTCACCCCCAGTGAGCCCGCCCACCCCCAAACTCCCACCTCCACCACCCCCAGCCACCACACAATCCCCACCACCCGCCACCCACCCCACCGCCCCCGCCCACCACCCACCCCCACCCCCACCTCCCCCGCCCACCCCCAATGCCCCCGCCCACCACCCACCCCCACCCCACCGCCCACCCCCGCCCACGCCCAGCGAGCCTGCCCACCCCCAAACTCCCACCCCCACCCACCGCCCAACTCCCACCCCCACCACCACCCCCAATGCCCCCACCCACCACCCAACCCCACCCCACCGCCCAACCCCCACCCCCACCCCCACCACCCGCCGCTCACCACCCACCCCCACCCCACCCCCACTGGCCCCGCCCACCCGCACCCCCACCCCACCCCCAATGCCCCTGCCCACCACCCACTCCCACCCCACCCCCACTACCCCCACCCACCCACACCCCCACCCCTGCCCACCACCCACCAGTGGCCATTGACAGGTCAGCAGGTCTGCAGCTGATTTTGCTGAGACCCCGCCTTCCTAAAAATTTAAATGGGGCGCGGTGACATCGGGGGTTCTGCCCAACATCATCCCACGTCATTTTACATGTCGGCGAGTGGGCCCCACCCCCTGCTTACTGACGGCAAAATTCTGCCCCACCTCTTCTAACAATAAAGCCCCTTTCATAGTACCAATTTTATTAGTGATATAAACATATTGCTTGGTCTCTCCTAGCTAGGTGCAAGATTTCACCGCCAGTCTTTGAATGGTTTATTCAACAAAGTATGAATGTACCCTTCACCTTACTGATAACATCTCAAAACTACCTCACATCAAAGCACCCAGGCTAGCTGGCTTTAATCCAATTAAGACACACACACACTGAAACCCACAGACACAGAGCCTACTACAAGTCCACTTTAAAATAATTTCCAGTAACATTATATACATTAATATCTTATGACACTAGGTATGACTCCAACCAGTTTTCCCTCTGATTCCCATTGACTTTAGTTTTGCTTATGCTCCTTGATACCGCACTTGGTCAAATGCTGCCTTGATGCGAAGGGCAGTTACTCTCACCTGACCTCAGGAGCTCAGCTCTTTTGTCCATGTTTGAACCAAGGCTGTAATGAGATCAGGAGCTGAGTGGCCCTGGCAGAACACAAATCGGGCATCAGTGAGCAGGTTATTGCTAAGCAAGTGCCGCTTGATAGCACGGTCGATGACCCCTTCCATGATGATGGAGAGTAGACTGATGGGGCGGTAATTGGCTGGGTTGGATTTGTCCTGCTTTTTGTGTACAGGACAAACCTGGGCAATTTTCCACATAGCCGGGTAGATGCCAGTGTTGTAGCTGTACTGGAACAGCTTGGCTAGGGGCGCGGCAAGTTCTGGAGTACAAGTCTTCAGTACTATTGCTGGAATATTGTCAGGGCCCATAGCCTTTGCAGTATCCAGTGCCTTCATCCGTTTCTTGATATCACATGGAGTGAATCAAATTGGCTGAAGACTGGCATCTGTGATGTTGGCGACTTCTGGAGGAGGCCGAGGTGGATCATTGACTGGGTACTTCTGGCTGAAGATTGTAACAAATGCTTCAGCCTTATCTTTTGCCCTGATGTGCTGGGCTCCCCCATCATTGAGGATGGTGATATTTGTGGAGCCTCCTCCTCCAGTGAGTTGTTTAATTGTCCACAACGATTCATGACTGGATGTGGCAGGACTGCAGAGCTTAGATCTGATCTGTTGGTTGTAGAATTGCTTAGCCCTGTCTATCACTTGCTGCTTATGCTGTTTGGCATAGAAGCAATCCTGTGTTATAGCTTCGCCAGGTTGACACCTCATTTTTAGGTATGCCTGGTGCTGCTCCTGACATGCCCTTCTGCACTCTTCATTGAACCAGGGTTGATCCCTTGGCTTGATGGTAATGGTAGAGTGGGGGATATGCTGGGCCATGAGGTTACAGATTGTGTTCGAGTACAATTCTGCTGCTGCTGATGGCCCACAGTACCTCATGGATGCCCAGTCATGAGTTGCTGGATCTGTTCGAAATCTATCCCATTTAGCACAGTGGTAGTGGGACTTCACCTCCACAACGACTGTGCGGTGGTCACTCCTACTAATACCATCATGGACAGATGCAGCTGCGGCAGGTTGGTGTATTTGAGGTCAAGTATGTCTTTCCCTCTTGTTTGTTCCCTCACCACCTGCTACGGACCCAGCCTAGCAGCTATGTCCAATAGGATTCGGTCAGTGGTGCTACCGAGCTGCTCTTGGTGATAGACATTGAAGTCCCCCACCCCTTGCCACTCTCAGTGCTTCCTCCAACTGGTGTTCAACACAGAGGAGCACTGATTCATCAGCTGAGGGAGGACAGTATGTGGTGATCAGCAGGAGACTTGACCTGATGCCATGAGACTTCATGAGGATATTGAGGACAACTCCCTCCCCTGTGCCACCATACTGTGCCAATGGGACAGGACATATCCAGGGATGGTGATGATGGAATCTGGGACGTTATGTCAAGCTATTGCTTGACTATCTTGTGATACAGCTCTCCAAATTTTGGCACAGGAGGGCTTTGCAATGTCAACAGGGCTGAAATTGCTGTTGTCATTTCCAGTGCCTGAGTTAATGCCAGGCTGTCTGTCCAGCTTCATTCCTTTTTTTGTAGCGGTTTGATACAACTGAGCAGCTTGCTAGGCCATTCCAGAGGGCATTTAAGAGTCAACCACAACTGCTGTGAGTCTGGAGTCACTTGTATACCAGGCCAGGTAAGGACAGCAGATTTCCTTCCCTAAAGGACATTAGTGACCAGATGGGTTTTTGCAACAAAAAAAAATGGTCAGTGTTAAACTTCTAATTCCAGATATTTATTGAATTCAAATTCTATTGTTGACTATGGTAGGATTTGAACCCAGTTCCCCAGAGCATTACCCTGGGTCTCTGGATTACTAGTCTAGCAACAATACCACTAGACCATTACCTTCCCCATGGGAGTGAATCTGAACCAGGGTCTTTCTGCATTCACACAGGTTTTGGTTGAAGCAAAGGGAGAGAAAGGGAGAGAGAGAAAGAGAAAGCAAACCAATACATGAAGCAGTGGCAGTGGTTCATGTTTGAATGCAGCACATGGAAGGACACCCCAGAGGGAGGGAGGGGCTTAGGGCAAAGAGAGAAGGTGCTGAGTCCTTGAACAGTACGGAGAGTTAATACCAAAAGAAAGAACATGACTTAAAGCTTCAACTCTTTTTTCTTTAGTTGATAGGATGTGAGTGTTGCTGGTAAGGCCAGCATTTGTTGTCCATCTCTAGTTGCCCTTGACACAGCGCTGGCGAGCCTCCTGCTCGAACTGCTGCAGTCCTTGTGATATAGGTACACCCCCACTGCTGGAAGGTGGGGGGGAGTTCCAGGATTTGGACCTAGCAACTGTGAAGGAACAGCGATATAGTTCCGGGATGGTAGGTAGCTTGGATGGGAAATTGCAGGTGGTGTTACCATGCATCTGCTATCCTTGTCCTTCTAGGTGGTGGAGATTGCAGGTTTGGAAGGTGCTGTCAAAGGAGCCTGGATGAATTGCTGTAGAACATGTTCACCCTACTTCCACTGTGTGCCAGTGTTAGAGGAAATGAATGTTTAAGGTGCCGGACAGGGTGCTAATGAAGAAGACTGCTTTGTATTGGATGATCTTGAGCTTCTCGACTATTATTGGAATTGCATTCATCCAGATCCAAATCGAGAGTATTCAGTCACACACAAGACATGTCTTGTAGTTAGTTGGTGGACAGACTTCTGGGACTAAGGAGGTGAGTTACTTACCACAGGATTCCTAGCCTCGAAGATGCTCTTGTAGCCACAGTATTTATGTGGCTAGTCCAGTTAAGTTTCTGGTCAATGGTAACTTACAGACGTTGATAGTGGGAGATTCAGCAATGGGAATATCAATGAATATCATGGGGAGATGGTATATTCTCTGTTATTGGTGATGGTCATTGCCTGGCACTTGTGTGGCACAAATGTTACTTGCCACTTATCAGCCCAAACCTGAATGTTCCCCGAGCCTTGCTGCATATGGATATGGAATGCTTCAGTTTCTGAGGAGTTGTGAATGGTGCTGAACATTGTGCAATCATCACCGAAAATCCCAACTCTGACTTTATGTTGGGCCTGGGACACTAACCTAAGGAACTCCTGGAACTATATCCTGGGGCTGAGATGATTGGCCTCCAACAACCACAATCATCTTCCTTTGTGCTAGGTATGACTCCAACCCTGGAGAGCATTCCCCTGATTCCCATTGACTTCATTTTTGTTAGGACTCCTTGATGCCACACTCAGTCAAATGCTGCCTTGGTTCAAGGGCAGTAACTCTCACCTCATCACTGGAATTCAGCTCATTTCTCCACATTTGGACCAAGGCTGTAATGGGGTCTGGAGCCGAGTGGCTCTGGTGACATGCAAACTAAGTGCTGGTGATCAGGTTATTTCTGACCAAGTACCACTGGACAGCACTGTTAACCTTGCCTCCCATCACTTTGATGATGATTGAGAGCAGACTGATGGGGCAGTAATTGGCTGGATTGGATTTGAGCTGCTTTTTGTGATCAGGGCATAACAAGGCAATTTTCCACCATGTCAGGTAGAGGCCAATTGGTATTTTCCAGTTGGTCTCCAGGTTCCCGCAGGCAGCAGGAGGCAGTTTAGTTTCCTGGAGGTGGCCTTCCAATGGCAAACCAAGGGGAAGCCAGCACTCCAGGCAAGCCCAGAGGCTCTTCCTGCCTGGTTGCTGCAGTAGCCACTGGTCACCCAGTAGAGAGATTTCCCACACAACCCTACATTGTGGTGGCCTGGCTGCAAAACCCATTATTAGGTTTGAAATCAAAAAGTTTGGAGAGAGGACGCCTCCATTTTGAAGCACCTCCTTGCTCAGTTACCTGTCATTTCAGCCTGCTGTTCCTTTCAAGCTGAAAGGCCTATGATTGGCCCTCCAGCTTCTAGAGCCCACCCACCATCCTTAATTGGATGGCAAGCCCACCCTTTGGTCATTAATTGGCTGCCCCAAAGGAAACTCAGAAAGAGTGACTGTTTCCCACACATTGCAGGCTTCTGACCCCCACTTCAGCCTGATAGCATGAGCAAATCCAGCCCCTGGTCTCTGCACCCAGGAGTTTCTTGACTGGCCTTTACGAATCTACTCTTTTCAAGGCAACTGGCAGATGGGCACTGGAGGAGGGACAGAGACTTTTTAAACCAGGAAATCTCACTGCTCAGGATTGAGTGAAGCCCCGTGTTGGACTGGAGGCTATTAGACAGTAAATGGAGGCAATCTGTTCTCCACATGGGCAAATGAGTGCCCTGGCCAGAAGAATCCAGGCCAAGGAACCTGGACTCCTGAGATCAGGATTTTTATTAATTTTAAATTTGGACAATAGCTGTGTTGCTGGTGGCTGGAAAGCCCACTTCCAAAGGGCAGGTAAGCATCGGATTTTCCAGATGTGGGGAGACAGCTACTGAACACTGATGCTGGAACTTGTCTATCTGATGTAGATGAGGTGACAGCTCAGAGATGCAGGCAAAGCCAGCAGAGTTAGCACTGGAGTCGGGTGCAATTCACAGAATCACAGTGCAGAAGAGGCCTTTCAGCCCATCGAGTCTGCACCGACACATGAGAAACACCTGACCTACCTACCTAATCCCATTTACCATTCTGTTGTAGCAACAGGCTTATGACCCAAGGAATTTGGGATCCATGCCTTCTGATTTATAAACAATAAAAGTGGAATATCTTTCTTCAGAATTATGACAAGAATGGAAATATAAATCAAGGCTCTGACATTATGCCATGGGGGATATTAACAGATAAACTTGATGACTTTATCTGAACTTCCTCCTTCTGCTATTTTAATATAATTAATCATTTTAAAATCTCTTAACATCTCCACCAAAGTAGCAGAGAGAAAATTTCAGGCAAGCACATTAAGGACTTGTACTTCAGTATATATATATCCATGAAGCACCTTAGCACATTTTCTAAGTTAAGTGCACTATGTAAATGCAAGTTGTTGTTGTTATTATCCCACAGTCTGATTTTGGGGCCCATATTTCAGTTAGTATCATGAAAGTCACAAAAGGATATTTTCTTGGCACAAACAGAGGTGAATGTGTTTCATCTGATTGCAATTACAGAAAAGTACAGGGTGACCAAGACAGTGAACTGAATATTCAAAGATATTCAACATTTAGAATGGACAGCCTTAAAGGAAAAGGAGGTGGTGTTGTGCTGATAATAAGGGATGGGATCAGTACATTAGTAAGAGAGGATCTCAGATCAGAAGAACAAAATGTGGAATCTGTTTGGCTGAAGCTAAAAAACGACAAAGGGTAGCAAACATTGGTGGGAGTAGTTTATCAACCACCAAACAGTGGTAGTGTGGGGCTCGGTATTAATCAGGGGATTAGAGAGGCGTGTTGCATGGGTAATACAGTAACCATGGGTGACTTCAATCTGCGTATAGACTGGGTAAACCTAATGAGCACTAATGCTGAGGATGAGTTTCTGGAGTGTGATAGGATGGTTTTCTAGAGCAGTATGTTGAGGAACTGATGAGAGAACAGGCAATTTTAGATCTAGTAATATGTAAGAAAAAGGGCTGATTAATAATCTTGTTGTAAAAGAAGTTTTAGGGATGAGTGTCCATAATACAATAGAATTTTACATTACGTTTGAAAGTGAAGTAGTTCAATCTGAAGCCAAGATGATAAATTTGAACAAAGGAAATTATGATGATGTTTAGGGCAAATTGGCTGAGGTGGATTGGGAAAATACACTAAAGGTACGATATTACTTAGACATTGGATAGTCTTTAAAGAATGATTACATAGTTTACAGCAGGTATACATATCTTCAAGGCACAAAAACCTAAAAAGAAAAGCCAGCCTACCTTGGCTAACAAAGGAACTTAATGGTTATTTGAGATTAAAAGAAAAAGCCTAAAAGTTGCCAGAAACAGGAATAAATCTGAGGACCACGAGCATTTTAGAATAGAATAGGAAGGAGAACCAGGAAACTGCTGAAGAAAGGGATAACAGAATCTGAATGTAAACTAGCAAAAAACATAAAAATGGACTTTAAAAACTTCTGTAGGAATGTAAAAAGGAAACTTCCAGCTGAGAGAAATATCGGTCCATTACAGGCAGAGTCAGGAGAATTTATAATGGGGAATAGAGAAATGGCGCACAAGCTGAATGATCACTTTGGCTGCAATTTTCCCATACGGGCTGCAAGGGATTTCATGGCAGGTAGGAGCGGAGAATCCAGCAGCAGGTAGGAGCGGGGAATCCAGCAGCAGGTAGGAGCGGAGAATCCAGCAGCAGGTAGGAGCGGAGAATCCAGCAGCAGGTAGGAGCGGAGAATCCAGCAGCAGGTAGGAGCGGAGAATCCAGCAGCAGGTAGGAGCTGGGAATCCAGCAGCAGGTAGGAGCGGGGAATCCAGCAGCAGGTAGGAGCGGAGAATCCAGCAGCAGGTAGGAGCGGAGAATCCAGCAGCTGGTAGGAGCTGGGAATCCAGCAGCAGGTAGCAGCAGAGAATCCAGCAGCTGGTAGGAGCTGGGAATCCAGCAGCAGGTAGGAGCGGGGAATCCAGCAGCAGGTAGGAGCGGAGAATCCAGCAGCAGGTAGGAGCGGAGAATCCAGCAGCAGGTAGGAGCGGAGAATCCAGCAGCAGGTAGGAGCGGGGAATCCAGCAGCAGGTAGGAGCGGAGAATCCAGCAGCAGGTAGGAGCTGGGAATCCAGCAGCAGGTAGGAGCTGGGAATCCAGCAGCAGGTAGGAGCGGGGAATCCAGCAGCAGGTAGGAGCGGAGAATCCAGCAGCAGGTAGGAGCGGAGAATCCAGCAGCTGGTAGGAGCTGGGAATCCAGCAGCAGGTAGGAGCGGGGAATCCAGCAGCAGGTAGGAGCGGAGAATACAGCAGCAGGTAGGAGCGGAGAATCCAGCAGCAGGTAGGAGCAGGGAATCCAGCAGCAGGTAGGAGCCGGGAATCCAGCAGCAGGTAGGAGCCGGGAATCCAGCAGCAGGTAGCAGCAGAGAATCCAGCAGCAGGTAGGTGCGGGGAATCCAGCAGCTGGTAGGAGCTGGGAATCCAGCAGCAGGTAGGAGCGGGGAATCCAGCAGCAGGTAGGAGCGGAGAATCCAGCAGCAGGTTGGAGCGGGGAACCAAGCAGCAGGTAGGAGCAGGGAATCCAGCAGCAGGTAGGAACGGGGAATCAAGCAGCAGGTAGGAGCGGAGAATCCAGCCGCAGGTAGGAGCGGAGAATCCAGCAGCAGGTAGGAGCGGAGAATCCCGCAGCAGGTAGGAGCGGGGAATCCAGCAGCAGGTAGGAGCGGAGAATCCCGCAGCAGGTAGGAGCGGGGAATCCAGCAGCAGGTAGGAGCGGAGAATCCCGCAGCAGGTAGGAGCAGGGAATCCTGCAGCAGGTAGGAGCGGAGAATCCAGCAGCAGGTAGGAGCGGGGAATCCAGCAGCAGGTAGGAGCAGGGAATCCAGCAGCAGGTAGGAGCGGAGAATCCAGCAGCAGGTAGGGGAGGAGAATCCAGCAACAGGTAGGAGCGGGGAATCCAGCAGCAGGTAGGAGCGGAGAATCCCGCAGCAGGTAGGAGCAGGGAATCCTGCAGCAGGTAGGGGAGGAGAATCCAGCAACAGGTAGGAGCGGGGAATCCAGCAGCAGGTAGGAGCGGAGAATCCCGCAGCAGGTAGGAGCCGGGAATCCTGCAGCAGGTAGGAGTGAGGAATCCAGCAGCAGGTAGGAGCAGGGAATCCAGCAGCAGGTAGGAGCAGGGAATCCAGCAGCAGGTAGGAGCGGAGAATCCAGCAGCAGGTAGGAGTGGGGAATCCAGCAGCAGGTAGGAGCGGAGAATCCAGCAGCAGGTAGGAGCCGGGAATCCTGCAGCAGGTAGGAGCGGAGAATCCAGCAGCAGGTAGGAGCCGGGAATCCTGCAGCAGGTAGGAGCGGGGAATCCAGCAGCAGGTAGGAGTGAGGAATCCAGCAGCAGGTTGGAGTGGGGAATCCAGCAGCAGGTAGGAGCGGAGAATCCAGCAGCAGGTAGGAGTGAGGAATCCAGCAGCAGGTAGGAGCAGAGATTCCAGCAGCAGGTAGGAGTGGGGAATCCAGCAGCAGGTAGGAGCAGAGAATCCAGCAACAGGTAGGAGCGGAGAAACCAGCAGCAGGTAGGCGCTGGGAATCCAGCAGCAGGTAGGAGCGGAGAATCCCGCAGCAGGTAGGAGCGGAGAATCCAGCAGCAGGTAGGAGCGGAGAATCCAGCAGCAGGTAGGAGCGGGGAATCCAGCAGCAGGTAGGAGCGGAGAATCCAGCAGCAGGTAGGAGCGGAGAATCCAGCAGCAGGTAGGAGCGGAGAATCCAGCAGCAGGTAGGAGCGGAGAATCCAGCAGCAGGAAGGAGCGGAGAATCCAGCAGCAGGTAGGAGCGGAGAATCCAGCAGCAGGTAGGAGCGGAGAATCCAGCAGCAGGTAGGAGCGGAGAATCCAGCAGCAGGTAGGAGCGGGGAATCCAGCAGCAGGTAGGAGCGGAGAATCCAGCAGCAGGTAGGAGCTAGGAATCCAGCAGCAGGTAGGAGCGGAGAATCCAGCAGCAGGTAGGAGCGGGGAATCCAGCAGCAGGTAGGAGCGGGGAATCCAGCAGCAGGTAGGAGTGGAGAATCCAGCAGCAGGTAGGAGCGGAGAATCCAGCAGCAGGTAGGAGTGGAAAATCCAGCAGCAGGTAGGAGCGGGGAATCCAGCAGCAGGTAGGAGCGGAGAATCCAGCAGCAGGTAGGAGTGGTATCCAGGCAATAGTTGCAAATCCACCCTGGTAAAAACAAGTCGCAATTCTCCCAAGGTTGTGTTGATGGCCGGGCCAGCTATCCCGCTGACCTGTGGTGCGAATACTATTTGCAGTCAATAGCATCTCATGAATCTTCATTAAAACAGCTGCTCACTGGAACCTTGTCACTCCGTCTAATTTTCCATCACACCAGTGGGAAATTATGTCGGCCTCAAATCCATTTGAGAAAGGGTGGCGTGTGCAAGTCTGACCTTCGTTCACTAGCAACTTCGAGGTCAATGGAACATCCCTGCCATAGTGCTGCAGCAGTCTTGTGCTGAACGCCAATCTGTTGGGGATTTTGGGTTGAAGTGCTACTTCTCTTTGCCTCCATTGCCCCGAGGAACACCACTGTGCTGTGTACTCATGCAGGCCTCCACTTTCAGAGACTAGCACTTCAGTCAGGGGTGGGCTGTGAGGTGAGGGTTAACAAACGCGATGGGGGCAATGGGTAGGGAAGGCTGTGGATTGGCAATGAGGGGGACCTTTCTGGGGTCACCCTCTAACCTCCTGTTGCCCCAGGAGTCTGCTTAGACAGAAAGGAGGAAGACCTCCTTGCGATGAAAGCCACTGAAAGCGAGTAGCTTCATTTCCACTGTTAAAGGGCTACTCAGAACTCAGTGTCTACACATCACAGTTGCTGCATCTCAAGAGTAACACACAGGAATGTAGAATTTGGGAATGCAGGCAATAGTGAAGGAGGCACAGCTGTATCTTTTATGGCATTCCATCAATGAATGTCATGTGTTCGCCAGATGTGATACTCCTAATGGGCCAAAGGCCATCCATTCATTGACCATGAGCAACTGACTGGTCATTAATAGTCCACATCAGAGATTGGAGCACAGAGCTAGGTTGGGTCACTCATCTCAATTAAACTTTAGCATCCCACACAGGGCTCAAGATGTGACATATCTGTGATGCCATCTTGGTCACTTCGATGTGTGTGTGTTAGTGTCTCAGGGACAAGGCAGCATCAGCCACGGGCAAGTAGGTCAGGAGAAAATATGGACCCTTACAGTTTCCAAACGTGTCATTTTCTGAGCTTCATTTACTTGCCCCTTGAATCATTAATGTCTTCAATGTTTCCCTTCAGAGAGAAGCTAAAAGCAGATATTGATCCAGGGCTCAATGCTGCCTTTGTCAGGGTCCTAATGCAATGGAGGAGGTGAAGGAGGGAGAGGCGACTCTGTGCACAGCTCCAGCAGGAGGGACATGGTCAACCAGAGCCAGAGCACGAACAGGAGGGTCAGGAGGAGAGACCCAGACAACGGAGGCATTTCACCAAACGTCGGGTTTATCATAGAAGAGTCTCCTATTTACAAATGAGTGAGAGGCAATACCATACACGTCTGCACTTGTCCTGAGCTCTGGTACATCACATATGCCCCATTCTTCATGAAGACCTGATGTCACATGGAGTTGAAGGGTATCTCCTGCCAGTGGCTTTGAAGGTGACTGCAGCACTCAATTTCTTTGCCTCTGATTCTTATCAAGGATCAACAGGGGATCTGTGTGGCATCTCTCAGTCCACAACACATCGATGCATTAAGGATCAATACCATTTACGGGAAGGCCCATCACTGTGTCAGGTTTGCTCTGGATGAATATAGCCAGGCTGTGAGATTTACTGGCCTCACTGCCATCTCAATCTTCCCCAGAGTGCAATAGACTGCACCCATGTGGCTACACAGGCTCCAAGGCAGCAGCCCCTAACGTTTATAAGCTGCAAGGACTATCATTCCATCAATGTACAACTGGTGTGTGATCACCAGAAGCACATTCTGCATGTTTGTGCTCAGTACCCTGGGAGTTGCCCTGACTCCTACCTGAGTCACTGTCAGGTGATTGAGATTTTCAAGGGGCCATTATGTTTGCAGGGATTGCTGCTTGGGGAGAAGGGTTACCCACTGAAATGCTGACGGATGTCACCGGTACGTCACCCTCAGAGTTGTTCCGAGGAGAGGTATAACGCTGCTCACAGCTCCACACGCTCCCTATAGAGCAGACCATAGGGCTTCTGAGGGTGTGTTTCAGATGTTTGCACCACTCAGGTGGCTCATTCCAATAAACTCCCGACAGGGTTTCCTGCATCATTGCAGTGTGTCGCGCCCTTCACAATCTGGCTCTGCAGAGCGGTGAACACCCACCCCCTCCTCCCCCCCAGCCCCCCCACCCCGACCTCCCCCCCACCCCCCCCCCCCCCCCCCCCCCCCCCACCCCCACCCCCGGCCAGAGGATGACCTGGAGGAGGATGAGACCTCATCGGAGGATGAAGGTCCAGAGGCCCAGGAACCTCACAAGCTGCTGAGGGTCAGTATGAGCACGATCACACCATGGAGGAAGGAAGATGTAGGAAACGTGCCCGTGATACATTAATCACTGACAGGTTCCAGGAAGAGTAGAGGTAAGTGAGGGAATATGGCCACATCTCTCCCAGTCCCTCAATGCCATTTTCTTTCAACTCAAGGGATGTCCACCCACTTGCAGTGAGAACGGGTTCTGCATTCACACTTGCACCTTCTGGCCTCATGAATCGCCAGGTCATGGTCTTTGCTTTGGCCTGTGGGGTCCTGTGAGTGAGCCCACTCTGGGAACTGAGAGTTCACTTAGGAACAAAATCGATGTGAGAGAAGACTTGAAGCCTTCACCGCCATCTAATGTGAACACTGCTGTGACTGAGATGTGGACATGCCTAGGAATCTCTTCTTCCCGCGTATGTCTTTCCTTCTGCCGCTACCACTGAGGAGACACAAATGCTGTTAGATTATCAATGCTGATGAGCTGCCCTCACTCAATGGTGTTCTTTAAGAAGAAGGGTTAGAAACGTTTACATCACACATTTCCAATGAAGATTTAAACACATCTTCCTGACATTACACAGGGAGTGTGAAGACTAGTTCGACTTTGGTGGGCACGTGTGTTCAGCGGGTCTGGGAGTGGCCAGGAAATGGGCATCTGACCACAATCAGCCCCTGACCGCTGGCCAATTAACAACCAGCCAGCGTGAAACGCTCAGCGCTGCCGGGGGTGGGGGTGGGGGCAGGGAGAGGGTGGCCGATGACATTCCTGTGGGCGAACACTGAGAGAAAGCTCTCTGAAGGCAGACAGCTGCCTGAGGGAGCTGCAGACCTGAAAATGCTCAAATAAAGGTTTTAAAAGCTGCAAAAAATAGTCCATGCATCACAATCAATCTACCGAAAATATAGCTCATAAAAATGCTGCCCCCAGATATTTGTTTTCATTTTATTTCATAACGGAAATCTCATCCTGCTTTTGGGTGAAGTTTGACGGAAAATGCAAAAGCTGCCTGGCCGAATCTGCCAACAGCAAGGTTGGATGGACCATGAAAAATCGGAGACAATTGCGCTGTTAATAGGCTTAATTGCCTCTTAATTGTCGGCAGGCGCACTTCCGAATTTTGCACATGCCTGCCAAGTGAAATATCGCACGTGTACGCGATGACATCAGGACACTCGCCTGACCTCTTCTTGTGCGATTTTACTCCCGAGGACGTACAATTCTGCCCTTCATCTCATTTATGAACAATTGCGCCCTTTGTGTCTGCTTCAGGAAGATACAAGAAATCTCCCAGAATTAGAGATCCAGGTGACTGGGGAGAATGAGGAAATTAGTATTAGTAAGAAGGTTGTACTGGAGAAATTAATGGAACTGAAGGTTGTTAAGTACCCAGGAGCTGATATTCTCCATCCCAGAATGTTGAAAGAGGTATCGATGGAGATATTCGATGTATTGGTGATCATCTTCCAAAATTCTATCGATTCTGAAATGGTCCGTGTAGATTGGAAAGTAGCAAATGTCAGCCCCACTATTTAAGAAGAGGGGGAGAAAGAAAACAGGGAACTACAGGCCTGTTAGACTTACATCAGTAGCAGGGAAAATGCTAGAAAATTTTCTAAAGTATGTGATAAATAGACAATAATAGATAATAATGACCTGATTGGGCATAGTCAACATGGATTTATGTATAGGAAATCATTATTGACAAACCTGTTGGAGTGTTCTGAGGATGTTACTAACAGAATAGATAAAGGGGAGTCAGTAGACGCAGTATACTTGAATTTTCAGAAGGCTTTTGATAAAGTCCCCCACAGGAGGCTGGCTAGCAATGTTAAAGCACATAGGATAGAAGGCAATATACTGGCATGGACGAAGGATTGGTTAACAGCCAGAAAACAGAGAGTAGGAATAAATGGGTCATTCTCACGTTGGGGTGACTAGTGGGATACCACAAGGATCAGTACTTGGTTCTGATATAATGGGACAGTGGAGTGGGCACAAGAGATTGACTGACCTATTACTATTCATTATGTTCTGACTAAACAGCAGTGACATGATGGTTCCCTCCATTGCTAAGGGAGCCATATCTGCTTAGCTTTATTGCTGATGATATTAGATTTATCATATCTTCCAGACCTATTTTTATTTGGAAATCAATATTGCATGCTATTTCACACATTGTGTGACAGATTAATGTTATACATTTACTTGTATCTGCATATAATATTGCAAAGGAAAGTAATAAATGTTGATTTAATTTGGATCCGTGCTTCCATGAGTCACCATTGGGATATGAATATGGGAATAATTAGTGCATGAAAAGGAGGTAATCTAAGAGTGCAAGCTCTTTGCTTTAGTGGCAATAATGAAATGATAAAATAACAGGGAATATTCTATTTCTCTCATGCTTTTTACAATGGGAAATTTGACATTGGCAAATGATGTGTCCCAATGAGATCGCTTTGACTAGTGACTTAATTCACAATTAAATTGAACTCTGCTCCTACAGACAAAAGTGGTAACTTGCAATTGGATTTATGGAAATGGGTCTGGGGATTCTCTTCAGATTGATCTTTTGTGCGCTAAGTGCAAATAATGAGACATTGGGAGCAGCAATCTTGAGAAAATACATAAATTTAGCTGCTGCCAGGTCTCCAGTGTCATTATTTTTCAGTCTAAGTGGCAGTGGTGTGAAGCCCAGCTTAAGTGTGGCAAATTCACATTTGCCTATGATTTTAACGTAGGCGGGGATATGTTAATTACCTTCCAGCTGTTTTTGGTGAGGGTAATGGCAGATCAGCTCTAAAGTGCCAGGAAATTATGAAGCGGTGTAAGTAATAATATAAATCATTGCACCATGAACTTTTGGAACTGCTGAACTATAATAATGGCAGTCGTTTACAGATCCGCCATTATCACAGTATATCGCTTTTGTAAAATCTGAGCCAGTGAAAACACTGCTTAAAGGTTAGCACTATGAATATATACCCAACTTCATTGCCACATATGGATGCAACCAACTTGCCACTGGGGCACAAAACTATTACTATTCAGTGATCCCTGATGGTGTAGTATGCACAAGTGGTCATTCAGCGAGAACAGGATTATGCTTGAATATGATGTTCCTGAATAAATGACATTCACTATCAAAGTTCACAATTGGAGAATGCACCACCTGAGGAGGTACCAGAGAATGCCTATGAATATCTACGATAGCGTGATGCAGTTCTTCAGAAGAAGAGGAAAAACATAGATAACAAAAAGACTTATTTATAAATTGTTGAGAAAGATGTGTGCAGTGATTCGGAATTTCTTGAAGGTTTGTGGCAACTGGATAATGGGTAGTAGGTCTGAATATTTTAATAGTTTTTATCTAATTTTGATTGTATTTCACATTCTTCAGTTTATTTGAGCAATCATTGCTCTTGTTCCCTTTAATTTTGGTTAATATTTTTGTTTTTACAACTCCCCCCTTTGTGAATGTTCTTTTTTAGAACCTTTCTTACTATGGGCTGAGTGAGTAATGGGCAGGTAAGATGATGTTTCACCCACAGGCCGCACTGGTGGGTGTTCACACCGTATTGTCCCAAACCCGCTTCATTAGTTATGCATTCCCGGGAAACACGCTGCTTCCATGGCAGGTGAGCCATATTTAAAGTCCAGCTGCGTGCACACATCTCAGCGCTTCCAGCCCATGACTACTGCAGGGAAGATGTCCACAAAAGGAAAAAAGACTGCAGCCCCCAGGTTTAGTGACGCGTCACTGGAATGTCTTTTGGATGCTGTGGAGGCCCAGAGCAATGTCCTCTATCCCTGCTCTGGCTGCAGGATGGGCAGTCGCGTTATCAACCAGGCTTGGGAGGTGCTGGCAGTGGTGATCAGTACCAACGCTGCACAGAAGAGGTTGGCCGCCCAGTGCAGAAAGAGGATGAATGATCTCACTGTGCAGCCAGGGTAAGGCAACCATCTCATCACTCTAAACCCACACACTCAAGCCCATCACACATTCACTGGCATCTCACTCACTGCCAGCTCAAGGGACATCACCACTCACTCTCAGTCACACCCTCCCATCTCCATCGGGCCTCATCTCCTCTGGAGACTGCCTCCTCAGCCCTCACCATCTTGAGGCCACTTGCACAGATCAACATGTGTCCCCACACACAAACCCTGGGATACCCTCTTTCCCCAGTACAGCCCTTGTCCTGCAGCCTCTACCAATGCCTGAGGCCACTCCCCAAGCAAGCCCTAGCCCTGCAGCCTTTGAAAAG
This sequence comes from Isurus oxyrinchus, assembly GCA_026770705.1. Lineage (NCBI taxonomy): Eukaryota > Metazoa > Chordata > Chondrichthyes > Lamniformes > Lamnidae > Isurus > Isurus oxyrinchus. Next base: position 975,913 of record JANJGN010000012.1, read on the forward strand.
ACACCCACATGTGGCTGACCTGGTAGGTAAAGACCTGGCCATTAGCCCCCCTAAAGGTGATGTGGTGCTGTCTGTGAAGCCTGGCGCTGATAACCGTGAGTGCTGCCTGAAGCAAGGTAGGCAAACAAACCTCAAAGTCCCAAGTGAAGTGCAGCCCACCAGGTGTACGTTGCTTATGTGCTGTTTTGAAAGACATTGGCATGTTTTCCCACAGATGTGGGCAGGAAAATCCTGGCCTGTGTGTTGTAATATTGCTGAGCACACAATATTCTCTCAGTCTTTATGATAATCTTACAATCTTTATCTTTGTTGTAATAGCACTTAATTTTGCACTGTCTATGCTTAGCTGCACAATGGCCATTTTTTGGACATTATTGAATGGTCTTAGAAGTCCAAAATGGTGCCTGCAGGTAGCACACACACTGCTGGTGCAAGTCATATCAGACGCTATACTGATGAAGGCGTAATCCCATGTGCAGTGAGCAACTGATGTAAATATGTAATGTAGGCAGATCATGATGTTGATCAGTGTGTAATGTTGAATTGATGCCAGCAGTGCCACTCTGAAACTCAATACTCCAGCTGATACCCTCTTATTCATACACAGCTGAACATGTTTTCAGTAGCAGGAAAAACCCCCCTCTGCCTGCCCCCCCACCCCCCTCCACCAACACCACCCCCCCCAAACAGCCAACGTTGTGTAAAGAAATCATTGACTACTTGTGGGTTGGTTGTTGATTGATTTCTACTGGCTGTAATTGTAACAATGTTTAGTGTTTCTCAAGTTCTTTGAAGTTGCTAAAATCTACAGTGAGTGGTGTGGCAGCTCCTGATTTCAAAACTTCTGCACAAACTAGTTGCTCCCAGAAATGGGGGCAGTAGTAGTTGAAAGACAACATGGCTAAGAGAATAGGCAGAGCAGGGCATGCTTCTGAGGAGGGAGGAGGAGGGAGGAAAGCATGTTCAGCAGGAAGCCTTGGCTGCCCAGGATATTCAGGGAGAAAATCTCCTACCTGAACCTCAGAGGGGAACAGTGTGTGAGAGGCATCTTTGGTTGAATAAGGATGTCCTCATGAATTCTGCCATCAGATGCAACCACAACTGCAGGTTCAGAGGAGGGTGCAATTCACAATGCTAGTGACTGTATACGTGTCCTTCCAGGCTGGAGCTGGAGATATCTGCAGCATCTCACAGTTTTCTATTCACTGTTGTGTAAGGAAGGTCACTGAGTCTCTCTATTAAGGGAGCTGCCCACATTTCATTCTCTGTTACCAGTGGGCAGTAGGCATTTTGAACATGGATTGGAGTTTTCCCCATGATGAAACTACCACTGACTGCACGCACTTTGCATTGCAGATGCTGATGTCAATTCCAGGATGTGCTGTGACCCAGAAAGGATTCCATTCCACCCCCCCCACATTCAGTTGGTGTGCACCATAGGCAGTAAATCATTCAGGTCAACGCCCAGTCACCTGGCAGCACCTATAATGCCTTCATTTTGGGGCAGTCCACTGTGCCCAGCACCTGGGAGAGGGGCAGGGGGCAATGGTGCCACACACCAGGGCCCACGGGCTAGGGAGTTCTTAAGTCGTCCAGCTAGAGCTTCAGACTTTAAAGACTGGCTATAAAAGTTGGAACTGTCAGTCTGAAGGTTTGGATATTTTTTTACAGCCAGTCTGTCAGTGTCAGGTCAGTTTCACTAGTTGCTGAGCAACTGCCTTTTGCCTTCAGGCAGTTTCAGGGTCCATTTATTATTTTGAAAAGACCACCAGAAAAACACAAAACTGACCAAAGGTCAACAACAGCAGCACAGCAACTGTCAGGAGAGTGTTCTCCATTCAGAAATAGCAAGTGGAACACCAACAGTTTTAGAAACAACTGGATGCCCTGTGTGTGTGTGTGTGTGTGTGTGTGTAACTGTGTGTGTGTGTGTAAGTGTGTGTGTGTGTGTGTGCGTGAGTATCAGTGTGAGTGTGAGTGTGTGTGTGTGTAAGTGTGTGTGTGTAAGTGTGTGTGTGTGTGTAAGTGTGTGTGTGTAAGTGCGTGAGTGTGTGTGTGTGTGTGTGTGTGTAAATGTGTGTGTGTGTGTGTGAGTGTAAATGTGTGTCTGTGTGTATGTGTGTGTGAGTATGAGTGTGTGTAATTGTGAGTGTGTTTGTGTGTGTGTGAGTGTAACTGTGTGTCTGTGTGTGTGTAAATTTGTGTCTGTGTGTGTGTAAGTGTGTGTGTGTCTGTATGAGTGTGAGTGTAAATGTGTGTCTGTGTGTGAGTGTGTGTGTGTGTGTGTGTGTGTGTGAGTGTGTGTGTGTAAATGTGTGTGTGTGTGTGAGTGTGTGTGAGTGCGAGTGTGTGTAAGTGTGTAAGTGTGTGTGTGTCTGTATGAATGTGAGTGTAAATGTGTGTGTGTGTATGTGTGTGTATATGAGAGTTAGTGTTTGTGTATGTGTGTAGTGAATGTAGATAAAACTTTTCCTACTGCCTTTAGGGGTCACATGATTGTTCTGACAAATCAGCCCTAAACGCGGGTAATCTTAGGGACAGACCTTTTCGAGTCATGGACCTGGTTCATGCATGTAGCTTCTATAAGGGCTCTGCAATAAAGTTATCTGTTTCAAGTAAGAAACCTGTCCCGTATATCAAGTTTATTACAATATGTGAGCGTGAGTACGTGTGTATCTGTGTGTGTGTGTGTGTGTGTGTGTGTGTTGGGGGGGAAGTGGTGAGGGAAGGTTGGAGGGGGTGGGGGAGATAACAGGGAGGTTGATGAGAGGTTTGGGGAGAAATTGGGGGTGTTGGGGGGTGGTGGGAGGATGTGGGAGTGGGTAGGAATTTGGATGGGGGTGACCAGGAGTTTGGAGGGTATGCGGGGTGATTGGGGGGGGTTGGGGGAGAGGGCAGGAGGCTGGAGGAGGGTGAATGGGAGATGGGGGGAGGTTGGATGAGGTGTGGGGGTGGTTGTAGGGTTGGAGGCTGGGGAGAGTTTGGAGGAGGTTGGGTTGGGGTGGATATTGGTGGATGATAGTTAAGTGGGGAGGTTGTGGGGAGGTTGGAAGGAGTTTTAGGGTGAAGTTGGTGGAAGATTGGAAGAGGGGTTGGGATGGTTAGACAGGGGTTTGGGGAGCTTGGAGGGGGTACTGGGGGAGGATGGGGGGGGCAATGAGAAGGTTAGGGGTGGTTGGAGGGGGAATGGAGTTGGGATTGGGGGGAGGCTAGTCGGGTTGCAGGGAGCATTGGGAGGGAGGCTGTAGGGGGTTGGGGGGAGGTTAGCTATAGAATTAAATTGTTTTTGTAAATGTAATGATTTATTTTCAAACACTTTCCTAACATCAGTTGATTGCTCTGTGATTAGTCACACTTAGAGAATCAGATGTCACCATTGATACAGTCACTCTGCCTATTGCATACAGGTATAATTAAAGAAAGGCAAAACCTACATTTATACAGTACCTTTTACAATGTCCCAAATCGCTTTACAGCCAGTTAAGTACTTTTGAGTTATACTAGTCACTGGTATAATGTAGGCAATGTTATCCAATGGCAGTGCAGGCTTGACGGGCTGAATGGCCTACTCCTGCTCCTAATGGATGAGATGAGCTGGGCTCAATGACCTTTGTCATCCATAATTATCTTGCGAACAGAGGATGGAATCATTGTTGGAGTTCTGTTTATTTTGTTACGAGGTTTACTGTGGGCAGACTTTGTAGGGTGAAATTGCCAGGACAGGAATGTGTAATGGGTACATAGTGAATCATTAACCTGTTTTGCACTGCACATGATCCTCAAGAGTCTTTTCCATTGACTTCAATCTTGCCCTTTTGTCCACTTACCTATTATCCCGTCTGACCTTGGTGCTTTTATGAGTTTTTTGAGGTATTGAAATATCATGATAAAGTTATATTGCATATTAGATATTGAAAATATATTGTAGTGAGAAGCAGCAATCAGCAGAATCTTCAGACTTGCTGATCAAGAAAACACAGCTGTAATTGCGAACTATTCAGTCTTTGTTCTTTGGCCTCTTAAACGTTATGTTGCACAGAGACACCTGAGGGCTCCAATGCTTCTCACTGACAGTGAAGACCTATGTTGTTCAATCATTCCACTTTGTTGCTCAGGAGTCATTTGATCGTTCTACCCTGTCAGATCCAATTACACCCCTTATATGAAATAATGATATTGAATATTATCATGCAGGCAGGAGAAAGTCTTCAACTTCTTCTACAAAATGGAAAACATCATGTGCAATTTATCTGGGTTGCAAATATTAATTCCCTCCCCTCCAAATATGAATTTACTATCACCATGTCCATATGGTGTGATGTGTAGAACATGTTAACGAGAGCTGAGATAGTCACCAAAATCTGTATTAATATCTGCACAGTGTTATAAATGAGAAATGGGATATTTTACTGTCAAATTAATAATATTGCATGATGCTGTTCAAGTAAAATTTGTACTCTCTGGTTTTTTTAATAGTCATAGTGGGATCACCTATAGGATGCACACAAACTAACACTGCATTATGTCACTGCTGCTCTTAATATTAAAGACCAATGCTGCATATATATCGAACAATATTGTAACCAAGTGCCATCAATGGGCGTTTTCATTTTACTAGGACCTTTCTGTAATTTGCTTGATGAATTGATTGGTGAATCTGAAAAGGGGAAAAAATATTATGCACGATTGAAGGGGAGAGTTAAAGGGGCGGCAGTGGGGGAGATAAGGGGCCTGGAAACACCACAATTTCTCTCTCTGGCCCTGGCTGTGCCAGCTGCAATTGAGCCACCAGGACAAACCAAAAGATGGCTATTGATTGATAAGGGTTATCCACATGGCCGATGACTCCGTGTGCAACCCATACACATGTGTGCAGCCTGCATACAATGAAAGCCGTTCTGTCACATGAAATATGATAGAGCAGACCTTTGAAGTGCCGAAACAACACTTAAGCTGCCTGGACCACTCTGGAAAAGCACTGCTGTTCTTGGCAGAGCAAGCTTCTCAACAGAGAGCACAACAAGAATCATTGTGGTCTGCTACATGCTGCACAAACTTGCCATCATGGTGATCCAGCTCTTGCCATTAACTATATAGCAAACAACTGAGGAACAGGAGGAGGAGAAGGAGTAGCAGGCGATCCAGACAGCCACTTTCTGGTTGGGCTGTCTGTGAGTAATTGACTGCAATACCACTAAATACAACTTCTACCTTTAGCAAGAGTTCCACACCTTACCTTCCTTTTGTTAGTGACCATCACCATGTTGGCTTGGCAACAATGTTAAAATAAAAATCAACAGAAAATAAACCAAGCTTCAAAAGCAAAGCATGCCATATTTCATAAAAACACGAACTATTCACCCTTGTGCGTTCCCCTAGTCCCTGTTTCCCATGTGCCTTTGGCTATACTTCCTCATGGTACTAACCAATGGTTGAAGCATGGATGGTGGGAGGTTACTGACTTTAATGGAAGAGTCTGCAGAAGGCCTTGCAGCATGACCTCCAACAGCTCAGGCCTAGAAGGCCGAGCTTCAGACTGCGCCATGGCAGCCCTCTGGGCTAGCTGACAGGCAACACCACATAGTGATCAGCGGTGGTCAAACAGCATGGCTGCAAGATGAAGTACAGTTACAACATGGTAAACAGCCTTAGATCATGTTACATGGCTTGAGAGGACCCTCAACATTTTGGTGATCCCACAATGAAACCACAGCATTGGGGAGTGTTGAAACCACAACATGTTGACCGTGCAGAAAAGATTTGAAGATAGTGTCGAGATAAAATGAAGACCTGGTCAGCAGATGGATCCCCCATGGTGAGATTGCAGCACTTAGTCTGTCAATTCAGTGAGTGGGACAGCACGTCAAGAGGACCAGCAATAGGGCTACGAGAGGCCAGTGACCAGGGTGTGGGCCAAATCGATAGCAAGCGAGGGAGAGCCAAACAAAACAAAGCCTTCATAAAAATCCAGCCAGTGAAGTTTGCTTATAATGGGTGGCTTCAGGAGTTGCTGAACAATAAATTGAATAAAACAAGGAGGAAGGTCAAAGGGATATTGTCAGAATGCCCACAGAATCACCAGTTTGAGTTGAGATCAGCTGACCTACTATCCAAAGATTGCTTACAAAGTTGTTCATGAATTGACCATCTTTTGATAAGCAATAACTTGATAAGGTACCAATATTGAAGCTGGCTTCAATCTTGCTCAGTTATGACTGGCCTGTTTGACTATATCAATAATTGACTATAGAACCAATCCAGTAAAAGGGGTTTGATGACTTCTAGATTTGAGAAAGGAGTTATTTGTTATAGGCCATGGTTTTCTTTGTCCAAATTATGTGCATTTAGCATTAATTGTTATGTGGTGTGTGGTTTTCATATCATTGCTAAATCTTTAAAGACTTAGCAAACACTTCTACTTTGTTTTTTGATTAATTAAGTTCTTGAGGTACAAGTGATGTCTGTGAAGCTTTTTTCTTTTCACAGGCATCTTTTATACAGTTAAGTCATCCTATCTATGAAAGCCATACTGTTTCCTACCTTGTAACTGTCACTGTTCAAACAGTATTTCCTTGTGTAAAATGCTTTGAGATGTTTTGCTATGAAAGGTATTTGACAAATGTAAATATTATTATTTTACATTTGCTTCTGACTGCATTGGACTAAATCTGATTCACACTAAAATCTCCTGACAAAATGAATCCGACATTGATTGAAACATGACTCCGGGAACCCTAAAAACCAGAATCTCATCAGGACATTTAGAGGGCAAGTTAGTCTTCAAAACATCTTTTCCACTATAGGGTTCCCTTTATCCATCCAGCTTTATATTGGTCAAGACTCAATTCCACATGCAAACTGGACCAGAATTGCAATATAACGGTAGTCCGGTTCTGAACTGCAACTGTTAATTTTAATATATCTAGATACTTATCTTCCTTCTTAACATTCATCAGCATGAGGCACAAAGGTTTTTAAGAAACAGGACAGTTTTCATTTAATATTGTGTAGATCGGAGAACTCCCAGGGCAGGATTCTGTGTTCAGTGGGCTGGTTCAGTCAGCAGGCCCGAGAGCAGCCAGGAAATGGACCGCTGCCAACGGCCGGCACCCCCAACGTGATTTCCCACTGGTCGGCCGATTAATGGGCAGTCAGCACAAAATGTGCCCTGAAAGGCTCAGCGCTGCCGGGGTGGGGGTGGGAGGAGGGCGAGCGCTGAAGTCAGTAGAGGCTCGGGGAGCACTCAACGAAATCTCCCTGAAGGAAGAGAGCTGCCTCAGGGAGCTGAAGAATTCAAATCCAATAATAACAGATTTTAAAATCCAGAAAAAATTCCCACACATCAGAAACAGTCACCTGAACAAATAGAAGGTGAAAATTCTGTGCAGACATTTTGTTTTAATTAATATCAGAAACCTCATCCCGCCCTTGGATGAGGTTTCCTCAAAAAGGCAAAGGCCACCTGGCCAATTCACCTGTCTGCTAACTGTAACGTTGGACAGGTAGTGAAAAATCACAATGGATTAATACGTTAATGGCCTTAATAGGTCTATTAATAATTGGTGGGTACACTGCTGACTCTCACACACAGCCACCAACCAAAATATCGCATGAGTGTGTAATGATGTCAGGACGCTCGTCCAACATCGTCACACGTTATTTCACGCTCAAGAGTGTCGGGCACACGCCCGCACGCTGAGTGTAAAATTCTGCCCCCTGAATTTTAGCAAATGCTTGTGAAAGTGGCAATGCTGAGATTCCTACTGCTTCTGTACTGCCATTGCAATAATCCTGCCAGTCTTTTAGTGAAGCTGTGTGGTCTGAAATTGTACTTCTATAACAGCCAGAAAGCATTTGGAATGTTATACATAAAGCTACATGTATTATTCCTAAAGATGACTACAGAACCCACCATTGTGATATTTTAAAGTTACTTAATTGGTTTCCTCTTGAGGGAAAATATGAATTATAGGGCACAATAATCATATTCATATGTAAATATAGGCTAATCTTTCTACCAGTTTACTGCTTTCATCAACAGAAAAAAAGCCCAGCATAGTTCTTTTATACTATTATTTGTCCAGTATAAAAACACAATTTGGTCAAACATCCTACAGTAAATATCCAGTAGATATAAAACTCTAGTTGCCCGGGATAAGAACCATAAAATTCAGTTGACTTTTTTCCTACGAAGTATGTTTCATTATTACTGCGTTGCTTCATCCCTTAGCAATGTTGTTATGAGCGTTTTTTGACTTCCCAGTTCTGCTGCTCTTAGACCATGCGCTACTGAAATGTGTAATTTATTTGTGCTTTAATGTCATGTACAGTGAGTACAATTACTTCTACTTCTTTGTAATTTTTGTTGGAACTCTGGGGTCATTCTAAAATTTTGAAATTAGCCTAGCAAAGGGTGTTCCCAGAGCTCAGTCAGTAGGTCCCTTTTAATATGTAAGGATTCTAATTGCCATTTTCGTTCAGAGCTGGTTGAAGTGGACAAGTGCACACTCTGATCAGTTCCACATGGGATGAAGCCAAAGTGACTCAGCCAAGGTAAGGTTTGAACTATATCTATGCAACCCAGAGGAGCAGGGTGTCTCTTCCAGACTCAAAAAGATGCCACACCAGAACCCTCACTCCACATGGCCCGATATTGGCACACCACAATTTGGTGAGCTGCATTGGTTCACTTGTTTGGTGTCTCAGCCCAATGTTGATGAGGCCAGTTCCTGAAGATGGCAGCTCCTCCTTCACTATGGGTTAGGGTGATCCGCTGGCTCACTCTGACAGGAGGCCCCCCAAATGTCACAATCCATGTGCAATGGGACCTGCTTCTGAAATACAACAATTTAATATTAAAAGATCCTACAACTGATGAAAGTTTTGAATAGGATGTGTCGACACATCTACCTTTCCAAACAGCAGTAAATATAATTTGACCAATAGGAATAAACCAAAAATACTTGTATACATTTTTTTAAGAATACCATATTGTGCAAATTTTTTAAACATATTTTAGGATTGGCTCAAGACTAAACAGTATCAATTTTTGTCTGCAAGGTTCTATAGTTTGCTTAGAAAATACATGATCATTTTTAAAGCTGCAATATTATTGCGAGTATACCTTAGAGCAGAAGTGCCTAAACATTTTGTCTTCATTGGCTGCATGAAGCCTCTAGGCCTGATTTTTCCAGCATTACTGCCTGGAGAGTGTCCACTTTCCAGATGTAAAAGTCAGGAAAAAGTGTTTAGAGACTCGTGATGCCAGGTCTTCACCCGGGGCAGGATTTTGAGTTTGGTATGTGGGTGTGGCCGGGAAATGGGCCGCCACCTGTGATTGGCCCCCGACCGCAATTTCCCACTGGCCAGCCAATCAACGACCAACCAGCGTGAAAGGTGCCCTGAGAGGCTCAGCGCTGCCGGGGTGGGGGTGGGAGGAGGGCGAGCGCTGAAGTCAGTACAGGCTCGGGGAGCATTCAACGAAATCTCCCTGAAGGAAGAGAGCTGCCTCAGGAGGCTGAAGAATTCAAATCCAATAATAACAGATTTTAAAATCCAGAAAAAATTCCCACACATCAGAAACAGTCACCTGAATAAATACAAGGTGAAAATTCTGTGCAGACATTTTGTTTTAATTAATATCGGAAACCTCATCCCGCCCTTGGATGGGGTTTCCTCAAAAAGGCAAAGGCCACCTGGCCAATTCACCTGTCTGCTAACTGTAACGTTGGACAGGTAGTGAAAAATCACAATGGATTAATACTTTAATGGCCTTAATAGGCCTCTAATTGTTGGCGGGCACGTTGCTGACTCTCACGTGCGTCTGTCAACTGAAATATCGTGCGAGTGTGCGATGATGTTGGGACACTCGCCTGCTGTCATCACGTGCTAATTCACGCTCGAACGTGTCAGACATGTGCCCGCATGCCAAGCAAAATTTTACCCCCATTTACATTGTTTTGGGATTTGAAGGGCCTCCCTTGAAAATGTACTTTGGGACTGCTCTGCCTTTCCAGTGCTTAAGCAAGAAAAGGCCAGGAAAATTGACTCCATAAATTTGAATCCATGTTCCCAATAATTTGTATCCAAAGATGGCAAGATTCTCCTCAAAGACACAGACAGTCTCAACGTCTGCTGGAAGGCTCTTTGTGGAGCTATTCAATCAGAACTCCACAGTGACCTTGTACCTGTTGGAGAACTTTCACCAGCATGCTTTCAGAAATGGACTTGGCAATCATCCAATGCTCGACAAAGTGATAGCTACTGTCGACCAGATGAAAAATAGCAAAGCTCCTGGTCCTGACAATATCCTTGCAGAAGTACTGAAACACAAAGGACTCATGCTGAGCTCTCAGATACATGTCTTATTTGTGAAGCTCTGGTGGAATGAAAACATTCGTAGGGACTTTTGTGATACCACGATGATCACAATCTTCAAGAAAGGAGACAAGTCAAACTGCAGCAATTACTGGGGCATAGCTTTGCTCTCAAGTGTTGTCAAAGCCCTGGCTAGCTTACTTCTTAATCACCTCTCACCAATTGCAGAGGAGGTCCTTCCGGAGTCTCGGTGTGGGTTCTGACCTGCCAGAAGAACAGCCAACATCATCTTCACAGCATGCCAACTTCAGGAAAAGTGCAGAGAGCAGAACATGCTTTTTCCATGACATCCTTCGATCTCACAACAGCCTTTGACTCAGTGAATCAAAGGTCCCTTTGGAAGGTGCTGCAACAAAATGGATGCCCAGCTAAGTTCACAAACATCATCCATAGGCTACATGACAATATCTAAATAACAGTACTATGCAATGAATCCACCACAGACTACTTCCATTTCAAAATGGGCAGCAAGTAAGAGTGTGTCATTGCACCAACACTATTATCAACATTTCTTGCAGCAATGGTGCAACTTAATGCTGACAGGCACCCCTTAGGTGTGGTAATAACTTATCACGTTGATGCTAAATCCTTTAATCTCAACCTTCGGAAGGCCAAAACAATAGAACTGCATTATGCTGATGATGCAAAGGTTAGTGCTTATTCTGAAGAAGAACTACAACAGATAATTAATGTATTCATCAAAGCCTGTGGGAGCATAAAACTTACCCTGAACAACAGGAAGACCAAAGCCCTTAACCAACCCACACCAAATAGTGGTGCATCAAATCAAACACCTTCAATTGAGATTCATGGTGGAGTGTTGGAAAATCTCCCTCACTTTCCATATCTTGGAAGCTATCTATCCCGAAAAGCTGAATTTGACAAAGAGTAGACCACGAAATCCAATGTACTAGCTCAGCCTATGGTAAATTACACACTCAAGATTTTAAGAATCATGATATTACACCCATCAGGCAGTGGTTCTCTCCACGCTTCCTGACAGTGCTCAAGCTTGAACAATCTATAGACTCGAATATCAAGGCCCTAGAACAATATCATCAAAGTTGTCTTAGAAGGATCTTGTGATTCAAGTGGGAGGTCAAAAGAATAAACATGAGCATCCTCCGTGGCTCGTACAGAAGCCATAATAATCTCACAGCTGAGATGTCATCAGAATGCCCAAGTCAAGACAACCTAAACAGGTGCTGTACTCAGAGTATACCACAAGCAAATACTTCACAGACAACTTCAAAGCTTCCATGAAGATCTGCTCTATTGACATCGACACATGGGTAGCAGATGCCCAGTCACAACCAGAATGGTGATTCGTCATCAAAAATGATGTTAGGATCTTCCAATCAATAAGACCAGCCACCAAGAGAGAACAGCAAGAGAAAGGCAAATGGAAAGAGAAGGCAACTGCTCGACCCAACAATCCACCACCACCTCCACTGGCCAACAGCTAATGTCTTCACCATGGGAGAGCTGTAAAGCTGAGATAGGAATTAGAAGCAATTGCAAATCCACAGCCAACACTGACATCTCACTTAAACCCAGCCATCCACAAGGAAGACTCAACCTCGACCTGAAGAGGGATTGTCTCTGGTATGATTTATTACTAACACAAACAGATCTTCATGTCCTGCTTTAAGGTTTATGCATCTAGAGGAGACAATGTTTAGAACAGTTTTTTCCAAATCATCAACCCAATGAAATGCAAACAGGACAACCCTTAAATGGTCAGAACCTGAAGCCACACTTGGTCCCTGAGCACATTTGGTTTCTGGGGTATTTTGAGTGTTTTTAGTGCCTTACAGGATGGCACTCAAACTTATTAAAACTCAGAAATTCTTTACCTATTAGTGCATTGTGTTTTTTCAGGGTTGCTGTGTTGAATCATGCTGGTTAATTGAATTGATTTTTTAAAAATCCAATCTTCAAGATGAGGCAAAACCCCAACTTATCAAATCCAATCCTCAGTGTACAGCCTTTATCTGATTCATCTCTGTCTCTGTTTTGAATGGCATTTTTAATCTTTCAATTTCTAATCTCTCTCCTCTCTCTATGATCTTTATTAAAATGTTATTAAAACATGTTTTTTCTCTTTATGAAATTTGTTTGTGGATGCAAAAAGATTGATCTGATCTCTCCTTTGGAAAGCAGTCTGACAATCCATACTTGCTTCTAAGTCCCTGGGATTGAACAGACACTCCAGAGAGCTTTATAAGACATTTGCTGTCTTGGTGTCCTCAGTGTTATTGAAAGCACATAACTTTTTAACCACAAAGTAAAAACTATTAGAGAAAAGGAGGCTCTGCTGTACAAAACTTACTGGCCTTGTTCCTCTTATAAACGTAGACTGTAATATCCAGTTCAAACTGTTTTTACTAGATTTGCAAAGAAATTACCTGTCCAGATTCATGATTGCTCTATGGGTTTTATATACTAGTTGACTGTAAGCAAAAGTCGCTAGATCTAGCAGTGAATCATGGAATACCAATGATAGTTTTATCAACAGTTACAGAACAAGTCTTTGACTCAATGGACCTGTTTTCTCCATATTATTCGTGCAACATTATAATACTTGAGCACTGATTTTAACTCGGAGTGTGACTGTGCTGTATGGGGGCTGGTGGAAAACATCTGCTTTGGCATAAGGCCCACCTAGGCCATTTTAATGCTGAGTCTGTGCTGTAAAGTGCTCTCATTGCATTGAGAGGCAACACCTTCAGCAGTTCCTTTTACAGAGCTCCAAAATGGACCATAACTGCTATAGGTATCACTGTCATTGGCAGCTTCTCCACTCATATAATTCAGGGCCATCTCCTCACAAAGTCAGAGTATAGAAAACTCAGGAATTCCCTCCCTAATTTTTTGCCTTTAAGCATTGCCTAAGGACATCAAATCCAACCTTGGCTGCTTCTTGTGGCTGGATTTTGAGGCGGGTTCAATTCCAGCTCATGAACCTTGCCAGCCTGCCGGGAAGCGTGATTTTGTAGGGGTGGGGGAGGGGGTCGGAACATTAATCAGCCTGGAGACATGCCGGCCGTCCAATTAGACAGACCCGAGAGACGAATGGGGATGGGTCGACTCTGGAGCAGGCAGGTTAAAAGACCCATTCCCAGTCACCAGGAGAATCCATTCCTACTGTTTTACAATCTTTAGAATGATTGACCGAAATGGAGTTGGTGTATTTGGTGACTGCTTTCGTGCCTTTGGAGGTGGTGTGTTTGGCCAGTTCCCCTGGCAGCATGAGGTGAACGGCACTCTGGATCCCTCTGGCCAAGATGCTGTGGCTCTTGTTGTAGTGAATGAGGTGCAAGGCCATGGGGGTGATGTGCTCAAAACTGTCGACAACGAAGGAGTTCATAACACTCATGGCCTTGACGAGATCCTGGTAGAAGAGCGGACCTTGGTCAGCACCCTGTACATGTAGGTGGAATAGCTCTGCTAGTGAGCTATCCTCCGCTTCTTGGACTACTTCTCGGTGGCTTTAGTCAGCGACTGCTTCAAGGCCTTGAGGGACACACTGCCCTTAGCCACAGCCACGCCTCAGGCTTTCCACTCGAATTGGACCAACTCCTATTGTTTGATAATGAACATTGCTTCCAATATAACCACCGGATTGGAAATGTTAAAAGATACAAACTTTATTTCTGCCATCCTTTCAGATGTGTTGCATTTCAAAAAATCAGTGGTTGTACTCTACAAATTTGTTTACAGGAAAATGGGTACAGGTATATTATTGAAACATCTTTAAGTGCATGTTGTTTTCATAGAGCTAGCAGACAGAAGAAACAATCACATAAATTTAGCCACGTTAAACATTCTGGTGAAAAATGTAGATTATTACTAGAAAATACATTTGCAACATAGGCCTGAATTTCATGCAATTCCACAGTGTGTTTAAGGTGGGGCGAGTGGTGGGGAGCATGAAATTGAAGGAATGGGGTCCCCCTGGGCTCCCACCTGCCCCAATTTTGCAGTGATTTTACATTGGAGTGGGCAAAGCCTCAGATGGCTCATCCACCCCAGCCCCAACTGAGGTCCTTAAGCAGCCAATTGTTGGCCACATAAGGACCATTTCCTGGTTGGTGGGAGGATTTACTTGGTATGGGGGAAGTCTGAGAAAGAACTGGTGCAGATCTCAGGCAGGAAGGGAGGGGGCTGCCTCCATCAGAAGCCCCCTTCTGACTGTGGGCACTCCCCCCACCCACCTCCTCGGCCTCTCCCCCAACACTCCAATTACCCTCTTTGAGCCCCCCCAACAGGCCCCCTCTACTCTCCTGGCCCCGGGACCTCTTAAACTTGCCTTGTCCTCCGCTCCTGGGACTTCCAGCGGTTCCTCTTCAGCCCCCTGCAGCTCTTGTTGCTGCAGGGATTGGAGAGCTGCCGGCCAATCAGATCGGCCAGCAACTCTCTAGGTCAGAACATCCTCCCGAGCAAGAGGCGAAAGTCCTGCCTGCAGCCAACTGATGCTCATTCGAGCGTGAAATGGCCAGTGGTGTACTTGGAGTTAGCAGGGATGTGTTTCCCGTCAATTCTTTGGATGGTAGGAAGAGAAACCCCACATTCCAAAAACTTTAGGCCATCAACTTCAAACTGTTCAGTTATCAAAGGCTCAGTGCAACACAGGGAGAATTAGAATTTGAACCTGTTAAATTCTGAGAGGCAAAATTCTTTTACTTATCTTTTAAAACTCTCCCCAACTCCATCTCATTGTTCCCCCCTCCACGCAGTTGGCCTCAAAGCAGACAGCTGCTGAACTCTGGCCACCTCGCTGAAGATTTAAAAAATTACCCAAGACTGGTTTTTATGGCCCTGCGACAATATAAATGAGCTGCTTAATAGGAACAGGCTTGTTTAGTGCCTGCACGCTCCCCCACTCTGAAGAAAAGGAAGAGTGGATGGAGATGGAGGTGGGACTTCTGGCCATGCAGCTTGATGGCTATTCGGTTTACAGTCCACCAGCATTCCTACCTGAGGCCTGGAAACTCTGGACTCGGAGCTTCCTGCTCATATTCCCTCCTGGGATGTGGGTGTGGTTAGCACTTGTTGCCCAGCCCTAATTTTCCTCGAGGGCAATTAAGAGTCAATCAACTTGCTGTGGGTCAGGAGTACATGTAGGCCAGGCTGGGTAAGTACAGCAGATAAAGCCATAGAAAAGGCACGGCCCAGAAAGGGGCCATTCAGCCCATCATGCCTGTGCCAACTGAAAAATAAAAAATAAAATATTAGCCGCCCATTCTAATCCCACCTTCCAGATTTCCTTCCCAAAAATGGGTTTTTACGACAATCAATGATCGTTTCATGGTCACCATTAAAAAGACTAGCTTTCAATTCCAGATTTAATCAAATGAATTTAAATTCCACCAGCTGCCATGATGGGATTTAAATTTGTCCCCAGATCACTAGCCTGAGCCTGTGGATTACTAGCCCAGTGACACCATCTCTCCATTAGGCCTGCAAAGGACCCATTGCCATATCAGTTGTGAGAACTGCTCCTAATATGTAGGTTTTATCACCACAATAGTTCCACAGGAGTTCTTCCTGATCAAAATGAACTGCAGCTAACTGTTAAGCCATGCCGTGTGGAGCCATGAGTAGGGAGATAAATGCCTGTTCAATATGGTGTGTGCGTTCTAACATCCTCAACATATTATGCCTCCTCCACATTGCCACATACAAAGTATATACATCTCAGCTGATGATGGATTCCTTTTTGATAATCGGTGCTGTGATTAGTACTCCTATCTGGTTCAGCGCAAGACTACAGACTTACTCATGCTCTGTGAAGGCAGGAAGTGAAACATAATTAGCACTTATTCATTTTGACATTATGTTTTTATTCCATAAAGTCTTGAGCGCTGGTGCACAATGTTCTTCTGATGGACCCCCAAAGTGAGGAGGACGCTTGCCATAGTGTATGCCACAAGGTGTATGTGGTCTCTTAACTTGGGGAGGCTTGTTGCACTGCAGCTACCGCATGGTTCCGGCTGACGAGGAGACTCTCCCACTGTTACCGCCTTCCATCGATGTATTGGAAGGATTTTCAGGTTGATAATCAACCTGTTTGGCCATGAATGCACCTTCTGTGACCATCAAGTTCTGGGGCGGGATTAGAACCTGGAGATTTGGCTCAGAGGCAGGGGCACTAACCAAGGTACCACAAGACCTCCTACAGCAGTGAGTATGGAGACCTTGATGTAACAAATGGCACAATCTGTACACTATATGATTAATGTAATACATGTTATATATGTCACAGATAAATTTTGTATCTTTTCTTACTGTCCATGATCAATGTAGTTTGTATATGAGCTGTGTGTATTTTTCTTATTCTCAGAGTGATTGTCCCAATTTAAATAACTGAAGCAGCAAGCTTTTTTGTGGATTTAAAAGTAAAGAAGGTTATTTATTATCCCACATTTGCACAGAGTTATATAGAAAAAGCAATGTCTCACTCACTAAATTCACCCACACTATCACACACACGAAGCTTAGATATAGATGAAGAGAAAACCATACAATGACAAAGTATAATTGTCTCGGTCTCTCTTTAGTTGCAGGCCTGTAGTTTCTTAGATGAGCTGATGCTTTTAGTTGAAGTAAAGGCCTTGTAAGCAGAGGGTTCTCAGTAAGTTGCAAGGCTTTATGTGGTTGAATTTCCAGGAGGTTGGTTCTCAGGTGAACTTGAAGTTGGAACAGGAAGGTGAGAGTCCTTCCCCTACTTCCATGATATTGCTGTTTTATTACCTTGGCTGCATTGTTGATTTAGAATTGGTTTGATGTCTTTGATGAAATTCTCTGGAAGCAGCTTTTGCTACTTTAAGAACAGACAGAAGATGTGGCTGTGCTCATCATGTGACTTGTACAAGTTCCAAACCCCATTGTGCAAAGCAAGGGGGGGGCGTTAATTACAGACACCGGGCAGAATTTTTAGCTCAGTGGGGCTGGCACGCGCCCAACCCGACCGACAGTGAAATGATGCGGGATGACATCAGCCCAGCGTGCCCCGTCAATGCGCAGTCACGTGATAGTTCAGCTGGCGGGCTTGTGTCAGAGCTGGCAGCGCGTCCAACAACAATTAAAAGGCCTGTTAAGGCCATTAAATTATCGATTGACATTAATTTTTCACCGTCCAGTCAACCTAACTGTTGATGGGCAGGCGAAAAGCGGCCTTTGTGTTTTTTTGGAACCTCATTCACGGGCAGGATAAGGTTTCCAAATGCAAATGCAAATAAAATAAAAACTTTATTTTTTATTAAAAACATGTTCCTGCTCATTTGACAGTCACATGAGGGGACATGTTTTATTACATTTTTCTGTTGTTTATTTTTCAATATCTCTTCATCTCCCTGAGACAGCTCCAAGCCTCAGGGAGATTATTCAGCGCTCTCTCCCACGCACGCACAAAGTTCACACTAGGGCCTGTTCACCCTGTTCCCCCCCACCCCACCCGCACAGGCAGCACTCAGCACTGCCACTTGCATATCACACTGGGCGGGCCTTAATTGGCCAGCGTGAAATCGCGGTGCGCTGTCGATCGCAGGTGGTGGTCAGCTTCCCGACCACCCCCGCCCATCCCCCACTGATCCCTCACACCAAGGGCAAAATCCTGCCCCCTGTGTTGTCATTTGACACTTTGAAATTCAACCTGTTTTGTTTGGATGAGAAACCATCACAATATAAAGGTGGGTTGATGGGATCTCTTACACATTCATCTAACTCATATTGAGTTACAAAGCTTCCTTCCTCCGTGGTGAAACAGAGGGCGGCATTTCCCGGCCAGTGAGTGGGGGCAGGGCCCACGAGCTGACCTGTAAAATGACATAGGGTGACATCGAGTGTGCGTCCCAACCTCACCCCGTGTCATTTAGATTCTCGGCTGCGCGCCCACCGACCTGTAAATGGCCTATTAAGGCCATTAAAAAAGTAATTAAAATGATTATTGGACCTGCCAATTCGGGTTGTCAGGCAGGCAAAGGGTCCACGTGGCCTTCAGAAAAAACAGGAAACCTCATCCATGGGCGAGATAGGGTTTCATGAGGGATTTAAAATTTGTGTTACATTTTTAATAAAAGTAATTGACATGTCCCAGCTCATGTGACAGAAGAGGACACATTTCAATAAAATGTTTCCCATCCTTTATTGTCATTTTAAAAGTAACACTAATCTCCCATAGGCAGCACTCTTCCTCAGGGAGATGAGTGAACTCTTTCACACGCAAGCCCGAAAGTGTGTACTCCTGGCTCAGAGAATCCCCCCCACCCCCTCCACACACACACACACACACACACACACCGGAAGCACACAGCACTTCCTGGCCCACATCACGCTGGGCGGGCCTTAACTGAACCACCCATGTAAAATGGCGGCGTGCCCCCAATCAGGGCCACCAATCGGGAAACTGCCTGCTCGTGCCTGCTCCCACACAACCCCTCCCCCACCCCCAACGGGGGGAAAGTGCTGCCCAGAGAGATGCATTGGCTGGAATGTTATTGTTCTGTTATTGATGGCCCATCCTTAAGTAAAGAGATGTGGGAATTTCCCAGCTGGCCATGAGTGTCCATCCTTAATTAGGTCTTTGCTTGAGACTCAGGGCTATTTGGGGCTTAAAATGCCAAAGGTCGTGTGATTTACAGAGGCCATATTAACAAACTGGTTGTGTCTAAAATTTTAAAACATTGCCTGAAAGTCCATAATATACTGGAGCATGAAATGTAGTAACATAGTTCCTCAGGGTGTAGGCCCAACCATTTTCAGCTGCTTCATCAATAACATTCCCTCCAGCATAAGGTCAGAAGTGGGGATGTTCACCAGTGCTTGCTCAATGTGTTCAGCACCATTCATGACACCTCAGATATTGAAGCACTCTGTGCCTACATGCAGCAAAACCTGGACAATATCTGAGCTTAGACTGATAAGTGGCAAGTAACATTCACACCACACAAGTGCCAGGCAATGACCATTTCCAACAAGAGAGAAACTAACCATCTCCTCTTGATATTCAATGGCATCACATTGTTGAAATCCCCACGATCAACATCCTGAAGCTACCATTGACCAGAAACCAAACTGGAGCAGCCATACAAATACTGTGGCTACAAGAGCAGGTCAAGGGTTGGGAATTCTGCAGCAAGTAATTCATCTCCTGACTCCCCAAATCGTGCCCACCATCTACAAGGCACAAGTCAGGAGTGTGATGGAAAACACACAGCTTGCCTGGATGAGTGCAGGTCCGACAACACTCAAGAAGCTTAACACCATCCAGAACAAAGCAGCCCTCTTGACTGGGACCCCACCCATCACTTCAAACATTCATTCCCTCCACCACTGATGCACAGTGGCAGCAGTGTCTACCATCTACAAGATACACTGCCAGAACTGACCACGACTTCTTCGGCAGCACCTTCCAAACCCACAGCCTCTACCTCCTGGTAGGACAAGGGCAGCAGGTACACGGGAACACCACCACCTGCAAATCTCCCTCCAAGCCACACACCATCCTTACATGGAAATATATCACCATTCCTTCACTGTCACTGGATCAAAATCTGGAACTCCTTTCCAAACAGCACTGTGGGTGTATCCACACCAGATGGACTATAGCGGTTCAAGAAGGCAGCTCACCACCACCTTCTCAATGACAACTAGGGATGGGCAACCAATGCTGACCTAGCCAGCAACACTCACATCACATGAAGGAATAAGTTTAGAAATGCTGCAACTTACAAACAAATAGCTTTAACATAGAAAACGTGCTCCTAAACATTATACAGAGGAAGAAAGAAATGGACACTCAACTTTTGAGGGAGGTTGAAAGGTTGATCAATGGTGTTTTTCAAAGCCAGGGAGGGAGGTGGAAGAGTGGATCTAAGGAAGGAGTTCCAGAAAATAGAGCCATAGGCCAGGATTTTCCACAGACGAGGCGGCACTCCAGCCAGAAGTCCACTGACTTGCGGCAGGAATGGAAGACCATGGCAACAGACAGGTGCAGAAAATCCCGTCCATAACCTTTGAAGGCTCGGCTACAAAAGGTAGAGGGGAGGGAGAGGGAGAAGCGCAAGCAGCCAGAGTTGGAGAACCAGAGGTTTCAGTAAGGCATTGGGGGTGGTCACTGTGGCCAATCACTAAATGAGAATGAGAATGTTAACTTCAATGATTAGAGGATCAGGGATCCTAAGTGGAACAGCAAAGTGATGGGATTTAATGCAAGTCAGGATGCAGGCATTTGAGTTTTTGACAAGCTGAACTTCATGGAGGGTGCCAATTCCAATGCCAGCAAGGAAAGTAATGAAGATAATAAAAATGTGGATTAATGTTTTCAGAGATGTTGAGGCAAAAATACAAGATGTTGCGAAAGTGCAATTAAATGGTCTTGGTACTAAGTAAGTTATGGGATTGGAAGTTCCAATTGGTGCCAGATATGGTGCTGAGAAGGGACACAGTTTGGTTCACCCAGAATAAACATAGGGAGAGGAGAGCATGTCAATGGTAAGGACATGGAATGTATCGATGAAGCTATATATTATGGCATTAGCCTTCCCAATGTTTAATTGGAAGAAGACCAGGTTTATGTACAAGATCTGCTTACTCTGCTTCTTATTGCTTTGTCATATTTAGATGTAGAGAGGAATACATTACCTTAATTTTAACCTCACTGCCATCCCTCCAAAAAGCAGTCAAGGGATGAGCAAGAGGTTGAAATCCTAAAAGTCCAGATCTCATCTCCAAACCCCCAGTTTCCTGGACATCATAATATCTGGGGTGGGGATCAGGCCCTGAACAGGTTTCCAGCTAAAAGCTGGAGGGAGCCAACTTTTACTGTCCACATAGTGGGAGCTGATTGATTAGTACTGACTGTCCTAGCCTCCCTGTTCTAAGGTGGACCTTCTCCATACACAGCCTTCCTCATGGATCTTGGCCCAGCAGCATTTCTACTAAGATCTCTGGAAGTTTTAGGGCTGAATGCCAGAACGCCATTTTCTATGGGTGGGCAAGCTCCCATTCAGAGTCCCAGACAACATCAGGAACTTCCTCACAATACTGCAATGAAACTACCTCTGGAAACATCAGTCTGTCAGCGCCAGGCGAGGACGGCTTTTGCCTTCTGAACTTCCAGGACCCAGTGGGAAATTGGGGGTTTGTTCTTTGGTATCAATTAAACAAACACCCCGGGCTGAATTTTAACACCCAAAAACAGGTAGGTTGTGCAGTATAAAGGGCTAACAGATGGGATATGCTAATGTGTGACATAGATGATGATGTTTCACTAACATTAGTCAGTCGTGCGTTAGACTCTCCCGAGAGAGAGGTTGGAGTTCTGTTCTCAGGAGCAACATGCCTACTCTGTAACCTGTTTCGACGTAGTACTAATAAACAAGGGTTAATAAAGTACCAGTGTATGCCTACAGTCTGTCCAGTAACCAAGCAACCTAGAGTCCACAGACAGGAAGGACCCCCTTAGAACAGATTGGGGTCAGGTTAAAGGTGAAGTTTTTTTTTAAATCTGAAGCCCAACTCCAACCCTCCCACTTCCAGGTTTAATGGAGGCCAATCTGCTCCTAGGGGGTGGGTTGACCATTTAAATACTTTAACAAGACTTGTAGCCTTTGATTTAAGCTGCTTTGCAGTTTTAACAGCGGCCGGCTGGATTTCCCGCATCCTAGGGAGGTGAGGACAGCTTTGGGGGGATGTGAAAATATTGGAAACTGAGGCCAGGATTTTCCCTTCTTTGGGCTGACTCGGGAGGGGTCACAAAACCAACCGCCACCTGTGATTGGATCCCGATCGCGATTTCATGCAGGCTGGCCAATTAGCGGCCAGCGTGAAATACGCACTGAGAGCCTCAGCGCTGCCTGGATGGGGGTGGGAGGAGCACGAGCGCTGAAGTGTGTACATGAGCGTGGGGGTGCGCTCAGTGAAAGCTCCCTGAAGGCACAGAGCTGCCTCAGGGGGCTGAAGATTTTTAACATTAAGAATAAACAATAGAAAGATAAGGAAAACACGTCCCTACATGTGGCTCTGTCACATGAACAGGGACATGTAAAAAATGAGTTTTAAAAATTTTTTATTGTCTTTTCCGTCACTGTTGGAAAACCTCATCCGTCCATGAATGAGTTTTCACAAAAAGTGGAAAGGCGGCATGGTCTATTCCACTGCCCAACAGCCATAAGGTTGCATGGGCAGCGAAAAATTCAGTTGAATTCATTGATTAATGGGCTAAATAGCCCTCTTAATTATCGGTGGGCGCGCTGTCAACTCGTGTGCTCACCCAATGTCATCGTGTGCTGTTCCACACACGTGTATGTCCGGCACGCACCCACACACCAAGCTGAAAACTCTGTCCTAACTTTATGAGTGTATATGATACTAAAACTAGACACCTTCTCTTGGATAACAGTTTGGTTGGTATTTGTGTCAGGTTATGTCTCTAGCACTACAGGTTTGAAATGCCAACTCCAGACTGAACTGCATATCAAGCATGCTTTGAAATTACTTCAAATCATCTGCATCCAATAACCTAGATGTTACACTTTAAATCTAGCTGTTTCAGACCAGTTTTAATAAAATGTGCATCAACATATGAATCACAAATCAAGCTACTAACCTCGATTTTAACCCACTCAGCCCGAATGGGATGGGCTCAGGTCATAAACATCCAGGGACAGGATTTTCTGCTCCTGTTGTGGTGGGACTTGCCACAGGAGATGCAGTGGCTTTCGGTAGGACTGGATAATCCTGATGGTGGGCAGGGCCAAACAATCCCGCTCCCTGTCTGATTTTACTCTGCATTGACTGCAATGGAGAGTAAAATAGGATGGGATGTAAAATAGCATCCGATATTCCCATCAGAGGGGGCTGTTCTGTTGATCTTCCCAAAATTATACGACAACGTGGGGCTGCAGAGTTACCAGTGTGCTTGAGGCACTTGTTGCCATCAACCTCCCATATTTATGTCTGTGTAAATTCAGTCTGATGTAGATTTTTATGCAGGTGTCTTCAGATTAGTTGATGTGATATATTTTCAACCCATTAGTCTCAAACTCTTTCTTCTGGTAACAACCATTTCAAATCATTTTAGCAACCAATGAGTTCCAATTATTCCAGGACCTCCTGTCTGTTAAAGTTTACAATTTTGAGTGAGGACTCGGCAGCTGTTAAAACAGAGCCTCTGTCAATCAGAAACGGCATTAGCATGTTGCAGATTTTAATCACTTATTATTTTGTAAACTAAATTCACTGGAATGCTTTTATCTCCAATTTGAATTCCCAATTCTTAATCAGCAGAAATTTTGGGCACAGTCTCCTTCAGATAATTCAAAATCATATTCATTATGAAACAAAAGCGAATTATCCATGATTTTGAATGAAGTAATGTAAATAACACCACAAAGTGGGAATTTAGCATTGAAGATAGATTCAACTGATTGGATGAGTTGATTGTAGTTGTACAGGTTAATACAAATGAGGAAAATGTTTCTCAAAAATGTTCAGTTTTTGACACTAGGTATGTAATATAGCTGGTTAGCACAGTTCCCCTTCTGGCCTGAGAACTGGGTTAAATCAATTGTATGATTTGCAGAAAGAAAATAGCCTTCATTCTCTGGCAGCAGTAAGAGCCATCCAGTGACATAAAGCTCCTGGTGAATGTGGTAACACAGTGAAAATATGGTCACCTTTCACAACAGGTTGCAGTTCCTTTTAGCAATCTTACTCAGCACTGGCTGTGCAGAGGTTGGTGCAGGAAATTGAAAAAAAATGACAATGATACAGCATGAGGCACTTTTCTGAAGTGTAATACGATCATTGCACAGTTAGAAGGTAACTTTGTCCCTTGCTTGCTCTCTGTTAAACCTATATCTAGTTGTAACAAGGTAGTTAACAAATGCCAGAAATGTCAGAAGTTGGACTGTGATTTCCACCAAGTCCTGGACGACTTTGTCTTGACTGTTCAAATCTCACTGCACTCTTGTAGCACCTGCTGGGAATGCGAATTGTGAAGTAATATTTTTTGTTACTAGTGAAGCCTTTCCTCCCCAGCCCTCAATGGTCTGCAAATTCTAATAGATTCAACGTATCACATTTTAAAATGCAAACTTCCAACTATTAAAATGATCAAGGCTGATGTAGCTGGCATGAAATGCGGAGTGACATTGAAACAAGAAGAGGTAAAGAAGGCAAATAAATTAACTAATGATAAAAACAAAAAAACTGCGGATGCTGGAAATCCAAAACAAAAGCAAAAACAGAATTACCTGCAAAAACTCAGCAGGTCCGGCAGCATCGGCAGAGAAGAAAAGAGTTGACGTTTCGAGTCCTCATGACCCTTCGACAGAACTTGAGTTCGAGTCCAAGAAAGAGTTGAAATATAAGCTGGTTTAAGGTGTGTGTGTGGGGGGCGGAGAGATAGAGAGAGAGGTCGGGGGGATGTGGTTGTGTGGACAAACAAGCAGTGATAGAAGCAGATCATCAAAAGATGTCAACAACAATAGTACAATAGAACACATAGGTGTTAAAGTTAAAGTTGGCGATATTATCTAAACGAATGTGCTAATTAAGAATGGCTGGTAGGGCACTCAAGGTATAGCTCTAGTGGGGGTGTTTTTTTTAAAAATAATGGAAATAGGTGGGAAAAGGAAAATCTTTATAATTTATTGGAAAAAAAAGGAAGGGGGAAACAGAAAGGAGGTGGGGATGGGGGAGGGAGCTCACGACCTAAAGTTGTTGAATTCAATATTCAGTCCGGAAGGCTGTAAGGTGCCTAGTCGGAAGATGAGGTGTTGTTCCTCCAGTTTGCGTTGGGCTTCACTGGAACATTGCAGCAGGCCAAGGACAGACATGTGGGCAAGAGAGCAGGGTGGAGTGTTAAAATGGCAAGCGACAGGGAGGTTTGGGTCATTCTTGCGGACAGACCGCAGGTGTTCTGCAAAGCGGTCGCCCAGTTTACGTTTGGTCCCTCCAATGTAGAGGAGACCACATTGGGAGCAACGAATGCAGTAGACTAAGTTGGGGGAAATGCAAGTGAAATGCTGCTTCACTTGAAAGGAGTGTTTGGGCCCTTGGACGGTGAGGAGAGAGGAAGTGAAGGGGCAGGTGTTGCATCTTTTGCGTGGGCATGGGGTGGTGCCATAGGAGGGGGTTGAGGAGTAGGGGGTGATGGAGGAGTGGAACAGGGTGTCCCGGAGGGAGCGATCCCTACGGAATGCCGATAGGGGGGTGAAGGGAAGATGTGTTTGGTGGTGGCGTCATGCTGGAGTTGGCGGAAATGGCGGAGGATGATCCTTTGAATGCGGAGGCTGGTGGGGTGATAAGTGAGGACAAGGGGGACCCTATCATGTTTCTGGGAGGGAGAAGAAGGCATGAGGGCGGATGCGCGGGAGATGGGCCGGACACGGTTGAGGGCCCTGTCAACGACCATGGGTGGAAAACCTTGGTTAAGGAAGAAGGAGGACATGTCAGAGGAACTGTTTTTGAAGGTAGCATCATCGGAACAGATGCGACGGAGGCGAAGGAACTGAGAGAATGGGATGGAGTCCTTACAGGAAGCGGGGTGTGAGGAGCTGTAGTCGAGGTAGCTGTGGGAGTCGGTGGGTTTGTAATGGATATTGGTGGACAGTCTATCATCAGAGATTGAGACAGAGAGGTCAAGAGGTCATTTTATCCTTCGGCTCATCCGACGCCTCAACAAGAAACTTTTTCTCTTTCTCTCAAGTGCTAAGGAACGCAAGCTCCAACAACTCATCGACACCAACACCCATCTAGGACCCTCCACCCCAGCCTATCCCTCTGTCCCCACTCCATTTTCCAATCCCAGCCCCAGCCGTGTATTCACTATACCCCCTGACCTTCCCCTCTCCGATGCTGAACGTTCAGTGCTCAGCAAAGGACTTAGTTTCATACCCTTACGCCCTCACCTCAATGAATTTCGGGCTCGGCATGATACTGAACTCTTCTTCCGCCATCTTCGTCTCCGGGCTCACTTCTTTGGGCAGGAGTCCTCTCCCAGTTCAACGGATCCTTTTACCCATCTCCAATATTCTCCCTCCACCTGGACCCCTCCCTCTGGATTCTTACCTTCTCTTGATCTTTTCATTGAGAACTGTCGACATTAGTCGTCTCAATTTCTCTGCTCCTCTCACCCATTCTAACCTGTCTCTCTCTGAACTTACTGCACTCCATTCTCTCAGGTCCAACCCTGACATTGTCATCAAACCCGCTGACAAGGGTGGTGCTGTTGTTGTCTGGCGCATTGACCTCTGCCTCGCGGAGGCTGAGCGTCAACTCGCAGACACTTCCTCCTACCTCACCCTGGACCATGACTCCACCACTGAACATCAAGCCATTGTTTCCAGGACTGTCACTGACCTCATCTCCTCTGGGGATCTCCATCCCACAGCTTCCAACCTGACAGTCGCCCAACCTCGGACGGCCCGCTTCTATCTCCTACCCAAAATCCACAAACAGAACTGCCCCGGTAGACCGATCATCTCAGCTTTCTCCTGCCCCACAGAACTCATTTCTCGTTATCTTGACTCCCTTCTCTCTCCCCTTATCCAGTCCCTTCCCACCTACATCCGTGATTCCTCTGACACCTTACGTCACATCAACAATTTCCAGTTCCCTGGCCCCAACCGCTTCCTCTTCACCATGGACGTCCAATCCCTCTACACCTCCATCCCCCACCAGGATGGTCTGAGGGCCCTTAGCTTCTTCCTCGAACAGAGGCCCAAACAATCCCCATCCACCACTACTCTCCTCCGTCTGGCTGAACTTGTTCTCACACTGAACAATTTCTCCTTCAACTCCTCTCACTTTCTCCAAATAAAAGGTGTGGCTATGGGTACCCGCATGGGCCCCAGCTATGCCTGTCTCTTTATGGGGTATGTGGAACATTCCTTGTTCCAGTCCTACTCCGGCCCCCTTCCACAACTCTTTCTCCGGTACATCGATGATTACTTCGGTGCCGCTTCATGCTCTCGTCGGGACTTGGAAAAATTTATTAGTTTTGCTTCCAATCTCCATCCCTCCATCATTTTCACGTGGTCCATCTCTGACACTTCCCTTCCCTTCCTTGACCTCTCTGTCTCAATCTCTGGTGATAGACTGTCCACTAACATCCATTACAAACCCACCGACTCCCACAGCTACCTCGACTACAGCTCCTCACATCCCGCTTCCTGTAAGGACTCCATCCCATTCTCTCAGTTCCTTCGCCTCCGTAGCATCTGTTCTGATGATGCTACCTTCAAAAACAGTTCCTCTGACATGTCCTCCTTCTTCCTTAACCAAGGTTTTCCACCCACGGTTGTTCACAGGGCCCTCAACCGTGTCCGGCCCATCTCCCGTGCATCCGCCCTCACGCCTTCTCCTCCCTCCCAGAAACATGATAGGGTCCCCCTTGTCCTCACTTATCACCCCACTAGCCTCCGCATTCAAAGGATCATCCTCCGCCATTTCTGCCAACTCCAGCATGATGCCACCACCAAACACATCTTCCCTTCACCCCCCCAGCGGCATTCCGTAGGGATCGCTCCCTCCGGGACACCCTGTTCCACTCCTCCATCATCCCCTACTCCTCAACCCCCTCCTATGGCACCACCCCATGCCCACACAAAAGATGCAATACCTGCCCCTTCACTTCCTCTCTCCTCACCGTCCAAGGGCCCAAACACTCCTTTCAAGTGAAGCAGCATTTCATTTGCATTTCCCCCAACTTAGTCTACTGCATTCATTGCTCCCAGTGTGGTCTCCTCTACATTGGAGAGACCAAACGTAAACTGGGCGACCGCTTTGCAGAACACCTGCGGTCTGTCCGCAAGAATGACCCAAACCTCCCTGTCGCTTGCCATTTTAACACTCCACCCTGCTCTCTTGCCCACATGTCTGACCTTGGCTTGCTGCATTGTTCCAGTGAAGCCCAACGCAATCTGGAGGAACAACACTTCATCTTCCGACTAGGCACCTTACAGCCTTCCGGACTGAATATTGAATTCAACAACTTTAGGTCGTGAGCTCCCTCCCCCATCTCCACCCCCTTTCTGTTTCCCCCTTCCTTTTTTTTCCAATAAATTATAAAGATTTTCCTTTTCCCACCTATTTCCATTATTTTTAAAAAAAACACCCCCACTAGAGCAATACCTTAAGTGCCCTACCAACCATTCTTAATTAGCACATTCGTTCAGATAATATCACCAACTTTAACTTTAACACCTATGTGTTCTTTTGTACCATTGTTGTTGACATCTTTTGATGATCTGCTTCTATCACTGCTTGTTTGTCCACACAACCACCTCTCTCTCTCTCTATCTCTCCGCCCCCCCACACACACCTTAAACCAGCTTATATTTCAACTCTTTCTTGGACTCGAACTCAAGTTCTGTCAATGGGTCATGAGGACTCGAAACGTCAACTCTTTTCTTCTCCGCCAATGCTGCCAAATAAATTAACTATTTTTTTATGGCCAGATGAGAAGGGTTTGAATGGCTGCCCTCTTTCACACTCCTTGTTTGACTGCAATTTTTTTTTTAAAGAATATGCTCAGCAATTCAGTGAGCATTTAACTGTTTCTGTGCTGTTACTGTAAAGGACACACACAGAAAGATTTTCTTGCAAGGTAATTGAGAGAAAAGAGAAAAGTATTTATCCTATCTACACCTGCTCTAATAAAATAAAAATAAAAATAATAAAAACGCTCTAACTCTCACACATGTATGCAAAAGTACGCACACACCCCCACCACACCACCCCCCAAGTAAATTACACAGCAGCAGAAGATTAAGTGGTTTAGAAGTCTATTAAAAGTCAATGGTATCTGGATCTTGTAGATTGATGACTTGAATGGTTTCACACTGGGCTCGGTGGTCCTTTTGGAGTCTGTGTTGAGACAATTAAGAGGTTGATGGATGATTTATAACTTTCATTCTGGAGGCAGCAGCTGCTGGATGATCAAACACCAGGCAGGGCTCCAGTTTGAAGGATAGTGGTGCGAGAGAGAATGTGTACCCACTAGGGTCCAGCTTCATCGGCATCTCTCCTTCTGTTCTGCAGCCTGGAGAAAAGCAGCTTCTTAAAACACAGAAGAGGGTTAGCTGGCTCATTCACATGATCCCCTCTCACCAACTGACCAGTTACCTAAACATGGGCATCACAAGTTGACTTCCCCATTCATGATTTAGATATGATTAGATTATGGCTGGAAGAGCTCCCTTCTCAGCCAGGATCCATTGTCCAAAGTAACTGCATCTAATGGTTTGATCCACACCCAGTTGGGTTGTATGGATGTTTTGTGCATGGGTCAGGAAATGGGCCAGTAACATTACAAAGTGATTGTCTCTGATGGGTTCTAAACAGTCTGGCTCCATTACAATGACTTTGTAATTTTCAGGGTGCTATGTTAATGTTCAGAAATCTTAGAAGATGCTGTTTAAGACACTGAAATGCTGTTTTCAGTCTTTTATAACTCTACCAGAGATTTCAATCCAATAAATACATGGTCATTTTTGATATAAAGCATGCCTTTGTAACAATTTTGCTTGACATTTGAATTAATAATTAAACTTCTATCTTCACAAACTTGCCGATAAAATCACATCATTATAGTGTGCTTACCTATAGTTGATATTTACAAAACTAGTTTTAAATAGTTTGGATTATAATGCTCAGAGTTGTCCTCTTGATAAAAGCTTCAAACAAATTATCATAAGGATTTAATGAGCACAATTTTTCTTCTTACATAACAGCAGTTACTTTGCTACAAAAGTAAGTTGTTGGCCATGAAACATTATGGGACATGCTTAAGATGTGCTAAGGTGTATAAAATACAAGATGGTTTTTCTTTCCTGAACATGGTAAATTTAAAAATCTAAATTAACAGTGGATTTTGCAAAGTTCATAAATCCAACACAAGTAAAAGATTCAGTTGAGACCTATAGTCACATATTGGGATAATTATTCAATTGACCCAGAAGGTATTTTAGTTTAAATTATACATGTTGCCGATATAAGGTCAGGTTCAGATCATAAATACCTCAAGATACACAAAATGATTTAGAATCTTAATTAGTGTAAATTGGTGGAATACCAGATGAAACAGCCAACTGTGTACTTTACATATTATTTGCTTTGAGATAAGGTAAAATCATTAAACTCACCCTATAATAGGTCACACCCTTAATTTATTCAATTCACTCAGCAGGATGGTTAACAAATCAAACACTCAGATTCCTATATCAAAGGGGGACTTTTCAATCAAGTTGGTAACTTTGATTGGTAGCTAGGCAGGCCAATCTTCAGCATCTGGAACTAAGAGATCGGTCAGAAATCAGTCTTTGGCTCTTTCCCTTTCTTTGGAGGTCAGTTCAAGGGAGTTTAATCTGGAACAATTAGAGACAGGGTGATCTCACTTCTGACTTTACAAAAACAAGGCTGTAATACTGCAAGCTGAGATATGAACACATAATGCCAATAGGACATAATAGTTCAGGGACTGCTAACTTGTGAGTAAGATTAGGGCATAATGAGGGAAAGGGCACAATGTTTTATTAGTTGACATTTCGAGTCCTCATGACCCTTCGACAGAACTTGAGTTCTACTCAAGTTCTGTCGAAGGGTCATGAGGACTCGAAACGTCAACTCTTTTCTTCTCTGCCGATGCTACCAGACCTGCTGAGTTTTTCCAGGTAATTCTGTTTTTGTTTTGGATTTCCAGCATCTACAGTTTTTTTGTTTTTAACAATGTTTTATTGTTTTGTGATGTGAGGAGTGATAGAGATTTCATTGACTCTCACTTTGTTCGTATGCTTTGCATAACATAAACCACTTCATTAATTCACAATTGGCCATTTTTCAAAAAGTGCTTTTCAGTCTGCTTCCAAAGAGATAGGAGGACACATAGGGTGCTATACATGATTTCACAATATCCAGTATACAAAAGTTGTTGCATATTAATAATCCCCTGATCCCTTCAATTGTTTAACTGTTTGGGTGGTATGGGATATGAGGTCCACATATAGCATCAACCAATCATGCACTAAGCAAGAAATCCTTCGGATTCCAGTAAGAAAGTGATGATTTCTTTAATACACAAAGCAGTTTCATTCTCATCTGTACTTTAAGGTATTTTGAGATATTTGGGGTCATTCGCTCAGTTGACTGAATGGCTAGAGTGTGGTGCAAAATAACAACAGCAGCATGGATTCAAACCCTGTACAGGCTGAGGTAGATCTTGGGGGCTTTCACATTGCCTTTCCCAGTAATGATATCATGGCATAAGCCATGATTAGCAACCCTCGGACAACAGGAATGCTACACGAAGAGAGGGAGACATATTCATTAAGTATTGAATGTTTATGAAGTGCTTTTTACAGTTTGCCTTTTTCTCATATCTATACATCAGAGCAGATTCCCTGATCTTTTTTCTCTAGCTAACACCACAAAACGTGCAATAATTACTGTTCAAGTAGAAGCTTTTACTTTCAGCAGATGATACATTGATTTCTATAAATAGCCATAACCTGGACTCATTTTTATAAAATCGCCTGTATTTTGCTTTTGGTTAAGATTGGCAGAAATATGAATTTTCAGAGTACAGGCTCTAGCCATTCATGCAGTGAATGATAGGATGTGTAATATCACAATGAACAGACAGTGCCTTTGTTAATCCTTTCAAGATTCTGGAAACAATTATGTGTTATTTCAAAATTACTCTGAAGCAAAGTATTAAAAATTACACCCCCTTGGAAAATGTATTATTTCAAAAGTTTTTGAAATATTTATAATCATTCATAATAAATTCAGTATGTTGAATGTGTGAACCAAGCTTTCACTAAAGCATTAAAAATGCAAAGGAAAACTATCAATGAAGTGAATCAGTTAAAAGTGTCATGTACTTGCCATTTCTTTTTAAATGAAATCATGTCCATTAATATTTCTGTCGAGGAAATGGCAGGCAGAAAAGCAACAATCAGAGTCACCTTGCAACACATTAAGTATTTCACTTCCTGTTAACTTTTAGCATTGGATTCCTGCTTTGTGATTTACTTATAGCCCACATTACATTTTATGACATGTTTACAGCCCAGATTACCCATAATGACATTGCACAGTATGTCCTACGTGGCTGCTGCGGCAAATACATTTTGGCTGACACTCAAAATTTGAGGGAAACTCTTTAATTAGCATTTAATTAAAATGGTGGGTGAGCTCAACCACCTATCACTGTTTTAGTCAGATTCTGTCTGTGTCTGATTGTGGAATACTGCTGACACCAGTAACTTGCCCATGGGCCACCCAGTTTTTGATGACTACAGTACCACCATATTATAGCTCGAATATGTTAAATTACAAATTATCTAAGCCACAAACTATATTTGAAATATGTATTTAGAGTGTTTTTAAAATAGCAAAACAAAATATTTTGTTAAAAAACACAACGTCTGTGTGGGGTCCAATTGGCTATTGAAAAGTCATTTTAAGGGGAACTGTGTGTTGCAGTAAGTTAGGCGCTGATCGTTCACCTCTGGAAGATGGGAATGGTTGATACTGCTGAGCAGTATAATGAGAAGTGTTCCCTTTTCCAACTGGGATATCCCTCATTCACCTTCATGAGCAGAAGTTCACTTCAATCTGAAATTCCTGTCAGTGGGTATCACCCACTGGGCCCAGGATCCTTATGTTTAACATTATTAGACACATGTTAACGTACCACGTCTTCACATTTGAATAGGATATCCCCTGTACTTGTTGTAATGGGTAGCAACTTACTGTCTATTCATTCTCCTAGTTGAAATTGTGAGTCAGCATTTGTCAATAGTCATTAGACACGTTTTTGAGTTGGTTTTACAAATTGTTGCTCGTACTGTGACCTTTATGCTCTGGGACCACATGTAGCGTTTATGAGCAGGGAGGGCAGTAGGTCCCAAAATACTTTTCATCCATTGTCAGGGGTGGGTCAGTTGTTAGAAGGTTGTGGGTTCAAGTCCGACTTCAGAATTAGAGCGCAAAAATTAGAACTGACGCATTAGGGCATTACCAAGGGAGTTCCGTACTTTCAGAAGCCCCATTTCTCAGGTGAGACATTAAATGGGGCCTGGTTGCCCTTTCAGAAGGGCAAAAAAGATCCCATAGCTCTAGTTCAAGGAGGAGCAGGGACGTTATCCTCAATGTTCTGGCCAATTTTATCCCTGAGTCAACATCCCATATAAAACAGATTATCTGTTGATGACCACGTTGCTGTTTACGGGAGTTTGCTGTGTGGAAATTGGTTGCTGAGTTGCCTACATTAGAACAATAATTCATTTCAAATATGTTTTATTGGCTGTAAAGCGCTTTGGGACATCCTATTGTCACGAAAGGCGCTATACAAATGCAAGCCTTTCTTTCTCATTCATTTTATCCAATGGCTGGAAATTTTTGCAAAGCACAGGAAGACAGCAACAAAATCGATCCAATACCTCGCTTCTAACAAAAGGAATTGGAACAATACCGTTCACAGAATCGCACTCTCAGAAACTGCAGGGCCAGAATCTTCGGGTTGATGAGCTGGGGCAGGTCCTGCTCGCCGACGCGTAAAATGACCTGTGATGATGTCGGGCGTGTGTCCCAACATCACCCCGCGTCATTCAGATCTTCAGTTTGGTGGGCGAGTATCAGAGTCGGCTGCACGCCCACCAAACTGTCAAAGGCCTATTAAGGCCATTTAAACACATTAAAATAATTAATGGAGCTGCCCATCCAATCTTAAGGCTGTCGGGCAGGTGAAGAGCCCAGGCGGCCTTCACATTTATCATGAAACTACATCCACGGGCAGGATGAGGTTTCATGAAGGGTTTATAATTGAAATAAATTTCTTTATTAAAATTCATTGACATGTCCCAGTAAAAGTGACACTGTCACATGAGGGGACTTGTCTGAAATGTTTTTTCTCTTTATTTAAATTTTTGAAGATGTAATTAAACTCCCTGAGTTACAGAGCTGCCTCAGGGAGATTTCTGCACACTTTCCCACGCGTACTCCCCTTGCCCACACAGGGAGCGCTGAGTGTTTCCGGGTGCACCTCATGCTGGGAGGGCATTAATTGGCCTGCCCACATAAAATGGCGGCGCGCAGAAGATTGCGGGCAACAATTGGCTGCCTGTTTGCCCCACCCACTCCCGCTCAGCTCCCCCCCTCCCCCCCACGACAGGGAAAATATTCTCCCCCAAGTTTCATGTCATTTATTTCAGAGGAAAAAACAAAGAATTTAGTTTTTTTAATTGAAAGAAGTTTCGAGGGGGGACACCTAAAAAGACAAAAGGCTGACTAACAAAGTTTGTGGTGATAATTGATAGCTTCTATTTTCAACAAAATCAGATGGGCACCACATCCACAAACATTCACTCCCTCCACCACCGACACACAGTAGCAGCAGTGTGTACCATCTACAAGATGCACTGCAGGGATTCACCAAGGCTCCTTCGACAGCACCTTCCAAACCCATGACCTCTACCATCTAGAAGGACAAGGGCAGCAGATAGATGGGAACACCACCACCTGGAAGTTCCCCTCCAAGTCACTCACCATCCTGACTTGGAAATATATCACCGTTCCTTCAGTGTCGCTGGGTCAAAATCCTGGAACTCCCTTCCTAACAGCACTGTGGGTGTACCTACACCACATGGACTGCAGCGGTTCAAGAAGGCAGCTCACCACCACCTTCTCAACGGCAGCTAGGGATGGCCAATAAATGCTGGTCCAGCCAGCGACACCCACATCCCGTGAATGAATAAAAAAAAGGTTATAGCAAGAGGTTATGTGATTCTTGAACTGAGTTAGTGCCTCCAAACCCACCCCTATCTTGAGATCAAATTAGAATGTGGTAATGTCATTCTAGAAAATTGGGCAAAGATAATTGATATGGGATCTTTGCTTACCAAATATTCCAGACTTATCTCAGAGGTTGAAAAAATAGGAACAGGAGCAGGCCATTTAACCCCTCAAGTCTGTTCCACCATTTAATGAGATCATGGCTCCATATACCCGCTGTTTCCCCATATTTCTTAATACAGGCTTATCCCGTGTATGGTCCACAGCCACTCTATCTATGCAGCCCCAGGAGCCAGGTTTCAAAACTCCGGTCAAACAGATACGTTTCAAATGGAGTTGCTCCTCTGATCGCAGGCTGTTTCTCTCCTGCATTTGCTGCTGATAAACTCACTCAGGGAGAGAAACAGTCTCTGACTGAAGCAGCGGTGAACACTGGCATTGGTGAGCGTGCTGAGAGTTGCCATGCTGTGGGAAGCGAGGGTATGGCAGGGCTGGAGTCCCTGAACTCAAGCAATGGGGCTGAAGCCCAGGCTGCCAGGTACATTGGGCCTGGGAGAGGGTAAATTCGCTTCAGTCCCAGGGAGGGTGATGTCACATCGGGCCCGGGGAGGCCGAAGTTTTGGCAGAGCTGGGAAAGAGACAGTACTATGGTAAGTATATGGGAGAGAGAGTGTGTGTGAGATTGAGTGACTGAGTGGGTGGGAGCCAGAGTGGGTGACTGAGTGAGTATGTGGGGGGAGTGCAAGACTGAGTGAGTGGGGAGGCAGTGTGAGTCTGTCTTACACCCAGCCTCAGGTTTCTCACTCACTCTCACCACGACACACCAACACATACACACGCACCCACTCACAGTGGGTGAGGGTGAGTGAGCACCTGAGACGGAGTGAGCTGGACACACTGACCCTCTCGCACTCTGGTCACTTTTATTAATTACACTATTTTAACGTAACAATTTATTGCTCAGCAATTGTTTATTTCCTTAAAACCTCAACTTGTTTTTGAAATTCAGTTTATTGTTGTGTTAAATCTTATCTTTCTGAAATATGCTCATCAGTCCTTTGAGGGAGAAAAATATACAAATGGGGCACCTCCCGAGCAAAAAGGCTGGACAAGCCTGTCTTAGTACCTTTGACACATGGTAGCACTCTCTTCTGAAGAGGAAGGTGTTATATAGAGTCCGTGACCATGCAGATTGACCACGTTCTAGGCCAGAAACAAGGTTAATATCAAAATGATACATTTTTGCCTTATTAGAACCTAATCTGTGTAATAATGGAACAAGGTGACCTAAAGTGAATTCTTTGAGATTAATTTTACAAAGTAAAGCAATTGTTGATCCGGTGAAGGACATCCTTAAATATGTGGATGTAGCAATAACAGTAAAATGGTGTGGTGGGTAAAGAAGGGTTCTGTTGAAAGCCTAGTTTTCTATTAGAGATTACAAGATGAAATTATACTACGTTTTATTTCGACAGTAAGTAGATGTTCAGCAAAGAAAAGGAACTGTTGGAAGCTAATGTGCTCCCCATTCTCTTCATTTTCTCACGAGAACATTGGTCATACCTCTGTTACAACTTGTGTGATAAGCTGGATTTTACTCTGGGTAGAGAGTAATGAGTTACATGTGTACAAATTCCTATTGCTGGAGTCACTGACAGACTGGCTTGTGTAACTGACTTCCTGACAATGTTCTGGTGATGTGGTGGCCATTTATTGCTAGCTACTGTTTGGGGAAAGGAGACGATGCAAAGGTTGCCTTTGGGTGGCACTGAGTGCATCACATTGTTTAAAAAATATTCTTTGTTCAATGGAGAGAAGAGGGATATCTATTTGGAAAATGAAAGTTGCCCTATTGAAGTCAGCCATTAATCAAAACCACAAAAATTGGGAAATGACTTAGCATTTCCATTGACTCAGTCTAAAATCATTTTATTTACAAGTAGCCTTTTTGTATAAAATGAAGTCTGGGATATTGAGAGCTGCCTGATGTATACAGTACACAATTAGAGCATAAGAATATAAGAAATAGGAGCAGGAGGAGGCCACTCGGCCCCTCAACCCTGCTCTGCCATTCAATAAGATCATGGCTGATCTGCTTGTGTTTCGATTTCCACATTCCCATTTAATCCCGATAACCTTTGATTCCCTTGCCTAACAAGAATTTATCTACCTCTGCCTTAAAAATATTCAATGACCCCGTCTTCACCACCTTCTGAGGCAGAGAGTTCCAAAGTCGCACAATCCTCTGAAATTTCTCCTCATCTCTGTCCTAAAAGGGCGACGCCTAGTTCTGGATTCACCCACAAGAGGAAACATCCTTTTGATGTCCACCTTGTCAAGGCCGTTCAGGATCTTGTATATTGTAATTGTTTGGACCAAGGACACTTAATTGTGACAAAGGGTCCGAGAAAAGAACTATTTGAATCTCACACAGCTATAAAACTCAAAGAAGGTGTCTCAATGGGCAAGAGTTGCATTTGATTTAAATGCATAGTGATTGGCCTGGCAGTAATTGTAATTATCCCAATAAAAATAATTTCTCAAGTTACACAGGGTAGGTCAGCCTGCCATCATTGTTTTCCTTTGTTTAAAGTCTTTGAAAGGGTACATGTAAATTATAAATTTAGTATTTAGTTCAATAAGGCATGAGACTGCAGGGAAATATATCCCCACTGGATAGAATATCCTACGAATCGGACCATTTGAATAATAAAATAATCAGATATTCACCACAATACAAGAGCTGACAGGAGAATCTTGATGGTATTGGAAAAAATATCAAAGAATATGTCAATGAACTAAGCGTGAAATGGAAAGTTCAGGTGAAAGGGAATATGAAGACAGTAATGACCAGGGAATGACTAGAAACTGTCACTATGCTGGCAGTAAAGAAACCTGCGATTGTCTTTTACCATTTATGAGAGCTATATATTTTTTTCAATAAATTTAACTATTTTTTTAAAAAGTGAAGGCATTAAAAGATCAAAGAAATTATTAATGAGGGAACTTATGTTACAATTCTGTCAGTTCACTTTTGGCAACTGGTTTCAGTTCAATCAGGTGGATTTTAATTACCAAACAATTAAACAGATTTGTGCTCAAATTTGAGCCAAATCTTACTGGAGAAATAATGGTGTTTTAACAATGCAAACCATAATTAAAGAACAAATTGACCAGCATCTTCAGGAGACTATGAGATACAGCACAAGTTGCGAATATCAGAATTGCTACTCAAGTTAATCCACTCCGGCGCTTACATTGATGGATTTGCACATTAATTTGCCTGTTAAACTCACAGCAGAAAGTTAGGACTGGGAATTAAGAAAAGTATCCTTTTAACAACAATCACCCTCTCTGGCTCAGAAAGAGAACAATTTAAATTGTTCAGTCTCGCTTCTCCATACGGAAAATTCTTTCTAGAGATGTTTTAAAAATTGAATGTTTTTCTTACTTTTCCTTCCTGTTTATTTTATCATTCTCTCTCTCTCAATCCAATATTTATTTCCCTCTCTTTATTTCTCTTCCTGTTCTTGATTTCACTCTAATTCAGCTCCTTCACCTTCATTCTTCCCTTTTTTTCCCTCAGTCCTTACATCTCTTTGCTTAAGGAAATAGGCTTATTTCCTTAGAGCAGGAGTGGGGAACCGACAGCCTGTGGGCTGGAACCAGCCCCTTGCTCAATTTCATCTGGCCCACAGCAAGAGTTCTAAAAGTATAGACCTATGACATTAGCGCCTTCAAAATAGCGTTTATCGTCATCGTTACGAATTTTCTTTGGATATAAGTGTCAGCTAAATTACTATAATAATATTTAACAATATATATTCAAATTCAGCCATCGCATTAAAACAGCGGGTGAGTTAAACGTTTCTGTATTCTCTCTCTAAAAAAAAATGAGGTTGATTTTTTTGTGTGTGTGGCCGGCGACTGATTTTGTTGATGTTGAATGAACCATGATAAGAGAAAGGTTCCCCACTTAGAGGTAGGGCAAAATCGCCTGTGCCCCCTGACATCGGGCCTGCTCGGTGGGTGTGGATATGGCAAGAAAGCCAAAAGTCAGTTTCACAACATCGTGAAGCCAGTTTGCGATTGTCCACTCAGCCCGTCAATGGTGTGCTGCGTTTCTCGCCACCAGACATCGGGAACCTCATTGTAATATATCTGCATATCATTATAAGGCCAGCCTGCCAGAATCATCCTCCCCACCCCTGCTGGGTCATCTGCCCATGTCAGTGTGACAACACATCGGCCTGTTTCACAGCAGCATATATAAGGCATGCACTTGGCAGGGGGCACTTTGAGGGAAACTCACAGGTGAGTGCACAGTAATGTTGTGCAGCACTTGCCTGGGTCACCTGTTGGACTTCAAGGTGGAGGTGCCTTGGAGCTATGGGGTCAAGGGCTGCCCTGAGGTTGAAGGTAGTGTACAAGCACGTGTAGGGCAGGGTGGGGGAGTGAAACGGCCCATTAACCCGGGACAGTTCAGACGCAGCCACATTGACATACTTGGATTCAGGCCTCTAGTTTATTTGCACATTC
Source organism: Isurus oxyrinchus (assembly GCA_026770705.1). Lineage (NCBI taxonomy): Eukaryota > Metazoa > Chordata > Chondrichthyes > Lamniformes > Lamnidae > Isurus > Isurus oxyrinchus. Next base: position 1,015,636 of record JANJGN010000012.1, read on the forward strand.
AAACAACACAGAGGAGTGAAAGTGCCAAGTGCTCCAGAGCTTTTCATCCCTCAGGCACAGACTGCAAACAAATGAGCATTTTAATGGACTGCAGAACAGTTGGACACCTGCAGACGTTGTACAATCTCCTTGTGAAAGCTGGCTGTGGAATAGTCACTGGTGGAGGCGCTCACAGCCCCTTTGCAATGTCATCATCCCAGTTTGGACCAGTTTCCAACATGGTTGAAGCTAACAGTGCAGCCTTGCAGTGTGGGTTAGGAGAATGCCTGTGCCTGAGCTGAGAGCAGTCCAATGGGCAAAGCTGCTGCCAATCGGTCAGGTGGAGTGAGGTGAAGGTGAGTGGGGTTTTGGGCAGCCAAGCAGCGCACTAAACTCTGGCCATCCAAGTGGTGGTTACACTCTCTGGGATGCATTAAGCGACCTTCAGACCCAAGAGAGCTCCTTAGTACATCCAAGCTAACCCACGCATCTCTCTTTCATCCTGCAGGAGGAGTACATCAGGAGCATGGAGCCTGGTGACCTAGCTGTATGCCCTGTGGCATGCAGAGAATGAAGATGACAAGCAGAGAGTGACTAAGGCTCCTGGCTGTGCAGAGGGAAGAGCAGCACCCTCAGGAAGAGAGGGCAGCTGAGGGTCCCGCATACGCTGCTGAAGAGCCACAGTGAGCCGTTGTTGGTCCTCACCTAGGTAGACCCAAGATCAATAGGCCCCGCCTTTCATTCCTGCAGATGACCGTGAAGCAGTGTCGCTAAAGACTGCGCATGTCTAGGGAACTGATCGATCACATCTGCCAGCTGCTGCAGGATTTGGCGCCACAGATACATGGGGGGCATCCACTGCCAGTGGCCAGGAAAGTGACCATGGTGCTCAATTTCTACACCAGTGATTCTTTTTAGGGCTCCACATGTGACCTCTGTGCGGTATCACAAGCCTCCACCCACAAATGCATCCTTGAGGTCACAGATGCCATCTTCACAAGGGCAACAACTTTGTGCATTTCACCCAGGACCAGGACAGCCAGGATACAAGGGCCATTGGATTTGCCCAGATCTCGGGTTTCCCACAGGTGCAGGGTGTGATTGACTGCACTCACATGGTGCTCAAATCTCCATGACAACAAGGGGTCAACCAAGTCAACCGGAAGGGCTTCCATTCACTGAATGTGCAGCTGGTGTGCGACCACCACAAACACATCCTGCAGGTCTGTGCAAGATTCCCAGGGAGCGTCCACGACTCCTACATTCTCAGTCTGTCACAAGTCCCTGATGTCTTCCAGGGTCCACAGCTGCAGTGTTGGCTCCTCGGGGACAAGGGCAGAGGCCGTGGCTGATGCCACCCATGAGGCAGCCTCAGACTGCAGCAGAGCGACGCTATAATGAGGCTCATGCAGCAGCTCACACCTTGTTGGAGCAGAACATCGGGATGCTGAAGATGAGGTTCCGGTGCCTGGACCGGTCTGGTGGAGCCCTGCAATACAGTCCGCAGAGGGTGTCACACATCGTCATTGTCTGCTGCATCCTTTACAACCTGGCACTACAATGGGGTGAGGAACTGGCTGAGGAGGAGATGCAGGAGCTGGAGGTCTCCTCCAATGAGGAGGATGTTGATAGTGATGAGGGTGAGGGGGTCCTCGAAGGCAACGATGACAATGAGGTCCTCGCACTGGCCAGACAAGGCAGGTGCACTTGGGAGGCCCTCATAGCTGCTAGATTTGTGGAGGATGATAACAACATACAGTGGGGAGGCACCATAGAGCCTCGCATTGCATCAGTCTGGCTTATGGCAGCACACATACCCTCTGTGATAATTCTGCTGTCATGCAAAAGAAGTGGAGGCCCTAATAGTCACTCAATTGCAGGAGGATGATGATGACATTCAGTGAGGACACATCATAGATCTTCACTTTGCCTCTGAGGATGTCTTACTCCTGTCTGGCCGAGGGCATCTCACTTGCGCTCTGTGATCAGGGTCATATCATGGAGATGCAGCCATGAAACTTTCAAAGCACCTGAGCCTTTGTCCATCTTCTGCACCTGATCCCTTCAGGAGCACAGCTCACCAGTCACAGATGCTGGTGAGATGAGGGCCAGCTCCACCTTAAAAGTGCTGAGAGCACACAGAGAGAATGAGAGAACTCAGTGAGGCCTGCCCACGACATTCTGGCAGCAATGACCAGCACAGGGAGACAGTCTTGGGAAGTGATTAACACCCATGCCCAGGCTGTGCAACTATATCTTTGTAACCTTCCTAATCCTGCCACTACACATTGGTGTTCCCTCGGCATCCACAGTGGAGGTGGGGGCAGCCTGCTGACTGTGACACCCTGTCTGTGATGACTTTGGTGGGCATCCTCTGGAGGGCTGAGACCTGGAGGCCCCCGGCCTGCTTTCAGGGTCCTGCTGTGTGGCAGTGACACCCTCCTTGGCCTGTGGAGTTGGAGCTACTGAGGTCACAGGAAGAGGAGATTCAAAGAAGGGACTCTGGGGATGGATGGATCGCCCTGGGATGTGCACCTGCTGATCCTCCTCCCTATGGGTGTCCGAGGGCCCCTGGCTGACTCCGTGAGGAGAAGGGGTAGTTGGAGTGAGACCAGGCTGCCCCACACCCCTCTCGCGTACACACTGTTAGAGGCCAACTATGGTGTAAGCGATGGAATTCAGCCCACAGAGCCGTGCAGGAGTGACATCCTGGACCTAGGTCTCCATGGCAGCTGCCATCCTACATTGTTGACCTCAGTACATTGGCAATGCCGGCACTATCACCTCAGCCTGAAGACGGACAGACTCCTCCATCGTGCCTTGCAATCTGAGGAGTGCAGCGGACATCCCTTCCTGATGTTCCCGAGCTGCCTTTGCAGCTCCAGCAACTGTGACATGACCGGGTCCAGAGGCTCCTCATCTGACTCAGACTCAGCAACGTTCTGGCCTCCAGCAGCTCCTCCGAGTGCCGGGGACCTGGGAATTCCCTGCCTTCACCTGCTGTGGATCAGACAGTGCGATGTGCTCAGCAGATTGTGATCCCGAGGCTACTCTAAAGCTGGGTCCCTCCGAGGTCTGCGCTGGGGGAGGGTGTGGGTGAGGCTGTAACGGGACTTCAGGGAGGGTGTCTCCAGATTCCTCTTCGCAGTTTTCCTCGGAGCTTGATTGGAGTTCCTGGGTCATGGACTCTGTCGGCTGTTTCCCAGATGTGCCAGTGAAAGTAAGGAGAGATAATTAGTCCATGGCAGTGGCCTGTGAAACAGGACACATCACTCACAGCATTGTTGTCTGATGGATGTTGTACTGCTAGATCCTCACTTGGTAGAGCAGCACCGACCTCACTGTCAGCACAGGACCGGTCCCGGTCATCGCCGGCCAGCTGGATGGCTCTGTTTTCAAAGTCCATGAGGACCTTGATTTCAGACATTCCTCCACCGGTCTGTGACCTTTCCCTCTTGTTGTGAGCCAGCTTGTCCTGCATGGATAGAGATGGAGAGACTGTAAGCAGGATGCCTGACAGGCCAGGAGATAAGTGTGCCTGTCCTGTGTGGGTGGTGAGTGCTCCCATGGACAGGATGAAGGTGTGTGTGTGAGAGAGTGAATGGTGATGTCCCTCGCACTGACAGTGAGTGAGGGCCCTGTGGGTGTGTGATGGGTTTGTGAGTGTGTGTGTGTGTGTGTGTGTGTGTGTGTGTATGTGTGAGAGAGTGAATGGTGATGTCCCTCGCACTGACAGTGAGTGAGGGCCCTGTGGGTGTGTGATGGGTTTGTGAGTTGAGAGTGATGAGAAGAGTGACTTACCCTGGCGGAACGGAGGAGATCATTCACCCTCTTTCGGCACTGGGTGGCTGTCCGCTTTTACAAGGCATTGGCACTGCAGCTGCCCCCCAGACTGGATTAGTGATGTTGCTGCCCATCCTGTGGCCAGAGTGGGGGTAGTGATCATCCAGGTGGGCCTCCATCCAGAAGATGCTTGAAGAATGTGTCATTGAACCTGGGGGCTGCAGTCTTCTTGCCTTTTGGGGCCATGTCTTCCGTGCAGCAGTCGTGGGCTGGAAGCACTGAGAGGTTTGCATACGGCTGCACTTTAAATGTGGTACCCGGTGTGATGGCATAACGGGCGAACGAGAGCCCGCCCACCATCGAAACAGCCTGTTTCCCGGGAATGTATAATTATTGCAGTGGATTTGGGATGATACGGCCATTGTAGCTGACGAGTAAAACATCGTTTCCCCACCCGCTACTGCACTTAGTGCAAATCTGGTATGATTCCTCCCACAGAATTTTTGACCCTGTGGTTTGCTAAGTTGCTCTATTGCCCTCCCCGTTCCCAGCAGGTTACAGGGAAAAAAATTGTGTTAAGGGGTGCAGGAAGGAGTCCAACTTGTGCTCATGACATGAGGTGCTCATCCCATATTCCACACCTAATTCAGCAGTCATACTCGGAGGGAATGCAGGAAGAAGTTTACAAAGGGAAATTTGATATTGACGTCGTGTGGAGTGAATTTCAGAGCTTCAATTTGTATGTGTTTTCAGGACACTACAATATGAAATTGCTGTCAGCAGGTATCACCCAATTGGCCCCAGAATCCCGCCAATTTATAAATAAAGGTCACTAGAGGGACACATGTTCGCTTACCATCTATTCACATTTCAGTTGGATAGAGTGGGGATTTTGCTGGGTTACTGGCCAGGTCCACAAGGTTACTGAAGTGCAGCAAATATTAGAACATTGGGCTGATCCATAAAGGACTGTTAGCATTTCATCTGGAGATTGGTACCTCTGGTGCTGTATCACTCCCTCAGTACTGCACACTTTCAATCTACTCCATTTCCTTTGACTCTCTAGGGTAAATGCAGTCAAGTTTCACAGTGTTATCAGTTTTAAGCATATTAATCTTAGCTGAAATTAACCTTAGTAACTGCAGTTACTCCAATTGGTACAATATTAGTGGTGGTTTAGTGTAACAATGGAAGGTAGTCATTGTCACTTCCTTATCTTGGCACATTGCTTCAAGTCAGACATTTTTCAGATTTTGCAGATAATGGGTGTGCCTACACCACATGGACTGCAGCGGTTCAAGAAGGCAGCTCACCACCACCTTCTCAAGGGCAATTAGGGATGGGCAATAAATGCACTTCTAGCCAGCAATGCCAAATCCCACAAATGAATAACAAAATAATTAAAATGAAAAATCATTAGCTTGCAATAAATGAACTGCGAATGAAAGGTAACTGATGATGAGACAGATCATTCTGTTTGATTAAACAATGCGTTGCAGACGAGATCTTTCCTTTGTAGATTTATAGAATGAACAAACATGAGAATATGTCAAGTAGATGCCCATAAGATTTTCGTTTTATATAGAACTCATCACACCTGAAGTAAGAGTAATGGTTAATTAGAATCAAGTCTGAATTACATTCCCAGAACATTGTGGGCATTTTCTTTAGGCTGAATTTATAAAACTAACAAATCAATTGAAAATCAGCTGCGCTCATGAATTCTGTTATTTTTAATCTTTCAACTTTAGTGTGTAGGGTGGGTCTCTCTTGGGATGTGTGAAAAGGTTACAGCTCATGAAATGTTAGCCCATAATTTCTACAGACCACACATATGGATCAAAAGAGCCCAGTTGTCTAAGATAGCAGCTACACAACAAAACAGCTTCATTGTGCTTGATAGTGAAAGTGGCAACACAATTGGGACATCCCATATCTAGAAACACCAGAGATGTAAAACAATCTTGCATAACTGGTCTCCTGCCACTTGAACTGTGTATCAACTGTAGTGCAGATTCAGCCAAGTCCAAAACAGCACATTACATGTCCTGGGGCGTACATATACACAATTGCAATGTTTTTAACATTATGGGAAATGATAGTCCTGCTCACTTGTTCCTAACATCATCAATTAGTAACCCACTCTACAAAGGAAAAGAGGAAATGCGGGAAATAGTCTGCAATTCTATGGAGAGAGAAAGAGAGCTAACTGTTCAATGACATTTTAGATAAAATTCTACACTTGTTTACGTACCAAGTCTTCATTATTTCTAGGCTCAGTGCTTGGTGCAGTTAGCAATACAATTCAGACCTGCTGGCTGAGCTTCACCAAGAACATATACCAGTATCAGCGTTACTCAGTGAATGTACCGCAATCAGTGTCACTCAGTGCATATACCAGTATCAGCTTCACTGAGTGAATATACCACCATCAGTGTCACACAGTGCATACACCAGTATCAGCTTCACTGAGTGAATATACCACCATCAGTGTCACACAGTGCATACACCAGTATCAGCTTCACTGAGTGAATATACCACCATCAGTGTCACACAGTGCATACACCAGTATCAGCTTCACTTGGTGTATGTACAAGTATCAGCTTCATTCAGTGAATATGCCACCATCAGTCACTCAGTGCATATACCAGTATCAGCTTCACTCAATGAATATGCCACCATCAGTGTCACATAGTGCATATCACAGAATCACAGAATCACACAGTGCAGAAGAGGCCCTTCGGCCCATTGAGTCTGCACTGACATGTGAGAAACACCTGACCTACCTACCTAATCCCATTTACCAGCACTTGGCCCATATCCTTGAATGTTATGACGTGCCAAGTGCTCATCCAGGTGCTTTTTAAAGGATGTGAGGCAACCTGCCTCCACCACCTCCCAGGCAGCGCTTTCCAGACTGGCACCACCCTCTGGGTAAAAATGTTTTTCCTCACATCCCCCTTAAACCTCCTGCCCCTCATCTTGAACTTATGTCCCCTCGTGACTGACCCTTCAACTAAAGGGAACAGCTGCTCCCTATCCACCCTGTTCATGCCCCTCATAATCTTGTACACCTTGATCAGGTTGCCCCTCAGTCTTCTCT